>OY997380.1:4824015-5329515 GCA_963921505.1 Phakellia ventilabrum | reverse complement strand
GATTTGAATGGTCAGCTCTGGCCGATGTTCATCTTACGCTAACAGAAGTAACTCAGATCCGATATACGGTTGCTAGTCTAAGCTTCACGTGAAGAACTTCCGCTCGAAACGCTGTCGTTTTGCACTCCCGAGCGAACCTTTGTCTTCTTTCGGAAACAGCAGTGTGGTGAATATTTCTCAAGTTTCCAATTACACAAACAGCACAGTTTTGCGGGCTAAACTCGTGCGCGTGATAGTCTTGTTCCAGGCCTCCCCGCGCTCGCCGAGCGAGGGGAAAGGCGGCGAAGCCTGGGAACGAGGCTACGCGCGTGAGTCTCCCCCACGAGACTACAAGGAACAGCTATTAAGTAGAATATTGTATTAGTTCATTGACCTTGATCGGACTAGGCCTAGCTGCAGTCCCAGCCATCTCTCGCGTGAGAACGTTCAACTGCGCTGGTATTCATTCTCTTTTTTCCATCTTGCACCCTTGTTTGGCTATTCCACCCACATCCGGTATCGTATCGCATTATATCGATACTACCGATACTTGTAGTCAAAGTATCAGTATCATATCAATTCTAACACTTGGTGCAGTTTACTGCGAACAAAAACTGACAGTGAAGGGCGCGAGCAAAGTTTTTATATACTGGCGGATTACGTCACTCATAATGCGGTCGACGACTGGCTATTTTTATTTTGATCTTCCCTAAATTTAGCGCATACGCAATAATTACGCGTAGGTTTACTATGAATCATATTATGAGCCCAAACTGCTCCATGGCCTGTATAGTAACTTCAGTGGTTAACATACAGCGACTTCTGAATAACCCGTAGCTACCAGATAAGCTATGTCACGAGTACCGAGACTGGTTTGGGCTGAGGAGCTGGGTTGGCATGCGCTGATTTTATCCTACCTATCCGCCCACACTGCCCTCTACCCAACCGGGGCGGATGGGGGAGGAGGAAGCGAGGGGGGGCAACTACTTGCCCCCTAGGCCCCAAACCAGCTAGCTGATAAAACAGCGACTGGTCCCAGCTCACTATCACGCTATGGACTACTCCCTGAAACGGAGGCCACAGCGGAGAAACAACAACAACACCAACACACCAACTCTTTCGGGTGGGTGGGAGGGAGACAGAAAGCTAGTAGCTATGTTGAATTGCCTTGCCTCCTCGTGGTAGGAAATCTGAGTGCGCATGCTCAGACTCCACCCCCATAAGTGCCCACGCATAATAAAATGCTGTCTTGTCTGTTAACTCCGTTTAACTAGGGTTAAACTTCATTTAACATACAGCGACTTCTGAATAACCCGTAGCTACCAGATAAGCTATGTCACTAGTGCCGAGACTGGTTTGGGCTGAGGAGCTGGGTTGGCATGCGCTGATTTTATCCTACCTATCCGCCCACACTGCCCTCTACCCGACCGGGGCGGATGGGGGAGGAGGAAGCGAGGGGGGGCAACTACTTGCCCCCTAGGCCCACTCCAAGCGGCCCACACCTGTGGGGCGCTCCTTCCTCCTCCCCAAACGACCCAACTTTCGCAAGACCACTCCCAACTACCCAATAGCCCACGCTGATGAATATAAGTAGCTAACCACAAACAACACAAGTACGTGACAACCAGTGGCGTAACTGTATGCAACAGTCAGTATCTCCCGAAACTGGACAGAGCTGTAGCCACCCCTTGCAGCTGCGCCCGAGGGAGTCTGATATACAACAGGTAGGCTGAGCTCTCCCACCGACCCATGGTCTTGATCACCGAGTCCTCCAGGCCTACTGCTGCCGCTGTCGATGCTGCCCCAGCCCGGAAGCTATGGCCAGCGTACTTATCGGCTGGATAACCAAGCAACTGCAAAGCGCTCTTTACCCTTGCCACAAATTCTGGACGGGTCAGTGGGGTGCCCCGCTTAAAACAAAACAAGGGGCCTGGTGAGCCTCCCCGCGTTGCCAAATAGGCCAGTAACGCTGCCACCGGACACAAGTCATCTTGTGTGCTCCCTATGACAAGCTGCATCCCCCTGCGGAAGGGATCAGTCTTGGATGTTTTCAAGGTTAGCTGTACCAGGTTGGGGTGCAGGGGGTCATCGACTGCCATGTCGTCAAAACTCAAATGTGATGTAGAGTCATACCCTGACTGAGAGGGGACTGTGAGCTCACCCGACCGCATAAATCCAAAGAAACAGACACAGCAGGCTGCCCAGAGCATTATGTAATCTGGGTCCGTCTCATAAGGTTGCCAAAGGGACTTGATTCGCCTCAGAATCTCAGGTGTGATGGGCAATTTCTGATTGGGCATGTTCCGGCCCTGGCGGCCCTGATTAACCTTTATCCCCTTCAGAACCTGCTCCAGACGAGGCATAGAGGCAGCAAAGGGGTCCTGTAAACCCGCACTGATTTGCAGATGGCGGATAGAGGATAGGTAGCTCTTAATTGAGCTATGCTTGAGGCCATCCCTTGCTAAGAAGGCTACATAGCCACAAAGCCAACCTTCTGATACAGGAATTGGTGGGCAATCAGCTGCCTCACAAAAAATTTAAGAAACGTTTCTGCGCCGACATGTATGTACGCCTTGTAGAGGGCGCTAGTGCCATATCATAGAATTCCTGAACTGCGATCCCCAGTCTGGTGAGATCCAATCTGGGCCGTCCGGCCCTACCAGCCTGGGCAGTGTCTGTTGAATGGGAGATGGAGACTGCTCAAGATCTGGTCTACACTCATGGAGTATTGCCAAATTATTTCTGGAGATGGCATCCGCAGCCGTGTTAAGTCTCCCTGGGATATGGACCGCACAAAACCAAAAACTGAATGTAGCTGCTATGAAGAACAGACAGCGAAGCAAGTGTGAGAGTGCTTCATCTCTTGCATGACCTGCATTAAGGACCTGGACCACTGCCTCATTGTCCGACACGAATTGGACAACCAAGCCCCTCCACTTATGCCCCCACACTGCCGCTGCCATGACAACTGGTACCAGCTCTTTCACAGCTATGGACTCCCCGGCAAAGCTGGTATCCCATTGATATTGGATCCATACCTGCTGCCACAGGGCACCACAACCCCATGCCCCAGAAGCATCACTGACAACTTGGGTGTCAGGGGAGCTTTTCAGAGCATCGATACTCCATTCCAATGCTCAAGGAAAACACTCCACCAGGCAATGTCGGACCTGAAAGATCTGTTAAGACAAGTAGGGTGATGTGGCCGCTGCACCCTTGCTATTGCATCAAAGACCCGGCGTAGAAAAACTCTCCCAGGCCGCACCACCTTACAGGCATGTTGAAGCAGCCCTGCCAAGGACTGCAGCTCACGCTTTGAGGCGATTTTCTTGCACGCCCATTGTGAAATTGTGGCCTTTACCCGTGCCAATTTCTCTTTCGGGAGGCGCAGCTGCATCGCCACTGTGTCCAGCTCAATGCCAAGGAAGGGTAGGACAACTGCTGGACCTTCCATTTTTTCCGTTGCAATTGGAAAATTGAGCTCCTCGCATGTGTCCACAAGAGTGTCCAGCGCTCGTTGGCACTCGCCTGTGCCTGGAGAACCTAGGTACAGGAAATCATCCAGATAGTGGAACAACCATTCGACCCCCCGCTCCTTGACCACCCATTGCAGTGAGTCAGCCACCGCGTTGAAAATTTTGGGGGCAGACCGAAGGCCAAACGGGAGAACAGCATCGATGTAATCCTGACCTCTCCACCGCATGCCCAGTAACAGTCGGTCATGGGGGTGCACCGGTATTAGCCGATAGGCACTGCGGATATCAATCTTTGCCAGCTGAGTGCCTTGACCCAGCCTTAGTATCACCTGGTGGTGCTGCTGTAGTTGACGGGCCCGCGGGCGACGAGGTTGGTGGGGTCTCTCGGCTCCGGCGGTCTAGTATCGTCACCACCTCCGCTGCTAGCCTCGAGACATCGGCGTCCGAAAGACCAACAATTGGGGTCGGCGTCTCCCCTTCACCCGCCGTAGATGCCGGGACCAGGTGCGCACCAGAGGAAGCGGCTGTCACATTCTCTGCCATTGTCTTCTTTAGGGGCGACCTAATACTCACAGAGACAGAAAGCTAGTAGCTATGTTGAATTGCCTTGCCTCCTCGTGGTAGGAAATCTGAGTGCGCATGCTCAGACTCCACCCCCATAAGTGCCCACGCACAATAAAATGCTGTCTTGTCTGTTAACTCCGTTTAACTAGGGTTAAACTTCATTAAATGGAAGGCTACTGATCAGAGCCTATTGCTTCTGCGCATGCTTGAGATTCTCCTCAGGCCTCGGCTTCATTTTATGATTGGTGGGTGGAGCTCAACGGCGCCTTGTCATCGGGTGGGTGTGGCTCAACATCAGCCTTGCAGATGGCCAGGCCAGGCGGACGTAAAGGGCTTCTTTGATGAGGAGTGTGGTGTTGTTAGCTGCCTTGTCAGACACCTTAGTGTCACATCTGACAATCATGGCTCCCTAATGTGGATTCCCTATGCAGCACAGTCACAGCTGCATCGATCTTGGTATCGTGGTAAAGTAACGTTGGACTTCCCTAGTAGGTCTTGATCTCTAACTTGCATCAACTACTGCTTTTGACAAGTAACTCAAAGTAGTTGAACTATTTTCATAGAAGATACTAAAATGGTAACTAAAGTATTGAAAAAATATCATGAATAAAATAATTGGCCATAGCTATAGGGTGCAGTCCCTCAAATATAGTACTGATTTGAAATCACAGGCTCTGTTATCAGCACAAAAGCAGATCCTAACCTTTGGGAACAATAACACATAAAGCAAAGGTTAGGTGCTGCACTAGAGCAGCCATTTCAGCCCGCCGGCCATGTGACTGTCATGTCTGTGAAGACACACATCACATGCTGCTAATAACTGATCTTAAAACAGTATTACGTAAACTCACCAGTCAGTATAAGTGTATTCGACCATCAGACGAAAACAGCAGTCTTCTAGATACCTAGCATTTTCCACACAGTAAACCGGTTTACATTAAACCAGTTTGGAATGACTGCTACTGAGAAGCCAGTTTAGCTAATTGGTGTGTGAATGCAATTGGTGTTCTTAGTACTATACATGTACAAGCAGCAGCTGCTAATCCACTTGTAAACCACTTTAGCTGTTTATTCTACATTGCACATTACATCATTCATTATTCATTTCATTGGTTAAATTCAATAGGGTAGTCTATCCGATACTTACACGCTCACTATTTGCGCCTAATCTAGTTTCAATCCAGATTCAAACCATATCCTGAGGTGGATTACGTAAACCAGTTTTCAAACCAAATTAATGTATTTACATGAAGAATGTTTCTGAGTTAAGAGTTATTGCAGAAGGTTTATAGACTTGAGGTTCAACTGAGTTAATTAGAAGTTAGCGAGCGAGAATTTTAGCTACCAGCAGTGAGATTAAAACTGAAATGACAGGTTTTGCCGAACCCAGGCCGGCATTGAGGTAAGCTTATAGTCGTGTTTCTACTCAAAAAGACAAATATCAAACATAGTTCCGCCTTCTTTAATACCCTATAGGTGCCAAAGTTAAGCAGTAGTAGTTATAGCAGATTTTTAGTTCACTGGTAGTTGATATAGTCTGATACTATATAAATTATTATAATCAGTGGTGATAATTTAGCCAACTAATTAACTAGACTTACTAAATTTTGTAATTAAAAATTCTATCTGCTTTCTGTAGATTACATTTTAATTATGAAACCCAACCAATGCACATAAAGTAAAAGGATAAACTTATCATTTTTTGGCTATTTTGAGGGAGGGGGGTACAATGAAGAAAGTTTTTTCTCTCTCCCTCTGCTACAAGCTTACTCTACTTTGGTAGTTGAGAAACAATTGCTTATAAAATAATAGCTATATTAATGCAGACTTCTGTGTTTTCAAGTAATTTTGCAGATGAAACTAGAAAGTTTTAATCATTCCATAGCCGAGGGGCTAATTTAAAAGGTATCACATGATACAGCTGTGAGGTCACCTGAGGACGCACAATATTTTACAACCATGTTGAGCATTTGAAGATTTCAGTGGTTGTATGCCTACTGATGATATCACAATGCATCACATAATAATTTCCAATGTCAATTATACAATGAATTGTCGTTTGGTTTTAAAGTACTTCCACATGGAGAGAGTAGTTCAGTTGATCCATTCTCAAAATGGCTCTATTACTATACAGCAACAGTAGTGCCTTTGATCCACCCATGCACAGACTACAAACTGTGAACCTTAGCAGATCGCAGCTGTGATGTCTATGGTTATGTAGTGAAGTGAAATTGTGAAATTAAGTGAATACAATGTAGTCATAGTGAGCCAAGCCTACTACGTCTCTCAGCATGATTGTACCTAATTATCAGGTAACAGCTTACAAGTTCGTAAGGTTGTGTCAAAATACAAGTGGTTAGCCTCATACCCTGACTGTTTGCGCATATTATTGGTCAAGTATGAAAAAAGTTCGTAAAATTATCAATAAACCATCTATATAAGTTGCATGGCAAGCAGCAGTACGCTGGCAGTATATATTATTTTCGCAAGTGGAGAACTAAACACTACAGAAATGTGAAAACACTTCTCTTGTGGCAGTGTCTGTAATCACTTTCTTAGCATCTACCTCATGAAAAACCATCACTACATACTTTAAAGCCGGCAGCCTTCATTTACAATTTCATGGTATAGAAACATTTGCGATTTATGAGCTAACGTGATGTAATCATAAATTATGCGGTATGATACAGTAATTTCCAGAGTTCTGGGAAATTAAGCACATGTGCAAACAGGGTATACCAAACCACTCTTTTTAAGATATGTGGCCTGAGTACGAAGCTAAAATCTGCCTAGTTATTAGTTGCATTTCGGCACAATACAATTGAACCAGGCTCAATACAATACACATACCAAACTTTGATCACAGTTTACATTATTTAATGCCTAGCTATTGTCTCACTTTGTGGACAACAAGTGGGAGGGAGAGGGGGGCTGGTGGTGGAGCCCATTCATTCCAACTATGAAGGCACCTGAAATGAAAGAAGAATTAAATGATAAATTCTGTAGAGGCTAGCTCCAGTAACTGATGGCATAGAAGGGCTTGGACTGGCCTTTGGACCTTATAGTTATTTTACCCATCAAACATTGTTGGAATAAACAGCTCTTCATGCACCAAATTAATTTGTGCTGATATTCATGTTTTACTGTTTACACCACACATTCTTGAACTATTTATGATGCGTCTTATCACATCACCTTTAAGCATAATTGCATACTGTTGAGTTTCTTAATTAAAAGTTTACCAGGGCTACTTTCTTTCCCCTAGCTCACCGTACATACCAAACTAACTGGTCAGGCATTGGCAATTTATTAGCCTTGCTGTACTTTATGATTAAATATTGTATCTGCTTTCTGAAGGTTTTATGGACCATACATTGGGTGTACTTTAATCTCAAACACTCACAATAGGGTATATGAAGCAAAATTTTATTTACTGTCAGATATTACTAGCCCTTACAAAGCATTTGAAATGAATGGAACAGAATCAGGTCACACCACTAATTGAATCCACAACATATGCTAAGCAGCCATGCTGTGCAAGTGTTAGTGTAACACTTCGATTATGGTATACTTTGATTTTATGAGGTCTGCTTCTGCCCTTCAGGCTTGTACTGCATTTCAGCACACATATGGATACATTAGTAGCACAGTGTGTCCTACTCTGCCATCTATGGCTCTAGCTTCAGTACTGCATCCAGGAATGACATCATCATTTGTGGGTGGAGCTCAATGCTAATTGCATCAATAACAACCTTCTTAATAACTTCAATTTGGAATATTATACAACATTTTGATATTGGAATATGGCATGGGCTTGGCAACTTTCTTAGTGATTGTCAGTGGTACCTGGCGAAGAACTATTTTGGGCACGATGTAGTCAATACAATATTGCCCATTAGGGAAAAGACGTACATGCATCATTGGGAGCACTTGAGATCAGAGTATGTCCAAAACATGGCCCATTTCAAACCTAGTCAAGCCAGTCTGTCTCCTCAAACATTCAGAAAGCCTGCCTAATTTTTTTTTATAAGCAAGTCCAATTTTTAACCTTAATGTCCAATACCTGACCAGCAAATTTGGTATGCAGGGCTAGCCAGTGGAAAAACAGTAACCTGGAGACAGACTCATTAGGCCAAAAAAAATTCTCCCATTTTTTCTATCCCTCATTTTCTTAATTAAAAGTGTGTGTTGGGGAGGGGGGGGGGGGGGGGAGGTGGGGGATGAGGTGGGGCTGGGTTGTGTGGGGATTTTTATCTCCCTCTTGCTATCATGTCCATGTTACTTTCAAAGGGTTTAATTTGCCACACAGTCTAAGTAATATTAGTGGTACTCTCCAAAATAGATCATTTATACCCACTGCAAACCCCACGTGAAAAGAGAAATCACATCCAAAGTACATCATACACAAATTTGGAAAAATGAGGAAGATATAAAAACAATTTGTGGAATTGTGAATTGAGTTTTGGCTTCAGGTTTTGGTTAGCAAATCCAGTATTGGTCTCAGGTTCAACTTAGGATTTCAGTATGTCATCAATAAGCAGATGTACTACATACTTGGTGATCACCATATTGCCAAAACTAGTCAAATTATTACTGGTTACAAACCTTATTTTAAAACCCTGTAAATTTGAACAGATACTTCATTTTCTGCCTACTGGTGATCACCAAGTTTGCTGAAACTAGTTATAACCAGTTTTAATTAATTTAGGGCAACTTACTCAACCTGGTAATTTCGAAAATAGCTAACAAATATAATAATTGATTTTCTATCTTTACAGAGATTTAAATCTCCCCCCTTGAAACAGAATAAGGTCATTCAGCATGCACCGCTAATTGTATTCACAATGCATGCTGCAGCCATGCTGTTTAGCTTTGTTTTGTGAGGTCCAATAATGACCTCTTCAAAAAGGACTAATTCATATAGAGAAACTGAAGCTACAAGCTGTAGTATAGCCCTGCTGTTGTACACAGGCAGGGCTTTGAGTAACTGTTCAGGCTTCTACGGTCGCTTATTAATGTAGATGAAACGCTGAAGCTGGAGCCATAGATGGCACACTGTCCTCTGAAATATAAACCCGTTTCATTATGAAAGTTTGCTAGCGATTTGAAAAATTGTTAACACTGTATGAATGTATACTTTCACTTTATAGTGTAGTCCTCAGTCACTGTAGATTGACATATAGTTGAAATTCAAAGCCATTTTAGAACTCACACCAGACTAATTAGTTTTGAGTCCTCTAGGGAGTTTAATGAACCAGGCCATTCTAGCTAGATAATCCATTGTAGTATGCTTTTCATAAAATAGTCTATAAAGTTTCCTCAAAGCTATTCCCTCATAATAGCTAGTTTAATGTTTATGCTAAGCGCTTGAAGCAGACTTCAAATTAAAATGAAGTATCCCATCTTTGCAAGACAGTGGCTGCTGGACTGTTTTGACAACAGGGATTCACTTCCTGCCTACAGGAGTGAAGGGTGGGGAAGGGAGGGGCATTGTGGGCATGTACGTCACCCAATTAAATTAAATGTTTAAAACACTTTCTTGTCTGGGTAATATGTGGGATACTTCATTTTAATTAGCTTGAATATTTAATTATGGAATTCAATAATACTACTTAGCTATGACAGATGTTACGGGGAATTATTTACTTTAGCAATAGTAATTAAGAAAATCTAGTTACTTTTTATCTGTACTGTTGTTAATACACTTCACAAATATTCACAATACATATGTGGCATATTTTCTCATCGTAGAGGAATTAAAGAATTGACCTGTGACAGTACTCCGCCCATCTATTTACTCCAGCTATCTAGTAAAGTTTAAATCTCGGAAGACTGTACACTTGGGACATGTTTGTGGAGGCTTATTGTTCTATCTACCCCATGGCTCTGCAGCTGAACTACCTATTTGCTAACAGCATAAGTAATATGATACCTTTGGGCCAAACAATTTTAGCAAAAACTAACAAGTTTAGCCATAACACAGCTACTTAATTAGCAGTTAAATATTTGCCACTAATGACTATACATAGCTTGTTGTGGAGGGGGAGAGAATGAACTTTCATCACTGCAAGAAGGGGAGAATGCAAACATTTTAATCTCCTCCACCCACCCCACCCCCCCCTCCCCCCAGCCCTAAGTAGTTCATATTGAAAATTGGCAGATTTTCGAATGACCGTTAAGTAGTTGGCCAAAATTAGCAACGCTGATTATAATTAATTTTAGAAATTTGACAGTTTCTTTATTCATAATTTCAAACTAATTTTTATTTTCAATTGTGTAGTATTGCTTAATTTGAAATAATAAACAAAAAATGTTTAGGTCATTAAAGGAGTGAGATATCATTACTGTACCATGGACACATACCTTATCTAATTAACCTGTATTGTTACTAGTGTATCTCTAAAGGTCTAGATACAGGACTAATTTTGGTTAGCCTGTTATCAGGTAAAGAAACTGTTTCCTAGAATTACAAAACTACCAGTTTAGCAGTTGTGTAAGCCAATTACAAAATGAAACATGCATTATTGGCTAGAGTATTTCAGCAGTCTAGTTACCTATGCCTATGCTCTCATACAGACTAAATGAGTGCTTCAATTTAATTAGCTTGTAAACATAGCCATAATTTTATATTATGATAAATGATTGGTTGGTTTTATCTGATGATGCTCAAACTACTTTTAGTGGATATGAATATTTCTGTTAAGATTTAATTAAAACGTAGCTTTTTCTAGAGCAGAGTACCTTCGTTCTCAGGCTCCACTGCCTGTGAAGTGTATTAGAAAAGCTATGTGCATATTATATTACTATGCATGTGATATGAAAAGTATCTTTTGCACGGAGTGTGATGCTTTACTGACTGAAGTTCTTTTTCTTCCCTCCTTACATGAAGGCTGGACAAACTTCTCTCGTGCTTGCTGCATCGAACAAACACTGGGACACGGTCGCTAAATTGCTGGATGCAGGAGCTACCAACCTGGATGCCACTGATGTGGTCAGTTTCTTAATTACTTTAGAAGCTATAGCTATCTATCATGTGCACTGAAACTGAAAGTTAGATTACTAAACTGATGGATGACTGATGGATGCCTACTCTAGTGTACATTAGCTAATTAGATAACATTTCACTAACTGAAAACACTTATAGCCCTTGGCATGCTGAATACTGCCATGCCTTATTGTTTAAAAATCACACCAAAAAATAACCCTTCAAAGGTAGAGGGCTGAAAGCGCCATAAAGCATTCAAACAAGGTGCTGTGATAGCATAGGTTATACATACAGAGTATTTCAGTGATGCTTTTTAGCAACTTTCTGAGTCTTGTTGGTTACAGAAATACCTAAAGATGAAGATTACTCAGTGACTTATTGTCAGAAGAAAGGGAATGCCATACTCTCTCGGGAATATAATGACCCCTCAAGTACTATAGCCACGTGAATATAATTACCAATCATAGTGTTACAACCTCTTTTTGAATAGTATTACATATAACAAACACAATTACTGTATGAATATAGTAACCCTTTAGACCCAGCAGTTGTAGTACTTCTTGCCAGCTGTGCTCCAGTATCTTCCTGTCAGGTATTCATTGCATTGTAACGAGCCAATCTGGACATATCTTTTCTAGTGCCAAACCCACGAGTGTACCACAAGTGCAATGGTCGTATGTGTAGTATAAAAGGCAGCCACAGCACCTACTGCCATGCCATACCATACTTTCTGTAATTGCTCTGTGTTTTTAACCTTGTCTTAAATTACCACATGATTATAATGACCCCACAAAATCAGTACCGCAAAAATTCACAATCTTAGAATAGAATAACCGGTCATTATTCCCCCGAGAGCACAGTACGTTAATAATGTCTGTCATCTGCATATGCACCTTGTGTGTATTGTTTAATAATGAATAAGGCTCTTGAAATCAAAAGCTTGTCTTGGGAACTTTAAAGTGATTCATCATCCCTGCAACTTTGCTTACCTCTGAAACATTGGATTGCATCTACCTACAGATTGTGTTTCCTATTTAAAATCATAATTAAACCTTTAATTATCAAGTGCTAAAAGGAGCTACTGGCTGAAAAATTGTAGATATCTTCAAATGAAAAATACTCAGGTTAAGAGTAATATATGTGAAATAGTTTTCTTCTGTGGGTATGAATACCTAGTGTATTAATCACTGCATTGAGCAAATTATGTAAATCAGGATATCACCAATCAAGTAATAGTTGTGGCATGGCCTCAGAGGTTCCTGTGGTAACAGTGTCCATATCTCCATGAGAGACAGCTTGCTGCAATGAATTCAGATTGTAACCATGTTGACACTTCACTGGTACTTGGTTGAGATTGTTTTTACTGTTAAATACCATAATTAAATTTTTATTTCCTTCCAGGAATGCTCTAGGAATGCATGACTGGATATTGGCATTGCAGTGCTGAGTCACTGCAATGCCAATATCTGGACATGGCCTTAGGTTGCGAGTCACTGTAAAGCCAATATCTGATATTGGCATTATTTGCACAAGAACAGTTACTCTATGCTAGATGTTGTTGGCACAGCATGTCCTTTTGATGTAACGCTTCAAAATGCTGCAAGTTAGTACTTTAGTCATGCTCTGTTTGCTACTACTTACATGGCAGCTAGAGCAAGCCTTCCCTGGCAAAACTGTGTGATAGACACAATCATTCATTTTTGGGACGACTGACCACTTCGATGATGAATTTTATGGACAAGAATGCAGCCAGCTTTACTTTGCACACTTGTAAGCAGCTGAGTGGTGATGATATTCAAATTAGCTATAGCTAAGGTTAAAATTAGGTATAGTTTGGAGACGCCACCTAAAGATCATGATCCTCGTCCTGGGTACTGTCATTGGGGGTGGGGCTAAGGGAGACGCTCCCTAAATAGTGGCATCTACACGAGTAGACACGTCAACTTAACACTAGCGACAACAAAAATAAGCTATCAGAGGATAGTGATCGTGACCCTCGTCTTTCATATCAAGTTTGGGTCATCAGAGGATAAAGATAATGATCTTCGTCCCTTACATCAAGTTTGGTACGTGTCATCAGCATTTGTCATTTGCAGCCACGATGGGTACTGTTTGTGATACAACGCTGCCATTGGGGGGAGGGGCTTGCGTCCAGATCCACGCTGTTATTGGGTGGAGGGGCTAGGGAGACGCCCCCTCAATAGCGCATACATCTACACGAGTAGGCACGTCGACCTAACACTATTGATGACTAGAAATTGAAAATTGTTAACACTAAATGAATGTACATGTGCTCTGCATTCAATCTGGGGAAGGCCCTTGGGTCAGGAAGGGGGAATCCCAGCCTCCGTAAAAAGCCATGCCTTCTCATATCCTACACTTAGCACTAGGCCCATTGCACTAGGCCTTACTTGAAAGTAGTCCTGGACTTACACGTCAACTAGCTACATGAGCAAGAAATAAATTACTACTTCCAAATAATTCTATTCATCAACATTTGCATACTGGGACAGTTAGCAATGTCAAAAAAAATTAAATGCTGGAAATAAGACGATCAGGGTTCCAACTTTAGAGTTCATTTGTGCCTTCTTCATCCTCTTCTCCATTTTTCTGCATGTAGAATAGAAAGTTGTGGTGCTCTAATTATGATTGGTTGGTGTTCCAATAATATGCAAACTGGCAATCTGCACTCTGACATGTAAATACTGCACAGCTAGTGAACATTCCAGCCGTCTGTGTCAGTTCAAACCGATTCTCCGATAGCATTTGAAGATACACAGGGATGAGGCATGGGAAACAGAAATGGGCTTACATACTGAAAGCTTCATAACAGAAAAAAAACATGACCTCTTTATACTGATGAATTGCCCCATTCTGGCCTCATCTTTCTTCTAGCCATTGATGATGACCACGCCCCGACCGCAAACTACAAGCAAGCAATGCCCACAAAAACATTAAACTTTGCTCTTCAGCACACTAAATGACAAAATGCGGTAATTATAATTTGGTGAAGTCAGATAGTTTTATACATAGCTACCTAACTTTCAAAAAAAAATGACTTGGGACAAAAATCTTGTATACGCTTCTTAAGTTATGAAGCAAAAGGTGGTTTTCATCAACTTGTCACTACATAATTATTAACCTGCCATTTCTCTTAAAATGCTAGGCCTTTCACCGTTGTAGCTAATACTTGTAAAGAGGAATTCAATCGGCACAAAAGCAGATCCTCTAACCTCTGGGAACAACGCCATATAAAGCAAAGTTTAGCCGCTGTACTAGAGCAGCCACTTCAGCTGGTCGGACATGTGACTGTCATGACTGTACAGACACACATCACACGCTAATAACTGACCTTAGAACAGCATAACACACTCTCACCAGTCAGTGAGTCACAATATACCTATATTCAACTGTCAGACAACACCAACAGTCTTCTAGATACATAGCCTATTTTCATGCAATAAACCGGTTTGGAATGTATATTAGGAATGTGCCTACTGAGAAGCCAGTCTAGCTGATTAGTGTGTAAACACAATTAGTGTACTTAGTACTATACAAGCAGTATCACTTGTAAACAGAGGTGAGCTGATTTTATGACGGCATTAAAAATGAGCATAATAGGTATATGAAAGCATCGAGCATAATGCGAGCATAATAAGTAGATTTCCTGAGGAAATCATGCCATTCAGGAGTTTTGCGGAGACTTGGCCATGAGGTGATTCTAATGGCTATGAGTAGCCCTGTTGATGAGAGTCCAGTCTGGAAAGGCACAGAGAGCAAAGGAGTTTGCAGGTGAGATGATCACAGTGATGTTTAGAAGCTTTTGCCTTTCGCTCAGCAGTTTCAAACCTTCTTGCTTCATCTTTGCGAGATCCTCCTTCTCTTCTAGCGATGCCGCCGCTTCCTCCATGGATGCTGCCACGGACTCATTGAATTCGTCCTGGATCTGGTTTCCCTTCTTCCGAAATTCGAATTTCTTCTTCAGCTTGATTTTCTTGGACAAGCGGTCGTTCTCCGCTTTCTGCTCCGGTCCTGCAGCAGCTCCTCTTTTAGGGTTGACAACCTGGCATCCACTGCCGACGTATGTGCAGCAATGTTCTGTAACACCTGCAACATATCGACACTCGATACTCGACTCACCTCCCATTGCCATCCTAACTCTAAACTCCGTTTTCTGTTGTCCAAACTAGCAACACTCAACACTCCAACCACCGAAACTCTTGTCGTAAAGTACAAATTCGATAGTTCAACCCGTGTACTACTGGCAATAACCCCGGAGAAGTGATAAACTCACACTATTCCTCGCCTTATATACCTGCCCCAGGACTGTTGCCTTGCAACCTCCCGTATCTATGCAGCAACATACTTTCTACCCCATTGATTGGACCCCTTATAATCCCGCAATGATTGGCTGACTTCCCCAATCATTGCACCTGCCACCACGCGCCATTCTGTGGAGAAATTATTTCCCGCCTAATTACGGCGCTGCGCCACCTCCAACCGGCATGAAAAACATTACGTAGCGATTAATGAAAAATGACTTGGGATAAAAATCTTACATACGCTTCTTAAGTTATGAAGCAAAAGGTGATTTTCATCAACTTGTCACTACATAATTATTAACCCGCCATTTCTCTTAAAATGCTAGGCCTTTCACCAGCCAATACTTGTAGCCAATACTTCTAAAGAGGAATTCAATCGGCACAAAAGCAGATCCTCTAACCTCTGGGAACAATACCATATAAAGAAAAGTTTAGCCATTGTACTAGAGCAGCCATTTCAGCTGGTCGGCCATGTGACTGTCATGACTGCACAGACACACATCACACGCTAATGCTAGAAATAAGTCAGTGAGTCACAGTATACGTGTATGCAACCATCGGACAACAACAACAGTCTTCTAGATACACAGCCCATTTCCATGCTGTAAACCAGTTTGAATGCATATTAGGACAGTACCTACTGAGAAGCCAGTTTAGCTGATTAGTGTGTAAATGCAATTAGTGTATACGTACTTAGTACTATACAAGCAGCAGCTGCTAATCCACTTGTAAACTGTTTACACTACATTACATCATTCATTTCATTGTTTGGATTCAGCAGGTTATTAGTGACCTAACCTACGATGTTGCTATGCAGGCTTTTTCTACCTACAACATTCCACTGCTTGTTGCTATGTGCTGACCAATGGTTAAGTCAGATAGACATTAGCCACTTGTAGGCTATGTACATAACCTCCTCGTATGTGGTTATGTGAGTGCACAAACTACTCATGGATGGTAGTCTATCCAATACTTACACCCTCACTATTCGTGCCCAATCTGGTTTCAAATTGTGGATTACGTAAATCAGCTTCCAAACTGAATTAATTAACACTTTGGATGCCTATAATAAATATTGGATGCCTATAGTGATTATATTTCTTAATAAGAATGTGTTTCTTGAAAGCCTGGCAGTAATTCAAAACAGAAGGACAAAAAGGTGGTCTGATTGTGTAACCAATGCAACGTTCGAAAATGTTTCATAGCGCACGCATATCGATATATCGTCACTCCGCGTGGCCTATACCGTAGTCCTTGATATGTCTTATTTCTAACTGTCAGACAGTGAGCTAGTGAGTAGCAAATATGCCCGCATGGACTAGAATACAGCAGGAGAGGGAGAGGAGGGCCACTGAATCTCCCAGTAGGAAGTGTACTCACACACGAGAAGCATGGGATCACGACACAGAGGCATGCCAATGGTACAGTAGGAGTCAAAAAATTGTTCCCATAACGGAACAGTAGCGTAGCGGAGTCCGCTCCAAACGTAGCAAGTGTAATTCCGCTCCGTTACGCCCCAACGGAGTCCGGAGCAGAGCTGGAGTGGAGCGGAGATCGGGTCCGGGTCGAGAGAAGATGACGTCATCTGCACTGTTCATTATGAATTGTTGTGTACTATTTTCTCATGTTCCTGTTGAAAACTAATGCACAGCGCTTACGAGAGACAATAAGAACTACTCCGCTACTGTTATCGAGCTAAGATACTGGCCTAACGAGGCCTGCTAGCTGCTAACACACACTACACTCATACTTGACCGTTCTGGTGACCTACCTCTGCTTGGCTCGGTCCGAAAATAATGCAGGGCCTGTCTGACGGTGGCAGATTGCAACGGAAAGCTTCAGATGTCTCGGTCTCGGCGCTGTCTACGGTCTACTACCAGTACTGATCGTGCAATTCATGCACAAGGTCCAGCTAGCCGCATAATTATCTTACGTATGACGTAAGGCTCGTACCACGCGTGTGCGCGAGCGGAGATTAGTGGAGCAATAGGAAATGGAGTAAGCTTTGAACTTGCTCCGCTCCGCTGGGCATGCATAACTCCGGAGCGGACTACGCTACAGCAGAGTAGGATTACGGGAACAATTTTCTGACTGCTACTGTACATTCTCACGTTAACTCTTTTGGCATAGTACAGATCTATACTGTATTTGTGACCCAACTATAAGTGCTAATCTAATTGTAGCCGACTAATGTACATTACTTGAACCTGACACGCCTTATGAGAATTGCGACCTCGACTGAACTTAATGAAATTCTGGATATCTTTAAAGAAGTATAAATCTGTAAACAACTGTCACTGATATTCTTATTATACCTACATGTATTAATTAATATTCTTGCCAAGATTTTTGGTGGGGGAAAACTGGCCTTTGGGGGGGGGGGGGGCTTTCCCCGGTTCCCCCCCCCCCCCCCCCCCCCGTATGAAACCCTGCCTGTTCCTACTGCTGTCAACCTCTCTGCCAGCGTACCCAATCCTACCACTCAGCCCACCTCATGGTCATCCACTTTGCACCCTGTCACCATCAACCCCTTCACCTCTCCTGTTGGTCCGACAGTCCCGATCTCTGCCTCTCCACTGGAAGTCCTTGAGCTCTTCTTCTCGGCTGACCTAATGGAAAAGATCGTAGAGGAGAGCAATAGGTATGCCAACCAAGTGATGGGAGATGAGAAGTTCAATAAATGGACAAAGGTGACGGTCGAGGAATTGGAGGCGTTCCTAGGATTCCACATTCTGATGGACATAATCCATCTGCCTGCTGTGGATGACTATTGGAGGGGAGATCCTTTGCTGCATTATGCCCCAATAGCTGACAGGATCACACGTGACCGCTTCCGTGAACTGTCATGTTACCTTCACTTTGTCGACAATGATACTTTGGTGCCCCGTGACTCACCAGGCTACGATCGACTAGGGAAAGTCAAGCCTCTGATCGATCACCTGTCGAAGAAGTTAGAAAAGCTGTATCAACCACACCGTGAGGTCGCCATCAACGAGGCAATGATCAAGTTCCAGGGGCGGTCTTCACTGAAACAGTACAATCCCATGAAACCCATCAAACGTGGGATAAAGGTGTGGGTCCTGGCAGATAGTCACAAAGGCTATTTCGTGAAGTTCCAGGTCTACACCGGAAAGGAAGGCAACAGAGTAGAACACGGCCTTGGGGAGAGAGTGGTGAAGACGCTCACTGATAGACTGCAGGGACAGCACCACCATGTCTTCTTTGATAACTTCTTCACTAGTGAGAAGCTGATGCAAGATCTGCTGGCAGATGGCATCTATGCTTGTGGAACAGCAAGGAAGGACCGCAAGGGCTTTCCACCGACGCTGAAGCAGGCGAAACCTCCGACTAGGTGATAGATTCCTAGATTAGTATGAACACTAAGTAGAGAGTTGCATGCATAAATCAGCACCCACACAACACAGATGTACGCATCACCCCCCATGCACAAATGCATCCACACGTACACTCACACGTGCACACATGTATGCATCCACATGCACTCACACACGTATGCATCCACACTCACACACGCACACATATGTATGCATCCACACACACACACCACACAATCCACACACTCACAAGCGCACATAATTATGTACGCATCCATCACACAATCCATATATACACAAATGTATGCATCCACACACACCATACATAATAGAGGAGACTCACAGGTGGTCCAGAAAGGTGGTGTTAGTGCGTGTGCCTGGTTGGACAGGAAGGTCGTGATGGCGATGTTCAGCAATACCCAGCCATCTTCAACAGGGTCAGTTCTCCGGCGACAGAAGGACCACACATGTACTCCTGTTCATTGCCCTGAGTCCATCGTTTTGTACAACAAGTACATGGGGGGTGTGGATCATGGAGACTAGCTTCGTGGGTACTACACCTGTAGAGCAAAGAGTAGAAAGTTCTACAAATATATCTCGTTTTTCCTTTTTGACGTGGCAGTCACTAATTCTTACGTTCTCCAGAAGAACTTCTTCCCAGACAATGCCCATAAGAACATGAAGGAATTCCGACTGCAGCTATCAGACCTCCTGGTTCATGGAAACTAAAACAATTCTTACACAATACCATAATTTGCTGACTCCCCTCCTGTCTTGCACACCTCAGAGCCCTTTATCTTTGGTCCAGGGACTCTTAAATTACAGATTTCCAGCCCATCACTTATTTCTTTCATAAAAATGGCCCATAAACATTCAAGCGTTTAGCTTAGTGTGCCCTATATTTTCGTAAATTCTGGTATCTGTACCCCCGAGCGTCGGTCGTTCTACTTCTACTTTCACCATCATAGATAGAAAGCTATAACTTCTCTACGTCTGTTCTATCGCTTGTGTGATAGATAAAACGGGTTATTGGTCGGGCGTTAATACCTACCGCTAATAAAACTAACTCACCTTCTGGCATAAAGTGCGCTATCATCGCCATCGATGGAGGTAGCCCGGCATTCTTGGTACTGATGGATAGCCTGGAATCACGCATCACCTTAGTAATACCGTCCTTCTAGCGATCTTGCGTCGTTCAGAAGCTACAAACAGTTTTTGGTCACGGGGTTGTGAAACTATTTCTACGTTACGATTAATTCCGCTACCGTAATATAGCAGCGCGCGCTAAATGTCACATAAGTTGGCAAGAGCAATTAGTCCAATGCAGCACTACCACAGCATTGTCTTTATCTATAACGAAAAGCCATGTCACATGTACATGCTTTGTCATCACATGTAAGTGACTACATAGCATCTTTCGAACTTTTAGAAAATATCTTAGGAATTCTAAACTACAAAGTTGTCAATTATGAAGCGGTGTTGCAAAGGTGGCCAGTCTGGCCATGGCCGGACCACTTTTCAGTGATCAAGTAATTGGCTAATTGCCAAGCGCCTCAACGCATGATAATACGGCATGTCTGGCGATACGAAGATATGAAGCTTTTTTCCCTACTTTTCCGATGGAGTGAACGGTGGCCAGAGATATGATTAAGTCTACTACGTATATATATTTTAATAGGGTAGTTTGGCTATAGTTCTCAGGTTTGTAGCAAGTGTACAGCTCAGATACAAATGGAGATGTTAGCGTTGGCAGACAGCAGCATGATTTGACGATTGAGCGACATGTGCGTAATTGTAAAGCATTACAGCATGTCCCTCCGCCTTATAGTAGTGATCATAGCTGATTTTTTTTTGTTCTGACAGTTTTTCTCACGCCTAGGAATGATTGCCTATACTCCATGAGAAAGTCTCCATATTATGCAGTTAGTGTTCAGCATCTTGCCTATTGTGTGAGGCATGCTGCACATTAACTGCATAATATGCAGACTTCGTATTGGCAACCGTTAGTCTAGGTGTGTGAAAAACTGTTAGGCCTTTAAATATTGAGGCCATGCTTGTGGGTATAATTATCTGCGCTTCGGCTTGGATAATTGCCCACTAGCACAGCCTCAATATTTAAAGGCCTGACCACTTCTGATGTGCTTCCTCCACCCCTGTATTGTCATTTTGAGTTTGTACTACAGTAACTACATACTTAGCTACATACATAAAATAGGCAGCATTTCTATATAAGCCTAGTGTTTCAGTGGGCATGCATAGGTGTTACAAATTAGTCACTGATTTATCATTCATTGCTAGTGAAATATTATTTAGCCGGTATCATAACATTAAATAATTGACTGTTTTCATCAAAAGATAAACCACATCTGTAATATAGTACGTAACAATTAAACACCTTCTTTTCTCCAACTAACTGCTCACAGGTACTGCCTTCATCTATTCTGTAACCTTTGTATTTTGTTTATTAGCAAGAACAACATGAACTATTAATGCATCAATTGGGCTAATTGGACTGCTATTAAAGTTTGGGCTATTCTAAAAAGTTTGTACATTTTAAACTACCTAAATTGGCACAGATAATTTCATGGTATTGTCTGTAAATTGTCACAACCTGAAATAGTTTCTGGACATGCCTATATTTGACTTTCAGCAATTCGAAAGTAGACTAATTACATTCAGACTTTAATTTGTTGCATCTAACAGGGGCTTATGAATGCTGTCTACATACTAGATCTAATAAGGGAGCTTGAAAACATAGCCATAATTTTACATTACAATAGAAAGAAGGGAGTCTGTAAACAAATCGGATGCATATAATTGGGGTATCCTTACATGAAGCTCTAAACCCCAAACCTGAAATCTTCTCCAAGAGAACTCACAGCATTTGAATTTTGCTAAATGTCTGTTCCCTTAGCTGCCTACATATATATACCCTAAGCATTCCTAACGAATCATGATATCTTGGTATCTTACGCAACGATTTTTATATCCCGTCATGCAGCCGCAGTGACGGCTGGCTCACAGCTCCCTTTTTCTCCTATATGGCTGTAATTTACACCATTTGAATGCCCACTCTCGGAAATAGGGTGGAGGCAACTGCATGCCTCCTCACTCTCTATACTAGTTGCACTCCTGACCTGGCGTACTGTTAGGGTCTTACCAGCTAGAGTGCTGCTGCAGTGCTACAGACACATAGGCATAGCAGTCTATAGTAGGGCAGGTCTAGAGCTGGTCTCGTATACCAGACGTCCAGAGCAATGGCTAACGGAATGAGAAGCATAAATCAAACGGTATAATTTCTTTTAGGCCTACCAGCATATGTAATGTATAATATTTGCATTTATCACACTGACTGATGTGTTTCTGGCCATTGACAAAAGCACGGGGGAAAAATCGCGATATATGCCGCAATCTGGAGTCGCCTTCTTGGCACACTACGACTATTCCAGCTGAGCATGCATTTATCGGGGAAAGAAAGAGCAGGTTGTAATTAAGGTCTGGTCCGGCTACGTTCGTTTTCCAGTATTAGGCTCCAATCATTGATCGATATCGTGTGCGTGTCGCGTGGTGGGTGTGGTCTGCCACGGCGGTCGCTAGCCTGCCGGACCTACCACTACGCCTATGAGACAGTACAAGTTGGAGAAATCTGTTTTGTTAGCTCTACCTCCTACATTGTATAATGTTAAGCGTTCTAAAGCTGGACTGAAAGTGGTAAATGTGGTATGTCAACTTCATGACCAAGTTTAAAGATTCTAATTTCCAGGAAACGCATCATTTTCAATCAACAAATTTATTACGTTTATTATTTTCTCTAATAACAGCTAGGTACAGTCATTAATCCACACCTACAGGATATATAAATACCAATTTTCACCATAAATGGACTCCAGTATTAAAATATCACATAAAATGAACCTTCGAAGTCAAGGGCACTTGTCGAAGTGAAAAAAATTTATGCATAAAGCCTCCTTATAGTATTTTTGGCCTGTGTACCTTTTTCTTATACACAGAATTTTAGTTTACATTATTCTCTCTTTCTTTATATCAAGTTTCGTGAATCCGCTCTCATATTGGCCGCTAAACATGGCCATGTGAAGACAGTTCGTAAACTCCTGGATTCTGGAGCCAAAACTGATAATACGGTCAGAGTTACAGTAGTAGATTTATCTATTGTTTTGTAAAGCGCATATAGCTATAAATAAATGAATTGAATAAGTAATCGACAATCGGTCGATGGCAATAATCAGATGCGCTACCGCCGAACGCGTAAATTATTGGAACTGGGCGGGGCTTTGATACTGCATGTATAGTTATACAGATCTGCGTTCTATGAGTTCAAAGTTTGTTGTTTGCTTCTGGAGTTATAACCTTCCAAGTTTAAAATCTGGACGCAGCTATGGTCAGACAGCTGTCTATATAGTGAAACTCCATTTTCTGTTTCATCTCTCAAGCGACTGTTCGTGAGAATTCTGCCACATTGGGAAGCTCCATGACCCTAGAGCTGCATTCCAACTTTGGTCATCATAGTTACTTCGAGCACCAAGGGACATTGCTGAATATAGAGCAAGATTATGTTCTCTGTAGCTAATTAGACGGTGGGTGTCGCATAATATTCTCTAGTGCTAGCGTACAGGTCCAAAGTAGCGCAATGGTGCAAGCCTAATGTTTTTACGTTGCATGGTCCTTGAGCCAGAGCTGTTGCTACAGAACAGCTCTATCTCAGGACTGCTACAGCGTATAAATATCATCATTGTGTGCTGCCGTGGACCCGTACATTCCAAAGATATCGACATCCCAGCGCTAAGAGTATTTTGGGATGTCCGCACCAAAACAAGGCGAAATCCACGTCTGATTACAGATCGAGTGATCCTGCTCCACATTTAGCAACGCCCTTCAGGGCAGCTACGATGGTGAAAGTTGGCATGCAGACCGGGGAGCTACGCAAATTATGCTGCATAAATCCCATCGATAGGTGCTTGAGTAAAGAAACTGGGAACGGAGTCCGACAATACATACGATCGTAGCTGTGCCTAAATTTTTACTTTGGAAGGTTCAAGCTCCAGAACCAAGCAAAGAAGGAAAACTAAGCTTAAACTCAGAGTGCGAGGGATGTGTAGTACTCATCGATTGAAGCCCCGCCCACTTTCGGTAAATTTTACATTTGTCGCTAGCACGTCCGATTATTATCATCGGCTGATTAGTAGTTGATCACTGCTATAGGTCACTATCATGAGATTAAACAAGGCAACTAATTTATTGTAATACCCAAGTTAAAATACCATATGAGTCACTAAGAATACATCATAGCCTATACGTTGATGACTCAACAGGTGCACATGCATAGTAGTGATATGTGCTTTGATGACTGAGGTCTACGTATTCAGCAAAAGATTTGACAGTATAGTATAATTTTTTGTGTGTTTTTTGCACAGTACCCAACCTGGCTTGGCTTATAAGACACAAGAATAAATTAGCTGGCTATATAGCTGGAATGTTAAGGCTTGTCCATTTAAGCGGATGAAGAGCTGGCCATGAAACAAATATAAGCAGAGAGTCCTGATTAAAGGAGGGAGGGGCAACTCATTAATTATTCATAAGCTTGTCATTTAATACTACTGTTTGTTCCCTGTGTGAAAGCATATTCGGATTTTATGAGAGTAGCAAATAATATTTACAGAGAGAATTGGTGTTCGAAGACACTAGCTGTGTTGCCTAATCATGTTTGATGGAGTATTTCTTTTGCATGCAGCGTGGCTGTACAGACTTAATGTTTGCTGCTACGGCAGGGGATCTGGAAACTGCAAACAACCTCATCAACTCTGGAGTAAAGCTGGATACTACTAATAAGGTGAGTGTGATATTCATGTAGGCTAAATAATTTGAACTTCATCAGAAATTGTCTTGCATGACACTGTGTAAGTTACTGCCTAGCCTTGCTGACAATCACGGAGGAACCAAACTAGGCAAAGGCAACAGAATAGTAGCTACTAGTGTGGACTGCATAATACGATGAACATGAACTGCATTGTTGTCATTTGCTGACTACAGTAAAGAATCATCTTTATAATTCTTCGAGTCACTGAGTGTGGTGCATTCCCACTGTCTTTACAGTAACAAGGTATTCTTTTCTTCCTTATATCACAAGGATGGTGACACTGCCCTGATGTGGGCTGCATGTGCTGGCCACCTTGAAGTTCTCAGCAGAATCATTGACTCTGGAGCTGGGGTGGATATTGCAGATAAGGTATAATATTATAGCTACTATAGATCATTATAAGTGCATGGAATGTGTAGGTATACGATGCATGTTTGGCAGATTTTAAAAATTTTAAGCAACCTTTGTAATCTAGGCTGTGCTGATATATTCGGAAGTGCATGAGCATGACTGGTTGAAAGGACATAATCAATATAACCCCAAATAATCATGTAAGCAATAATATGATGTAGCTACTATACTTTGTTTCGAGGAATGGCATTGGGTTGCATGGGCCACTTTAGTCAATGGATTAACTGTTGCACACGAAAAAACGAGCAGGTTTTAGCATAGAACACTTACTAAATTTGCTTAACTCTTGTTGCTAAATGGAAAATGTAGTCACTAGCTGCTTATTTGGTGCACTATTTTGATACTTAATCAGTCTTCATCATGCAGAAACATTTTCTAATTAAAATGCCTTTAAGTAACTCACTCTCTCACTACTTGGTGCCTACCACCCACCAAATCCCAATCTATGTTCAAGACTTCAAAGAGGAACCTTAACGATGTAGAACTCGAGCAAGTAGCTAATGTTTCAATGTAACGCTCATTAGCACATTTTCTGTTTTATACTGTTTTGCATCATGAGAGCATATATCCCATAAAACTAATGACAGTATGAAAAAGTTCACACTTTTACCGTAATATAATGTCTGAAGAAGTCAATACAGTTTTATGACAATAGGGAGATTGAACTGATGATGATTTGAGTACCATTGCATTAATGTTAGATGTAACCTTCTTTCAGCAACAATTGGATATAGCAAAGACTAGTACAAAATCAGAAATAAAATGGTATTGGCAACTCTAAATTAAGTTCTTTTAGATAGCTGTTGGCACTGACAAAATTTTATTCACACTTTAATTAAGGCATTTACACTTTTCATAGCACTCCTCATAGCTCCTATGCATTATTACCTCCACTATAAGTAACATGTACATACAATTGCAGAACTGTTTACTGCTTAATATTAAATTATGCTTTGGTACGACACCTTGCCATGCAAAACTGATCATGTGCAAGTGTCCTAAAGTACAGCCTTTGACCCTTACTCATGTACAAACATCAGATAACAACAGTACATCAGTTTAGCTAATATAAACCAGAAGAGCAGCTGTATACCTAAGTACTCATCCACACTGCGTAGGCGGGAGGATTTTGCTGATTTTTTTTGTCTGTTTTGCGTATACCTCAGAAAGTGTATCTGAATACCAATACTCCTTATGATCGAAGACTAGCAGTAGTCAAACATTGGCTCTATGACAGTAAACACTGGCTGATTACTGGATGCTTTGCAGTGGGACACCAGCAAATACACCACTCCACACAGCCAAGCCATTTACACCACTAACCCCAGCAGTGTATGCCATAGCTCCTGCTCACTGATGGCCATCTCATGGCTATTGATTTTCACCGAACCAATCTTGCAGCTAGCCATTGTTTAGTGAATGTGAATATTTATTCTGGTGCAATATGGACACCCGACTATCATTGGACACTCACAACACTGTGAAGGCTCAGCATTACTGTTGTTCATGCAAGATTTATTACCAAACTTGATGGCTACCATATGTAATGGTAATTATACTGAGGTGGTATATGTAGGTAACTGCATCTCCTGGTGAGATGTTCTTCTGCTTGTTCTCGGTGAAATAGGCAGGCAACCATGCCTTCACAAAGTGTAGATGTTGAGAGAAATGGAGGTACCAGTATAGCCTTCAGTGGCTTTTGTAATATGTGATATGCTACCTACTAGCGGCAGTTTCTCTACTGGAAATTGATATTTAAGTGGCATGAACTACCCGTAAAGGGGGCTAATGAAGAAACCTTCTGATATTTGTGCTTGTCTTTGTTCAGTCCTACCATGTATCTATTCCAGATTATTGGCTGTTATCATAAACATAACCCTCTGCAAAAAAGGAATCGTTCATCTCTGCCTTACGGTATGTGAAGAAATTCATTTACCCAATGGCACACTCGATATTATACAGCGGTGCTTTGATCGTGCGTGACTTACGACATAAAACATCAGTGGCATAACTACAGTACTGAAGCAAAATGCAACTGTATCTGAACAAATTCATCTATCTGAGTGTCAGTTTTAAAGGTATTTGAAAATAATATATTTGTAGCCATATAGAGGCCATCATTTGCACTTCTGTTTTTCCACTATTAACACTAATAACTACAAAGAACTAGCTAGCCAGAGGGTATAAGTACATTTCTGCATTGCATGCTGTTGCTGCAAATTGCATTACTATTGCTGTGTAATTACACAGTGTAGCTAAGCTTAATTCATGGCTGTGATTAGCCTTGCTCCCAGTATCCACTCCCAGCTTGCAAAAAAAAAAGCTGGGAGTGCAGACTGGGAATGAGGCTAGGCTATAATGAAGTTGTGGTTACTTTACTCAACTTCATCTGACCTACTTAACTGACTGCTATTAATATTTGCTGTTTCCTGTGTAGTTAGGGTATGCCCATTGCTTGGAGTGCTTAATTTGTTAAATTTTCTTATTTGGTTGTGCTTTGTAGAGTTAGTGTGTGTCTGTCATCCAAGACATTGCTTATTTCCTTAGAAAAGGTCATTATTCCGTTTCCCACTTATTGAGCTAGAGTTACTATGTTTGTGCCAGTCAGATATTTTGATTTCCTGTACAGATTATTGAGGATATTGCTTCATCTTTATCATTTCTTGAGAAAGTTGAATCAGATTTAAGTTGGTTTTATATCATCTGGTTGCTAGGGTATCTAAAATGTCTGCACTAGTCCATTGACTAGGAGCTTTTAGGCTGTTGAAATGGTCAGAATTCAGTCATTTATTCAGTACTTTGCACTGCATTCCATTATCATCATATAGAAAACATATACTGGTAATCCGTGAGGGTATACTTGTTCAGGAGAATAATCGTGCAAAAAACCCTACTAGTAATAACTGCTGCTCCCATTGAAGCTAGTATACTACAACTTGTACCACATTCTGCTTGACATTTAAGACACTACTACATATGAGCAAACTTTGCTCGTTTTTACTAATTTTTGAACAACATTTTTATGTCGTAGTGTATAATAGTTCTATTAAATGGCAATGGGAACAGCAGTTTTTGAGAGACATAAAGATATTTGTGTGAAATACAGATCAATATTGCTTACTAAGAAAACTTAAAATAGCAGAATCACAAAAGAGACATTAGCAATGAATGAGGGATCGCAGACTAGCTTAATTTATGCCATTGTGGTCTTTGAGAGATAACTATTAAAAGTTTTCTGTATAAAAAGTGCAGGGAAAACCTAGCAACAATAGCACTCAGCTAAGATTACGCAGTCCTTGTTGAGTATGCAATTTATAGTAGAAATACTTATACAAAAGCATGTGAATTTTGTCTAACATGTGTGGGAAAAAGCAAAACTAAAAATAAAACAAACCTGCATCATGTGTACAACTAGTGTATCAGTTCTTCCACATGTCTGTTTTTGTTTAGTCATGGCTGCACTCTGGTGCCATGAGTTGTTTTCTTTATTCTTTATTGCAGAGTACGGTCTTTTTTATTGGCATACAGTATCTTACATAAGCTTTGACCAACTCTTGCAGGTCACAGTAAGGCTAGAATTCTAATAAACCAAAGGATTCCTTCACATTCATTTCTTGACAATAATTATTATTCTGTTATAGTACTCAGGTGTAAACATAGAGACTAAAAACATTTGTGCTATTTGTTAAAGAAATGGCACCAGTATTTCTCATAGTTTTGTCAAGGGGAACGTACTACAGCTTCCAGAGTAGTAACTAGGGTTTGTGTAGCCTTTGGACATTTTAGTATTGGAAATGGAGAAATAGTTGCTGATGTAAACATTGGTTTTAAGTGGTATAGCCCGTCTCTCAATACATAATTAAAGAAAGCAATTGCAGTTACATAGCTACTCACATGGCTGCTTGGGTTGCTTAGTACTTCACTACAAAGGGTATTATACTCCCCATCCAAGAATTAGGTTTGCAAACTTAGAGATCAGTATATTCTCGATCGCAAATCAAAACTTTATGGACATTGAGGATAATTGCACTACCAAGTATGAAGCACAGTGGGTAAAGAGATGAGTAGCTATAATGTACTGAATTCTACTCTTTATTTCTTTTCTAACATGTAGGATGACCAGACAGCCCTCATGAAGGCTGCTAACAATGGCCACTCAAATGTGACTAGTAAGCTGATTGATGCTGGGGCGAGTCTGGACACTACAGATGAGGTCAGTGTAATATGCACTGCAAACTGATCATGTGCAAGTATCCTAAAGTACAGCAACTCATGTACAAATATCAAATAACAACAGTACATCAGTTTAGCTAATATGAACCAGAAGAGCAGCTGTATACCTAAGTACTCGTCCTCACTGCGTAGGTGAGAGGATTTTTAGAATCAGCCGTGTTTTTTGGTTTTGTCTGTTTTGCGTATACCTCAGAAAATTTATCTGAATTCTAATGATAGAAGACTAGCAGTAGTCAAACATTAGCTCTATGACAGTAAACACTGGCCGATTACTGGATGCTTTGCAGTGGGACACCAGCAAATACACAACTTCACACAGCCAAGCCATTTACACCACAAGCCCCAGCAGTGTATACCATAGCTCCTGCTGTGGGCAGGTACTGGACTCCTGGTGTCCTGAGCTGATGGCCACCTCATGGCTATTGATTTTCACCGAACCAATCTTACAGCTAGCCATTGTTTAGTGAATATGAATATTTATTCTGGTGCAATATGGACATCCGACTATCATTGGACACTCACAACCCTCTGAAGGCTCAGCATTACTGTTGTTCATGCAAGATTTATTACCAAACTTGATAGCTACCATATGTAATAGTAATTATACTGAGGTGGTATATGTAGGTAACTGCATCTCCTGGTGAGATGTTCTTCTGCTTGTGCTCGGTGAAATAGGCAGGCAACCATGCCTTCACAAAGCGTACGTGTTGAGAGAAATGGAGGTACTAGTATAGCCTTCAGTGGCTTTTGTAATATGTGATATGCTAACTACTAGCGGCAGTTTCTCTACTGGAAATTGATATTTAAGTGGCATGAACTACCCGTAAAGGGGACTAATCAAGAAATCTTCTGATATTTGCGCTTGTATTGTTCAGTCCTACCATGTAGGGGTCTTTAACTAGTTACTATTCAGGATTATTGGGTGCTTTCATAAACATAACCCTCCTGAACAAAGGAGTCCTTCATCTCTGCCTTACGGCATGTGAAGAAATTCATTTACCCAATGGTACACTCGATACAGTGGTGCTTTGATCGTGCGTGGCTTATGACATAAAACGTCAGTGGCATAGCTACAGTACTGAAGCAAAATGCAACTGTACCTGAACAAATTCATCTGTCTGAGTGTCAGTTATAAGGGTATTTGAAAATACTATATTTATAGCCATATACAGGCCATCGTTTACACTTCTGTTTTTCCACTATCAACACTAATAGCTACAGAGAACTAGCTAGCCAGAGGGTGAAGTACGTTTCTGCATTGCATGCTGTTGGTACAAATTGCATTACCATTGCTGTGTATTTACACAGTGTAGCTAAGCTTAATTCATGGCTGTGATTAGCCTTGCTCCCAGTATCCACTCCCAGCTTGCAAAAAAAAAAGCTGGGAGTGCAGGCTGGGAATGAGGCTAGGCTATATTGAAGCTGTGGTTACTTGATTCAACTTCATCGGACCTTCTTAACTGACTGCTATTAATACTTGCAGTTTCCTGTATAGTTAGGGTATGCCCCTTGCTTGGAGTGCTTAACTTGTTAATTTTTCTTATTTGGTTGTGCTTTGTACAGTTAGTGTGAGTCTGTCATCCAAGACATTGCATATTTCCTTAGAAAAGGTCATTATTCAGTTTCCCACTTATTTAGCTAGAGTTACTATGTATGAACCTGTCAGTTATTTTGATTTCCTGTACAGATTATTGCTTCGTCTTTATCATTTTTTGAGAAAGTTGAATCAAATTTCAGTTGGTTTTATATCACCTGTTTGCTAGGGTATCTAAAATTCCTGCACTAGTCCATTGACTAGGAGCTTTTAGGCTGTTTAAATGGTCAAAATTCAGCCATTCATTCAGTACTTTGCACTGCATTCCATTATCATCATATGGAAAACATATACTGGTAATCCGTGAGGGTATACTTGTTCAGGAGAATAAGCATACAAAAACCCTACTAGTAATAACTGCTGCTCCCATTTAAGCTAGTAAACTGCTACTTGTACCAGATTCTGCTTGACATTTTTGAACAGCAGTTTTTGAGAGACGTAAAGATATTTGTGTGAAATACAGATCAATATTGCTTACTAAGAAAACTTAAAATAGCAGAATCACAAAAGAGTATATAAAACATTAGCAATGAATGAGGGCATCTGTTGTTTCCTTTTTTGTTGTTGTTTTTTTGGTTTGGTTATTGCTCCTTTGTTATTTTCTCCGCCAACTTGGTTGGCGTTAAAGGGCATGAGGGGGAAAAGGAGAGGTAACTATGGATGTGGTAGCCTGGCCTCAGATTCTAGAGCATGTCACAAAGCAGGCTGTCACCATCCTTGACATAAGCTGCCACTTGTTGTGTGCCCTCGTGCATTTGCCCAAACTCCATCTGCGACTGTCTCTGGCAGTTACGGAGTATTCTGATGTATGCTTGTGACATATTAGGTGCCAAACTCGTGAGTATTCTAGTCGGGTTTGCATCCGGAGATTATTAAAGTCAATCTTACTTTGTCCAGGATTCTGCAACAGAAAACAAACAGTGGTAATAACAAAACTTAATTGAGTCAGTATACAGATACACATAAAAAGGGGGGCACAAACCTCATACTATAGCTTACAAAACCGAAGATAATACATGAAACAAATAGGGAAAAGCAAGAACAGTCATTGTTTTCTTTGATTTGATTTCCAGTCCTTTCATTGAGTTCTCCATTTTGGTCTGGTGGTGTGGGTACCAGTACATTAGGAGAGCGATCTGAATCACCAGGTGACCCTGACTACTTGTATCACTAAGTTTAGAATCAGTGAGGTGACTGCAATAAGAGATGTTCTTCTGCTGATAAAATCATCTCACACTTTTTTAGAAAACCCTCTCATACTGGGGTTTGCATGCCGAAGCAGGTCACCAATCTCTATATGCCTTAGCGCTTACAAAACTAGTATATCAAACATGAAGTGCAAAAAATAAAACAATCTGTATGGATCTGCAAATATTAGGTCAGTTCCTCCACCTGTCTATTACCATTCTGCAATTGTGACTGCACTCTGATATTTTTCTCTAGCTACTTTTTTGTTTGTTCTAATTGGGGAGAGGGAGGGAAGAGGTTGAAATTGATACTTAATTACTAAGTTGCGATTTTGCAAAAAAAAAATTACGATATAAAACACTTCAGAAAAAAAAGAAGGTATCCAGACCTGGATTCTAACTCACAACCTCTTACATCATAGCCCTAAAGTTTAACCACCAGGGTATGGGCTTAAGTTAAGAAGTATAGCATACAAGCTCATATTTGTTAACAGGGATTGATGTTGCCAAGAGGCAACATTCCCTGTTAAAGGGGTGGTATCTAAAGAGTGCTAATCACGAATTTTTTCAGATATTTGTACTTGTCTTTGTTTATTCCTACCAGGGTTATTTTAGCTAGTTCTGTCACTATTCAGGCTTACTGGCTGTTTTCATAAACTCGAGCTTCATAATATCCAAGCGCACACAGCTGTGAGCATGTTTTAATACACAGGTGAAAGGAACAAAACTCTCAAAACTTAAATCAAAGAGCATAAGACAGCTAGTTACCAGGAGAGGAGAACTGAAGACGGCCATTGTGGAGCATAACTGGAACCTGCATCACCAGGTACTTTGAGACAATGTCAAGCTATTAAGTGTAGCAGTAAATAGCACCACCCTCAACAAAGGAGTCCTTCATCTCTACCTCACAACATGTGAAGAAATTTATTTATCCAATGGCATACTTGACACACACAGTGATATTTTTATCCTGCCTGACTTACGACGTAAAACATATGCATCAGCGGCATAGCTATAGTACTGAAGCAAAATACAACTGTATGTGAACAAATTCATCTATCTGATGGCTATTCAAGAAAAAAATTTTTTAGCCATGCACAGGCCATCATTTACACTTCTGCCTTTCCACTATTAACACTAATAGCTATGAAGTACTAGCTAGCCAGAGGGTATGGGTAAATTTCTGCATTGCATGCTGTTGCTGCAAACTGCATTACTATTGCTATGTGATTATCCAATGTAGCTAAGCTTACTTCAAGGTTGTGATTAGCCTTGTTCCCAGTATCCACTCCCAGCTTGCAAATAAAAAAGCCGGGAGTGGAGGCTGGGAACAAGGCTAGGCTATTATGAAATTGGGGTTACTCGACTGGGCTGTTTCCTGTATAGTTAGAGTCCGCCCATTGCTTGGAATGCTTAATTCGTTACGTTTTGATTGTGCTTTACAGTAAGTGTCGGTCTGTCACCCAGGAAAAGTCAGTTTCCCACTTATTCAGATAGGATTACTATGCATGTGCCTGTCAGTTGTTTTGATTTCCTGTACAGATTAGTGAGGATATTGTATCATCTTTATGAGAAAGTTCCATCAGATTTTAGTTGGTTTTATATCACCTGGTTGCTAAGGTATATAAAAAGTACCTGTTTCTGTATTATTCTATTGACTAATGAAACTTTTAGGCCGTTTAAATAGTCAGAATTCAGTCATGATCCACTGACGTGCTGGCAAACCAATGCCTTGTTGACCGGCCAACAAAGGCCAGTATCTTACTGTGTCTTATAGCACAGTCTAAATGAAGCCAGTGTGGTCCTGGGTCTGAAAAGGCAAATACATATCTGTAGTAAGAAAAAAGGCCAATGAGCCAACTCCCTCCCAAAAATAGCAACACAAAATATGATTTGTACAGCTTAAAACAACATACAGCTATAGGCCCCCAAAAAACCTAATATTTCCCGATGAAGACATATCTCTCAAGGGTCAAGTTGGTGTACGTTTTCCTCCTTCACACCAAAATATCACGTATACTTTACTATATATGATTGCAACCCTTCAAAACTGGACACTGTTAGTATGTAAGTAATAGATTAGTTTGATAATGTTTATAAGAACCAAATCCATTCTTCCATTCCCCTGAAAAGAAGTGGACAAATACTTTGCACTGTATTTCATCAGCAGCAGCTTACTGCCTTTATACACAAAACGTATGCTGGTAATCGTTGAGGGTATACTTGTCCAGGAGAATAATCAGATCAGATTAGTAATAACTGCTGCTCCCATTGCAGCTAGTATACTGCATCTTGTACCACATTCTGCATGACATTTAAGAGACTAATGCATTATGAGGTATTAATTGTATTAAACGACAACGGGAACTGCAGTTTTTGACGGACAACAAAATATTTGTGTGAAATATTGATCAATATTGCTTACAAAAAAAACTTCAAATAGCAGAATCACCAAAGATTATGTAAAACATTAGCAATGAAGGAGGGTTTGCAGATTATTTTAATTTACACCAATGTAATCTCTGAGAGACAACTATAAAAAGTTTACTGTGTAGAAAGTGCAGGGAAAACTTACTAATAACAGCACTCAGCACACCTGACTTAAGATTACACAGTCCTCGTTGAGTATGCAATTTATACTCATAATACTGTTACTACTAAAAGCATGTAAATTTTGCAAAATAAATCCGTATGAATCAGTACAAATAGTATATCAGTTCTTCCACATATCCATTTTTGTTTAGGCGCAGAAGAGTATTAATTAGACAGTATCCTACTCTGCATTTTTTCCCTAACATGTAGTATTATCGTGAGACAGCCCTCATGAAGGCCGCTAAAAATGGCCACCTGGAAGTGACTAGTAAGCTGATTGATGCTCGAGCAAGTGTGGACACTACTGATAGGGTCAGTGAAATATATTCTGCATACTGAACAAGGCATGTTAGATTTGGCATGAGAATTAATAAGTTAGTGCCGTATGTCTGCTGAGAATTGCTAGCATATTGTCCTTGTTGGGAGTATGTAATTCAGTATAGAAATACTAGTACTGAAAGGCAGGTACATCTGTGTCTATACATAATAATAAGCAAGGTTGGTATTAAATATACCATGAGTATAGAAAGGCTGCCTACAAGTGCTGCTTTAAAGTTCCTACAGCAGCCATTCTTGACATCTTTATTTACCCTTTGTACATGATTGTGCAGTTGCATAGAAGTTAACAACTGGTGAGGCAGAAGAGCATTCATTAGACAGTATCCTACTCTGCATTTCTTTTCTAACATGTAGTATGGCCAGACAGCCCTCATGAAGGCTGCCGAAAATGGCCACCTGGAAGTGACTAGTAAGCTGATTGATGCTCGAGCGAGTGTGGACACTACTGATCTGGTCAGTGAAATATGTTCTGCATACTGAACAAGGCATGTTAGAGTTGGCATAGCTACAGTCCTTGTTGAGTATGTATAGAAATACTAGTAATGATAGGCATGTAGATCTGTATCTACACTTAATTACAAGCAAGGTTGGTATTAAATATACCATGAGTATAGAAAGGCTGCCTTATCAGTGAAATATGTTTTGCATACTGAACAAGGCATTTGAAACTTAGCATGAGAATTAAATAACAAAATAAGTTAGTGTTGTATGTATGCTGAGAATTACTGGTACACAATCCTAGTTGGGTATTCATTGATTTTAGAAGTACTAATACTGAGAGGCATGTAGATCTCTTTATACTAAAGAACAAGTATTGTTTTTCAGTTTTGATAAGGAAATATGGCTGATAATATAAAGCATGTAGTATTACACTTTGCCTTATTTGTTGCAGGGGTATAAAATCTATTTTAAAATCAGCTAAAGAGAGGCTATAGTAGTCAAGTGATAACATCTTGGACTAATAACCTGACAGAAGTCAGAGTATACATTCTCGAGGAGAGGAGGATCATGTTTGTCTTTTTACAGCCTTATGTAACAGTCAGGCACATGTAAAGTATGCCCTGACTGATCCTAATATTGCTTTACGCTGACGGCATTTGTTTAAGTAAATATGTTTGCATGTATATATGACTACGAGCATCACATGTGCAACAAATGCATCACAGCCATTATCATGCACTAGTCTGACAGAGCTGTGGAGACACTGCAGACCAATAACTCAGTTGTGTAATACCTAGTCAGTGAAGGAACAGATGCTATGAATACAGTGCTGCTCTATGCCATGATTGCTAACTGGAGATACTACAAGATTGCCGTGTCAGTACTACTGCTGTAAACTCTGGAACTTGAGTCCAGACCTCCCACAGTGTTTGTTGCTAGCAGCCTGCTCCAGAGCTGTATCTGATCTGATACTGTACAGCACTTTGGCGAAAGTCATAAAAAGGGCCCCGGCTGATTATTAGATAAATTTGCTTTTTGCTTCTTCTTGGCCCTGCACAAATAAAGTGGTGATTTCAACCCACATTAATCTCAGCTACAGCCACAGTATAAGAGAATACCTGTGCAGTTAAGTGCAGATCAATAAGATCATTCTACTCAAGGAAACCCAGCTAGATCATTTTTCTTTGATGGGTACAGTAACACAGGCTGGTACAAGATATGCATTGTCAATTGGCCTTTTCTTCCTTCTGAATTTGGAGAATTATGTGTGTAAAGTGATCCACTTATTTACACATTGTTTTGTAGACTGCAACTCTGATAATCTTTCAATGAATTTTATGAACATTCTATTCCATAGATCATTCCAGGAATCCTCACAAACCATGCAATTGTACACATGTTCTTTTCCATAAATCCTCTCCTATTCCACACACTTTGGCATAGGAGAGGATTCATGGAATAGAATATTTATGGAAATTTAGGATTATATTATTACAGAATTTGAGGAACAGGAGACAATTACTGGAATCTTTTGCAGAATGGAATATTCATGAAATTGCTGTGCTTTGTATTCTTATACTAGCTAAGAGTAAGAGCACAAAGTGCAGCAAGAAAAACTGGAGGGGGCATTGCAGTCATTAATCATTGACAATCCATGTGGTACAAGCTTGCCAAAAATCAATATTCTGAAACCTGATAATCATGTTAACAGTGCAGCCATCAAAGACTAAAACTTATTTCAATTTCCTCTCCCACTCCCATTAATCTTGCTGCATATGACTTTCAGTGTATTTATCTGTATTATGCTACTACATTGGCTTCATTGAGGCTGTTGTGTCTCCATAGCCAACCGCACAACAGCAGCGATTCTAATGTTTATGATTTCATATGTGTTGTACATAAAATATTTAATCTTTTGAACCCATATTATACGTACTGGTTTTTGATAAAATTTTCATTTCACTCTCCATGAAGCGCGGTGAGACCGCTCTCATGAAGGCTGCCGAAAATGGAAAAATGGAAATTGTTAGCAAACTTATCAGTGCCAAGGCTGCAATAAACATGACTAACAAGGTAAGTGACACGTGACCCTCTAATGTATTCTTCACTGAGGAAACAAAATAAGTGAAGTTTTCCTCACTGAACCAATAAATTTTGAGTGCATAATAAAGTACACATACTTTATTCTCAAAGAAGCCTGTGCTTGATTCATACTCAGCCTATCTATTATTGAATGTACCAGAATCATTGATCAAGTTCATATGCAATCCATTATCACAAGCACTCGCTGGGTATTCTTTAACCAAGAATGTGACTTATTGCGTATGACTGAGCTCTGTTTTCCATTTGCTAGGATGGTCAGACTGCACTATCATTGGCAGAAATGAATGAACACTTGGAAGTTGCTAGCAAACTTAAGGAATATCAAGCTGAATTGGATATCCACGATAAGGTTAGTATCATAAGCAAATAATGATATTATATCACAAACTGAGAATTTTGCAACTGAGAACTTTAAATTTTATACACTATCAAGTACAAAATATTAAGTATTTATTTTTTACATTTTTGCTGTCTTGGGGAAACTACTACCTTTGAAAGTAGTTTGACTACTTTGGATTCTCTCCGAGAATTGCGGTTGTATAAGTTATGAAATCCAACCTCATGATAATAAATTATTCAGCTAGGCCATTGTATTTCCCTAGTCACTTGAGTAATGCTGTAAGAGCTGCAGAGATTTGAATGCTGAAACTTCACAACCCTCCTATTTCTGGAGGCAGTGCGGCTACATAACACCTTAGATAATAGAATAGAAGGCCTTTCAACTCTACTACTCTATGATAACATATTCATACTTTCAGTAAGCAGCTGCATGAGGTGCTAAAAACTCTTCCCTAAAGCAGGGGATACGGCCCTTATTCCAATTATGACAGAACTCGATAGGCTTGAATAATTTTAATGACTATGTGTTTGTAAAAGAAAGAATATATCACATGCAACCCAATAGTCATACTATCTACATAGTGTGTGTATGCATGCAAACTAACATGTGGATACTGCTACATGAGTCGCATGGTAAAGCTGTTTTGATCATCTCATCTCATCCTTCGTTTATTATGGAAAGTAATGTGATAGTTGTCGGGTGTGTTTGAAAGTATTCTTACCAAAAGGACACTTAGGCACCAACTGTGATACATATTTTTATAGGGATTGTATGCAGTTAAGTACTGTACATGTATATAGTTATCTCTGCCATTACATACATTACATCTCTGCCGTTCTCCATACTCATACTTGCTCACTATAACAAAATTAATATACTTCAAACTTTGAGGCCTAAAAAACTTATGTAGCTATGTCATATTATGCTCAGAAAGTCATTGCTTAAAATGTATTACCTCGAAAGGACTTAATGACCATTTTTCTCACTTGTTACTAATACTACTGATAAAAAGAGTTGGCTATTGCATGAGTGTTCCCCTAGCCTAGTGGGACTTTTCTTTACCACACTGCTGCTATAACTTCAAATCCATGTGGGTGGCAGTACTTTCACAATGACTAAAGTACCCCTAAAGTGGTCGAGGAAACTGGATACAGAATGCTTGCCCTCTATGTATGAGGATCATGGGATATCTCCAATCCAGTTGGTGGTTGATAGTCCATCATAAAAAGTTGTATTAATGGCTTAGATAAAAAGTGAACTGCTTTATACTTGGAGCTAGTTTTACTAAACTATGATCATAATTGCAGGAAGGTGGCTTTAAAAGATAGTTATTTAATCTGTGAGCCTACCCTTACTACTTATTGCCTTAGCCACATATCTATAATACAGAAACTTGAGGGATGCTGTACCCTGAATGGTTTTGTAAGTATACTAAATGAAGTATACTAAAATAGAGCTTACACCTAGCTAGTAACAAGTGTAGGAGGTATTGATTATGCCTGATTCAATATGTGCATGCCACGGTCTACATCAAGAAAGTTGATGGAAACACTTGCTATGGGAAGAAAGAGCATTTCTTTGCAATTGCTTACCTTCGTTTTCTTATATGAGTAGAATAAAGATTGAGAGGCACTATTTGCAATAATATGTTTAACACCAAGATACTGGGCTTTTGTGACATACTATTATACCATGCAGCTACAAATGGTAAAACTCTCCCAGCAACTGCAGCAAATATGGACGATTGCTAGTAGCTATGGCAGCTACTCATCTAGCTTGAGTATGTTTGTGTAGCTATGTGCATGACCATAACAAAAATACAACCATGCAATAACTAATTTCCATCACTCTATAGCAAATTATCTTTCAATTTAGGTACCGCATCTCACAGGTAAAAATAAAATTGATGATAAGCCAATGAAAGTATTAGTGTTCTGGGAAATAGAAGTATGTGTGGTTAAACTAATGTAACTACAATAGATTCTATTGAGGTGGGAATAAACACTACTTCTGGTGCTCTGATAATATCCTATGTTTAAGTAAGTAATTTCCTTTGTAGGCTGCAAAATCTGAAGATACTGTTGATGGAAAAATCACAAATGAACCAGGTAGGAAACTCTTTCATTGGTTAACTTATCTATTGATTACTGTATTCTGTTGGAGTAGTCATGTCTAAACAGCATCTTCAATATACTGCACAAAGCGTCCAAACTCTGGACAGGTTTACCACATATTTTTACTAAGGAAGGCTTACTACAGCTCCCAGGTTAGTAGAGTTTGTCCAGCCTCTGTATGAGTAGGAAATATGAGCGCTATTAACAGATGGCACGTTCGAGCGAAACGCTTGTGAGTTTCGAGTGGCCCACATTGTCTCTCCACTCACCCATAGCAGCCATGGCTCATCCTTGAAAATATCTTGCAGACAGGCACAGTAATCTTCCACCGGTTCCTTTTTTCTCTCCAGCAGCATTATCATGCATGGTTCCGTGTCAATCATTATTTCCGTGAAAGGCTGGCTCGTGACCCATCTCGCCCCACCCAATACATCCGTTTCTACTCGGCCGCTATACTACATTTGGCAGAGCGATTAGCCTTAAAGTAAATAGATCATTTTTAAGGTTCAGTAATCACATACACAGTGACTGTCACAGTGTATCCTGGTTTGAATGTATGAGTTGTCTTTTTATTAGTGCTGTAGGTAATCTGAATAACTTTGCGCAGCTAGAGGAAAATATTTTACTAGTTCCAGAACCAAGATGTGGGAAAGCATGAGAAGAAAATTATAATGACTACTGTATTATATTGGGAGTAAAGGTGTTGAAAATAAGTCTGTGTCAAGGAAAGCAGTTAAACCCATTCTTACTGTACTGTTAACTTCCTAATCACTTACTATATTAATATTAGTAACAGTACATTTACCCCTATAGACAAGAGTGCAATTATTTCCATAATTGCATACTTTTGTAATCACATGCATTTAGTTCAGCAATGGCTGTAGCAATAGGAAATGTAATGATGTGTGATTAACATGGAATCACATGGATTCTCGTACATTTTGAGAATAATTGCACTTGCAATGGATAAAATTGCACTCACTTCACTCGTGCAATTACTTTATCACTACACTATACACTTCTGAAGTTGGTCTTTCTTGTTAATCATAGCTAAAAAATTGCCTCCGTTTGCTGGATCCCCTTGGTTTACCACATGTATTATATTTTTCTAGCAACTGAATCCAGTGTCCCAGTGATTTCATTATCTGATTTGGAGTTTGGAGAAATACTCGGAGGAGGTGGTCAAGGTGTAGTACACAAAGGAAGATGGATATCCAAAGGAGTGGATGTTGCCATCAAGAAAATTACTGGTAGAGTAAATGAAAGAGAGGTAAGCTTAGCAGTTGTTCATTATTATAATATTATGTAAAGCTCTATTGCATGCTTTTGTATATATACATGTATGTGACAAAAGTAAGCTGCTCTCATTGTAAAGAGGCTGCACAACAAATGTATATAACTGGAATACTGAACCACTAAAGTCCACACATGTTCATTTTTAGTATTATAGTACACCGACATTATGAGTGGATTGGAATGGTCTTCATGTGCAGGTGGAGATACTGAGCCAGTTGGATCATCCAAATGTCATTCGCCTATTTGGAATTGTCAAAGAAGACCATCACTACTTCATTATTACAGGTTAGTAAATTTTCATGTTAGCTGTTTCACACTTCAGCATGCTTCACACATGATACTTGTGATACTACGTGTTTGCTCTAGAATATGCTGATGGTGGCTCTCTGTATGACCATTTACATAAGAACCACATTCAGCCCAGTCCTGAACAGAGTCTTCTCTGGGCAAAGGAGATTGCCCAAGGTCTGTACATAGCCACTTGATTGTACACTGTGTAAGAATATCAGTTTTACTTCAAAACTCTTCAACTTTTAGGGATGTACTACCTGCACCAGAAGAATATTCTTCACAGAGATTTAAAGTCTAGCAATGGTAATGGATTGGTTCCTATGCCTATGACAGAAAACTATTCACGAATTAGCTATTGTCAAGGAGAGTTTCTGCCTATTGATAGCTACTGTTATTGGCATTTGTTGATGTAATTGTGTTGTATTGGCCACATAGAATTGCCTGACATAAGAGAGCTAGTGTATAAGCTTGGGTACAAAACAATAAAGTAATATGGAAATATCTGCTTCTGCCTGCAGTATTGCTCACTGCTTCTGGAACCACAAAGGTAAGTGATTGCATGCATTAAATAATCATGTACATTTGTGATATGCTATGTACACATTTTTTCAATAATTATTCTAGATATGTGACTTTGGCTCAGCAAAGCAGTTTGATTCTACTACAGTACAAACCCACACTGGCACCACGCGGTGGATGGCTCCGGAAGTGAGGATCTGTTTATTGGCATATAATGTTATTAAATAATGAACTTGCCACAGCAGACAAGGAATTAAGCCTACAAAATACATCTTACTGAATTCAAAGAGCAAATTGCCACAAGACAGGTATTTCATATCTAAAAACCAGCTAGATGTTTTGTTATATAAATCATTCAACTGAAGGTTGTTCTCAGCAACAGGCCAGTCTAAGTTAAATGCATCTATAGAATGCATCAGCTTGGCTAAAGTCTCATATACAGCTTTCAGTGAAAGTGCTGACACCGCAATTTCACAGTGCACTTCCAGTTAGCGATCAGAACTTGCCAAAATAGAATTATCATGGTTACCTACCACTCTTTCACCATCTAGGCAACACAAAACTATTCACGTATCTTGGCCTATTGAGCCTGCAAACTTCCATTAGCTTCCACTGCGCTTGTGGCTATGTGGCATAGTAACAATATGATGTAACTCAGTGCATGTAATAATTGTGGACGAACACACACACACACACACACACACACACACACTAGACAAACGCGGGAACATCCCGCCATCTTAGTAAACACAATTGAGTGCTCTACATAGGCCATGTTATTATCTACCTTCTCAACTAGAATTATACAGTATTATGAAATACTTTATCACTTCCATCCCACTTTATGATGCTCTTGTCCAGGGTATGAATGGAGCTCCAGTGTCCCTGTCTTATGATGCATTCTCTTATGGGATGGTGATGTATGAACTGTTTAGTTATCAACTACCATTTGCTGAAGTATCATCACTTCTTGTTCCAAACAAGATTCTGGAAGGAGATGTAAGAAATTCCAATGAATATTCCAAGAAAACTTATGGGTTATGCAAATACGAATGCACTAATATAATGCTGTGTTTACTTGTTTTGGATCTCTTGTTATTTAAATAGAGACCAGATATTCCAGATACTTGTGAGCCCTATATAAATGCACTGATGAGAAGGTGCTGGGATAAGGATCCCAAGGTATATGAGTAGCCATAGTCTAAGAGTGATGTTTACACTGTGACGTCCTTCATACATTCCTTACCCTTCACACATTCCTTATAGTTCCGTCCAAAATTCCAAGAAATCCTGTCCATTCTTGAGAACAAGAGTAAGAGTGACTAACTGTAGGTTTGAAAAAAAAAACACTAATAGCATTGATTTGCAAAATATTTTTTAAGGATCATGCAGTCAGAGCTACTGTGGAAGAGTGGAGGGACAGTCCGTGTTCATATTTGTATGATTATGCCATCTATTGTTTGTGCTCATATCTCTAGTTATATAGAGGCTATACCAGCTCTTACTAACTTTGAACGTGTAGCAAGCCTTCCTTGGTAAAACTGTGATATGCTTGTCCAAATCTCTGATTCTTTGTGCGCCATAAGTTGAAGATAGCATCCATGTAACTGTCAGTTTTAATACATGCCTTGCCTCCCTGGGGAGAGCCCGGAGGCCCCATTAAAGATATAAATGTATTTTTGATTTGGTCATAGCTTCTCACAGAAAATGAAATTGAAGAATTCTCAGGTTGGGTTTGTTAGTTTGGCATACGTTTTGCCCCTTAATCGCGTCAAAATTATGTTAGTTACATTACATGAAGATATATATCTACCTAGAATGTTTTGCCCCTCAATAATACCAAACATTATTTACATTACATTTATATCCCCCTTAAACTCTTACACTTGGCAGTGTATACATACTGCTTGAAGTAAAGCTTTTGCTCACTTATTCTTTCAAACCTGGGTACACCCTGATACTTTGATAATTATTGTGGTGATGCTTTGACATGAATACTTTAAAGGTTGCCTATTGCTCCTCTGCTTGAAAGCTACAAGTCACCATAGACTTTCATAGCATCTGTTCAGGTAGAGACATCAATCACCCCAAAGAATAGCTGTTTTTCCGTAGCTTCTCCAGCAGCATTGCTATGATGCAAAGTGGTTCCGAGTTAGTAGATATTTCTGCAACTGGCTGGCTCACAAAATACCCCCCATGCCCAGGTTGTGTTTCATTACATCATTCCACATTTCTACTCGCCTGTCATACTTTACTTTTGGCGGTGCAATTAGTCATTGAGCAACACAAGTACGTGTTTTAAGCAGCACAGCCAATCTCTCCACTTTCCCATAGCATCCATGGCTAGTCCTTGCAAATCTATTGCAGACCGCGACAATGATTCCACAAAAACCAGTTGCTATATTATAGCTTACCCAGGAGCAGTACTAATTACGTTGTTCTGGGTTAGTTATTATTCTTGTGTCATCTACGTACTGGTTCATGAATATGCTCGCATCTCACCATGCCCAGGTAATGATTTATTACATCTACTCTGCTTGCCCACAGCACTTACAGTACACAGTCTGCTTACCCACTGTACTTACACCTTACAGAGTGTCTAGACCTAGCTTATTTATAAAGTTAACTGCTAGAGGAACTTATTTTGATAGTTCCAGTACCACGATGTGTGTAAGAGTGAGAGGATATTCTATATATGTCAGGGAAAGCAGGTTGATGCAACATGCCAGAATACCATGAGCACTCTACCCAACTGGTTTATTATTATACTGACTTTTTATTTCTTAAATGGACCTTTATTTTTCAGTTATTATGGCTGAATATTTGCCTCCGTTTGCTGGATCCCCTGTTTTACCACATGTACTTTATTTTTCTAGCAACTGAATCCAGTATCCCAGTGATTTCATTGTCGGATTTGGAATTTGGAGAAATACTTGGAGAAGGTGGTCAAGGTGTAGTGCAAAGAGGAAGATGGATATCTAACGGCATAGATGTTGCCATCAAGAAAATCACTGGTAGAATAAATGAAAGAGAGGTAAGCTTAACAGCTGTTTATGTAAAGCTCTTTTGTAAGCATTTGTATATATGACAAATATAAACTGCTCTTGTTATAAAGAGACTGCAGTACTATAATTACATGGATCTAATATGCAAACCTGTTCAGTGAACCACTTTTAAACTGGAGTGGTCTTCATGTGCAGGTGGAAATACTGAGCCGCTTAGATCATCCAAATGTCATTCGCCTCTTTGGGATCGTCAAAGAAGACCATCACTACTTTATTGTTACAGGTTAGTAAATCTTCATGTTAATCCTTTCACACTTCAGCATGCTTTACATATGATACTACTTGTTTGGTCCAGAATATGCTGATGGTGGCTCTCTTTATGACTATTTACATAAGAACCACAATCAGCCCAGTCCTGAACAGAGTCTTCTCTGGGCAAAGGAGATTGCCCAAGGTCTGTACATAACCACTGAAATGCATAATCAGAATATTGTGAATGCGCATGATAGTTTATGTTGAGACTTTACCTTTCCTAGGGATGTACTACCTGCACCAGAAGAAAACTCTCCACAGAGATTTAAAGTCTAAAAATGGTATTGAAATAAAATACTAAAATGCAATACCCAAGTTGAGAAATTCTTAGGAGCTTGTCTATGAAAATGTACTGTTAGTAATGAGGCACAGCAGTCACCTGTAGATAACTGCTTGCATGATATTTTTACCTTTTTCTAAGGACATTTGTAGGTGAATTAATGTCAAATAGTCTGCTTACGTATGATAAAGTGCATTGGATATTCTTGCTTTCTGCCTGCAGTATTGCTGACTGCTGCTGGAACTGCAAAGGTATGATAACAATCATCTACGTTTATGGTATGCAATCCCATTCATGTGAAATATTTCCGACACATTACTCTCTATGCACTGCAAAGTATCAAGGGATTGTAATTAATAATGTTTTGTAAGAAGTAGAGGCTAGAGAGGATTGAAACTTATACCATTGTGATCCTTGGGTAAAAAAATAATATGAAGCTCCTCTACTTTCAGTTTTGATGAGGAGTTATGGCCAAAACAAAATTATATATATTTTACAAGTCTCTTTATGGGGCTCCTACAAAGCACATGGTCAAAATGGCGTCTCTGGTGGTTACATTGATGCCAACTTCAAACTTAGAGTGCGCGAAATGTCTGAAATCCGGACAAGTCTATCACAATGTTTTACTAAGGAAGTACTACAGCTCCCAGGCTAGTAGAGTTTATGTAGCCTTTGTATAAATAGAGATATGAGTACTACCAACGGACAGCATATTCGATCAATACAAATGTGAGTTTCAAGCAGCACAGCTGTCTATCTACTCTACCGTAGCAGCCATGGCTGACCCTTGAAAATATATTGCAGATAGAGACATTATTTTTCCAGCGACTGCTCGCTTTTTATAGCTCCTCTAGCAACTACTACACCTGGTTAATTAATCATGTTTCCAGGTTAGTTGCGACTGGCCACAATTGTCATACGCAGGTCATGACTCATAACATCTGCATCTCTACTCACTCACTATACTTTACACTTGGCAGTGTGAATACACTCAATAAAATATAATGCCACTTTATTCCACTTCTAGATTTGTGATTTTGGCTCAGCAAAGAAGTTTGATTCTACTACAGCACAAACCCAGACGGGAACAACCCGCTGGGTGGCTCCTGAGGTTGGTGTTGGATTGAAATCTTACAAGTCAGTATATTTTTATATTGTTATTATTGGGGATTGCTAGGTAATTTTGGTATTTACTGTGCTCAATAATGACAAACTGCAAATTCCCCTAACTGCAGTGCAGTATAACATCTAGCAGAAAGGATGTAACTAACAAAATTAGTGGTCTGAGTAGCTATTGCTTTATGAGGTCTGCACTGACTGTAGTAGTGTGCAGAGTTTACTATAGCAGCGCAAAAAAGCTGAAATTTATATAGCATGCTGGTGGTTGTCTTCAAGACTTCTAAGAAAATTAAAAACTATCCAGCCCCCAGACCTTTAAATTATGTATAACTCATAAATCAACTCTATTTACCCTGGGAGTGTAATGCTTGATTACACATTGCAACAGTCACTGACACAATACAATGTCAACTATGATGGCAAACAGTAGCAGGAACAAACACAACTGAGTGTAGCTAGTGTCACATGCAGTAGAGAATGTCAGTAATGCCATTTGTGTTTCTGTAATCAAAGATACTCTACCACTGAGTGTGTAGTACAGTAGGGCAGTGGACTAGAATACATGGCTGAATATGTTACATAATTATCATTCTATTTCATGATGTTCCTCTCCAGGGTATGAATGGAGATCCTGTGTCTCTGTCTTATGATGCATTCTCTTATGCAATGGTGATGTATGAGCTCTTTAGCCATGAGCTACCCTTTGCTGAAGTGCCATCTCTTCTTGTCCCAAAGAAGATTGTGGAAGGAGAGGTAAGTAGTGAGTCTAGTACTTATTAAGATGCTGCAAGATATGTTATACCATAGTGCTATGTTGTTTACAGTCATGGTCTATGGAATATGATGTTATATTATGAGTAATGGTGTGAATAACATTTTGTGAGATTGCTTTTCCAATCCTACATAGAGGCCAGTTGTTCCAGATACTTATGAGCCATACATTGGCTCTCTGATGACAAGGTGCTGGAATGTTGACCCCCAGGTATATACAGTAGCTAACTATTGTAGCTAAACTCTTCTGAGATGTTAAGTTTTGGCTACGTATCTGTGATATCATGCTTTTCCTTACTATAGGCTCGTCCAAGCTTTCAAGAAATCCTGTCTATTCTGGAGGAGAAAAAGAGTAAGAGCAAATTACTGTACATCAACTCCTGTAGGGTTAATTTAGTATCTTCATGAATCAAGTGTTCAGATGGAGTTAGGTCAATTATAGGGCCACCATTTGGAACAATATTCAGATAACTTTGAACATAACCACTATTGGTCATGATGATATACACACTGTGGTTAAGGTGGCCTACATCATTTGTACATATTCTCAAGTAGAAAATGAATGTAGTAATAGTCAAAGTTATGTAAATACTGGTGTATTGGAAAGCTTCTTGGCTTACTCGTCGATGGAGTGTGTACCTCTGTTTACACAAGTCTAAACTACTCTATTGTGGGTGGGTATTTTGTATTAGTAGTGTGAGAAAGGTTCAGGACTCAAAGAAATGCAGAAAGATGGGCCAATATGGTATAATGACAGCAAAAGAATGCTTGTAACTCTTCAAGTCTACACCTATATAGGGCAAAACAGACAGGCTGATTCAAGTGCTTTGGACTGTGATAATTCCATTGATACCAAGAATATAAGGCATGCTGTGTTGAAAGCCGTATTTACGGTGGCCGTGTATGTTATCATGGCAATTACATAGTTGTAGATCAAGAGCAAATAATGTAAAACAATATCAGCTGTTATTAATTAGGTTTGCGTAGCTTCTGTATACGTAGAGATATGAACACTATTAATGGACAGCATGATCGAGTGAGGCAAATGAATAGCATAGCTTGTCTCTTCATTCTCCCATAGCAGCCACGGCTGATCCTTGAAAATGTGTTGCAGAGAGACACAACAATTAAATTGTGCTGAAGATCAGTCGCTTTTTTGTAGCTTTTCCAACAGCCATACTATGCATAATTCCTAATTTTCAGAGCAGACTTGCTCATGACCTCGTCCCGCCCTACCCAGGTTATAATTTAATACTTCTACATCTCTGTTCACGTGCTACACTTTACACCTAGTAGTGCGATTGCGCTTGATTTAATGGTACAGTGTCAGCTCCCGTAAAAATTTAAACATGCATGCCAGTATGATCGTTTTTTCCTGTGCATCATGCTCACAGCCATAAAAAAGCAGTAGACACTCATCATCTAAGGCTACTAATTATACCATACAATTTGATTGTGATGAAGTAACACTTTGAAATGTGTTTCCATCCTCTCCATATACTTCCATGCACAGTCATACAGAGTCCAACGATTCGGTATCTGAGTGAACTCCCTGTTACAAAGAACTGGTATGCTCTAGGACTACAACTAGGCATTAGCTCACAAGAACTGGACAAATTTCAACGTGATTATACTCGAGATGAGGAGATGTGTAAAAAGAAAATGTTCGGAGCATGGCTCAGAAGTTCTAGCCCAACATTTTGGAATCTCAACAAAGCTTTAATTGCCATTGGAAGAAAAGATGTGGCTGAGTCCATCAGCAAAAGAGAAGGTGCGATTCTACAGGTTGTATTGTGAAATATCCCTCCATGTATGTATGAATATTAACCACTAGAGTAGATCTCATCTCGACTTAGCATGTTATAAGTGATTTATTTGATTCTGCTAGATGTTTACTGTCTAGTGTTGCAGCTACCAGTACTTATGCTATGTTGCATAAGTGTCAGCCTCATGGTGGCTGCTGTTTATCTAATGAAATATACTCTGTCAGACCTGTCTCTGATACCGAGAGTGCTGTAGGTTTAGCACTACAGTGTCAGTATTTACATGGTTTACTGCTGTCCTGCAGTTGGCTATGAGGATATGACAGTACAAACAAAGCCATTGTGTTTCCAATGCATGAAAATAATTTTTCCTCAAAATATAATAAATATAATGAACAGGTAAGTACAGAAGCAAGCAAAGGATGCCTAGAGAGACAAAGAATAGGAACAGAACTCCTTGCAAATTTAAACAGCTTAAGTACGGATCATGCATTAAGTATATTAGTGGTGCATCTTGAGGTTTTGAAGAAAGCCTTTCAGATGACCTTTCTATTGCATTGCAATGACATTAGTCTTGCCCCTTTGCGATCTCTCCTTTAAACATATACTTTTACACAATTTATATTACACCTACCTTAAACCTTTACAGTGCATTAATATTAAGATCACTTTCATTTAATATCATTTGTTATTGTTAGAGCAATGAACATGCAGGAAATTTATCAAATATACGTGTAATTGTGCAGAACATTATAGTTACTGTGCGATGATGTGTTCAACTCTCATACATGCAGGGATAAAGCTACCAGCTGATGATACTGAAACGGATTTTGAAGAAGGTCTGTACGAATAGAATTAGACCATTGTGTGATGTAACCACATACTACTGATGTTATGGAAATATGTAGGCATAAGTATAATACAAATTGGCAAAGGCAGTGTATACAGTTCCATTACACTTCAGAAGGAACCTTAATTTACCACATTAGTTATACTTTGTGAATCAGTTTCAATCTGCAATATAGACTAATTGCTATTATAGTGTGTTAGAACACCGGCTGAAGAACTTCAATCAATGGCACAAAATAACTGCTTAAACTAGCTGCCACAACCGTCAATGAACTCTAGTGTGTGACATTCATTCCCAATACCAAATGAAGGCTAGGAGTATTGCAAATGGAACCATCCAACAAGAAGTTGACTGTGTATTAATATTCATGCAGTACTTGTACTCATCCTCCTAACTAGTAAATATCTTCAGCAGCTAGAGTAAAGGGATACAAAGTCTGACTGAGACTACATTTTGGTGTATTGAATAACATTTCATACAAATAAATGGGGTAGTGAGGTCCTACTACTAGCAAATTTGGTAACCTTAAAAAAATTGCCTGTCTGCAGTTCAGTGGATTGACTAATAATTGCAAGGTTCTAGGTTAAATCTCCAGTTGAGGCCTTGGTTTTAATGACAAATTTATTTATACAGTAAACCTTAATTTGGTTCATTTAGTGCCACTCCATTGTAACTGTACAAAAGTGAAGTGCTTACATGTTCTTGATATGCTAAACCAGCTCCAAAATCTGACCACTTCCAAATACGCCATTATTATCTTGTGCATTCAGTCAATAACACATCCAGAATTACATGCTGTTATATATGAATGCTTTTGGGGTATTAAAGTACTAGTCATGCATATCTTTAAAGTCCAGCAGCATACCCGTTAATTGTCATCATTGTGTGTCTCTTATCACTTAGATAAAAGATACTTTGAAAAAGCGATGAAGGATGGGTACATCGAAGCAAGCTTTATGAAGACAATTTTTATTGGAGCAGGTGGAGCGGGTAAAACTCATGCAGTTTGTCTCATACGTGGGGCAGACCCTCCAGATCCAAATTGCCGACAAAGCACAGAAGTAGCTCAAAAGGCTATAACACTGAGGGTAGACGTTGAATCTGATGAGAAGTGGGAAGAGATCAATACGGAAAAAAGGAAGAAGATTATAGTTGATGCCATGTGTGCTGTTGCAAATACTGAACAAGAAGAAAAAGTGAATAAGCCAGATCCAATTCCCAAGAAGCGTAACAAACCCTCAGAATCAGTTAAAGAATCTGACTCACTTAATCAATCAAGTGAACGAGCTTCCCATGAAACCACAGATGCAGCCGCTTCGGCAAAGTCAGCACCTTCTTCTGATCAAGGTCATGAAGATAAGGCACCTCTCCCTTCTTCACAGCCTCTTGAAACCGAGAAAGAACTAATTGAGAGGATTCATGAGGCTATTAAATCAAAAGTTGGTGGTAAAATATTGAGCATGAAATGGGTTTACATAGTTGACACGGGTGGACAACCACAGTTCCATGAACTTTTATCAGCTTTTGTTAAGAATGCAGGAGTATGTGCATTTGTCCTGAAGCTTTCTGAAACACTCGACCATCACCCTCAAGTCGAATACTGGCATAATGGTGAAAACATTGGTAAACCATTTCCTCACCCTCTCAGTAATTTGGGTATCCTGGAACTTTGTGTTCATACCATTCAGTCTCTGCCTCGAGATGGAAGTGAGTGTCCAGTCTTGCTAGTTATTGGAACCCACAGTGATGAACAGGATAAATCGACAGATGAAACTCTTGATGATAAGAATGAAAAGCTTCAGGGCATCCTGGGCAAATACTGCCACCATCACATTACAAAAAATAGAGAATGTCTCATTTTTGATGTGAATGCTAAAAATCCACAAGACTATGACCAGAGATTAGCAGAAATGCTCAGGAAAAAAATTACTGAGCAAATGCCAGACCCTGTCAAAATCCCCCTTCGCTACTATGGCTTGGAATTAGAGCTTGAGCATCTTGCAAACATGAAGGCCGAAGGTAGGGGTATACTGAGCATGGAAGAATGCCGTAAAATAGGTGGCAGGCTAAAGTTCGATGAGAAAGATCTACAGGTTGCTTTGAATCACCTTCACAAGTTGAATGTTGTGCTTTACTATCCTCATATCTTGAGAGAGGTGCTCTTTTGCAATCCCCTTGTAGTGCTTAATATAGTCACCAAGATGGTAAGGTACAACTACTATCTGAAGCATCATAGCTCTGTTGAAGTGTTACCTGCAAGCAGTTTGTGGCAGAAATCTTGTGACACGGGCCTCATTGAAGTCAAACAGGTTGAAAATGCTGCTGAAATTAAAAGCTGCTTTCGGGAGAAGCTATTCACACCAGCAGACCTCTTTAAGCTCTTTGAGCATCTGCTTATAGCTGCTTTAGTTGATCCTACAAGCCAAAGGTACTTCATGCCTAGTCTTTTGGATGAGCTTGAGACTAAAGAAATAATTCGGCCCAAATATTCGCATTCCAGTCTTCTCTTCACGTTTCTTGTAGATGAAGTACCTGTGTATGCTCCAGCTGGTCTTTTCTCTGCCTTGGTAGCTTTCTTGCTGTCTTCAGAAAATCCAAGTCCAATGCGCAGCAAACGTGTTGCTTGGACTGTTAAAGATACTGACAGCAGTGGTAAACAGTACAGAAATTTTGTCACACTTGTGTCCAGGTTACCTCCGGTTGAGGTAACGTTGATCAACTCACGTACAAAGTTTGAAGTATTTGCCAAATGTACACGCAATAGCCTTCATGTGTACCTTCCAAAAATCAAAGAAGCCATTGAAGCTGGTCTTGATAAAGCCAAAGTAGCTCGCAATTTCACTCATGTGGCCTACACAATAGCTTTCATCTGCAAATGTGCAGAAACTGATGATAAAAATTGGCACCCAGCCCATGTTCATGAAAAGCAGAGGACATGCCCACTTAATCCTGAGCTGGTAGGATCATTAAAGGCCAAAGAATTGGTTTGGTTTGGAGAACCACTTCCAGATGGGGAGAAATTTGCATGCATTGTATCATCAAAGCAGCTAGTACCATACATCTTTTATGTGGGTCATAAGTGTACCTTCACTATCTCTCCCTTTACATAGTTTTCCAAGATAGAAGTATAATTGAGCTTAACCTTTCTTTTTTGCAGTTCCTGAGATCAAAGTGCAACCAAAGTTACAGAAAAATGTTCCTCCTGGAAAGCATGTAAAATTCTCCGTTGTGGCTGATGGAAAGGATCTTACATATTCGTGGTACCACAATGATGTACCACTAGTTAGCAATGGTAGAGTCAAAATAATTCAACAACCAGATGCCAGCAGTCTACAGATTGAGAATATCCAGCCAAGTGATGATGAAGGCTGCTATGTGTGCAAAATCAGCAACCCTACTGGTGGGAGTGTGAAAACAGAACCTGCTCAACTCACTGCAGGTATGCATTCAAACTGTAATGTCTATTTCTGAATTGGTTTTGGTATTGTATGTATATTTTCAGCCATCAGTATGATCAGTAATAGAGCTGTTACTAAAGGTAAAATAGCCACAGATGGCATGGTATTGTCAATACTTTCCGCATATATATTAACTAAGAAACTCACCAAACACTTATGCATAAATTTTATGAAAGTAATTGCGATATATGCATAGTTTAATTGATTAGAATTTATCTGGTACATTATATCTTTGGTGTACCACACACTTGTGTATACACCTGTACTGACATCATGGTTAAAAATACAAGTGTGTAGCTCATTTAGAAACTCTTCACATGTTTGAAACCCATATAAATTTGGTCTACAAACCTTCAATACAAGTAAATTCATTGGAATCACTACACTAACCATAACCTGAACTTATTCCTTGACTGCATTAGCCTAGTATGAATATTCTGTGTCAGTTTGTTAAAACTACATTGTCTCCTTTGCTTGTACATAGTTCCCATAATAGGGTACCTAGGAACACATGTAATAATTTCGATGCTTAATATTAACTCTATTCTTTGCAGTTCCCGAGATTACAGTGCAACCAAAATCTCAGAAAAATATTCCTCGAGGAAAGAGTGCAAATTTTTCTCTTTCGGCACATGGAAAGGATCTAACATATTTGTGGTACCACAATGATGTACCACTAGTCAGCAAAGGTAGGGTCCAAATAATTCAACAAATAGATGCCAGCAGTCTACAGATTGAGAATGTTCAGCCAAGTGATGATGAAGGCTGCTATGTGTGCAAGATCAGCAACCCTACCAATGGGAGTGTGAAGACAGAATCTGCTCAACTCACTACAGGTACACATTCAAATTGTAGTGTCTATTTCTGAATTGGTTCTTGGTATTGTACGTATGTTTCCTGCCATCAGGAACTCACAAAACACTGTATCTATACATCATTATGAAACCAATCACTACATATGTGTAATCTAATTAGGTTAGAATTTATCCCATACATTATAACTTCTGTGTAACCAGGCAGGCTAATAACAGCCTCATAGTAATTGAAATGCTGTTCTACCAAATATAATAAGTGACCCACAAATAGACACTATCTCCTACATGGAGTGGACCTACCAAACCTAAACTCCAAAGTATTGATTGTACCGATAAAGCAGTAACCCTACGAGTGGATGCTGCCAATAAAGAGAAATGGGAAGAGGTAGATTTAGAAAAAAATCTGAGAATCATAGCTGATGGAGTATGTGCTACTGAACAAATTGTGAAATTAAATAAAGAGCAAGAGGAACACATGCCTAGACCCAGTCCACAAAAGGTAATGGAATCAGAAAAAAAAAGCACACAAAAACAGTACCTCATACACCAGAACCAAAACAACAACCAGAGCCTACAGGTATGCATTAGCCCAGTATGAATAATCTGTGTCTGTTTGTCAAAACTACATTGCCTCTCTTTTGCTTGTACATAGTTCCCATGATAGAGTACCTAGGAACACATCTAATAATTTTGATGCTTAATTTTAGTTTTATTCTTTGCAGTTCCTGAGATTACAGTGCAACCAAAGTCTCTGAAAAATGTTCCTCAAAGAAAGAGTGCAAGTTTTTCTGTTTCAGCACGTGGAAAGGATCTAACATATTCGTGGTACCACAATGATGTACCACTAGACAGCAATGGTAGAGTCCAAATAATTCAACGAAAAGATGCCAGCATTCTGCACATTGAGAAGGTTCAGCCAAGTGATGATGAAGGCTGCTATGTATGTAAGATCAGCAACCCTACCGATGGGAGTGTGAAGACAGAATCTGCTCAACTCACTACAGGTATGCATTCAAACTGTAATGTCCATTTCTGAATTGGTTTTAGGTATTGTATGTACATTTCCAGCCTTTGTGAACTCACAAAACACTGTTTGTATACATCAATATTATGGAATCAATCGCTGCATATGTGTAATTTAATTATGTTAGAATTTATCCCATACATTACATCTTTGGTGTAGCCAGGCAGGCTGATAATAGCCTAAAGTAATCAAAGTGCTACTGTACTAAAGGCCAACAAATATATACTATTTCCCACATGGAGTGGACCCACTAGACCCAAACTGTCGCCAAAGTGCTGATTGTACCGATAAAGCAGTAACCTTACGAGTGGATGCTGCCAAATTAAAAGAGAGAAATGGAAAGAGGTAGATTTAAAAAAAAAGACAGAGGATCATAGCTGATGGGGTATGTGCTGCTGATCAAAATTAATTGCAAAATTAAAGGAACATACCTAGACCGAGTCCACAAAAGGTAACAAAACCAGAAACAAAACCAAAAACAGAAACCCATACACCAGAACGTCTAAAACCATAACTAAAACAACAACCAGAGCCTACAGGTATGCATTAGCCCAGTATGAATGATCTGTGTCAGTTTGTCAAAATTACATTGTCTCTCCTTTGCTTGTACATAGTTTCCATGATGGGGTACCTAGGAACACATCTAATAATTTTGATGCTTAATATTAGCTTTATTCTTTGCAGTTCCTGAGATTACAGTGCAACCAAAGTCTCTGAAAAATGTTCCTCGAGGAAAGAGTGCAAATTTTTCTGTTTCGGCACGTGGAAAGGATCTAACATATTCATGGTACCACAATGATGTACCACTAGTCAGCAAAGGTACAGTCCAAATAATTCAACATACAGATTCCAGCATTCTGCAGATTGAGAATATTCAGCCAAGTGATGATGAAGGCTGCTATGTGTGCAAGATCAGCAACCCTACCAATGGGAGTGTGAAGACAGAATCTGCTCAACTCACTACAGGTACGCATTCAAACTGTAATGTCTATTTCTGAATTGGTTTTTGGTATTGTATGCATATTTTCAGCCTTCAGGAACTCAAAAAACACTGTATGTATACATCAATAATATGAAAGCAATCGCTACATATTAATTACGTTAGAATTTATCCCGTACATTATATCTTTGGTGTAACCAGGCAGACTGATAACAGCCTAAAGTAATCAAAGTGCCACTGTACTAAAGACCCACAAATAGACACTATCTCCTACATGGAGTGGACCCACTAGACCCAAACTATCACCAAAGTGCTGATTGTACCGATAAAGCAGTAACCTTACGAGTGCATGCTGAATAAAGGGAAATAGGAAGAGGTACATTTAGAAAAAGGGCAGAGGATCATAACTGATGGGGTATGTGCTACTGAACAAATCGCAAAAATAAACAAAGTGCAGAAGGAACACACGCATAGACCCAGTCCACAAAAGGTAACAAAACCAGAAACATATCCAAAAACAGAACCTCCTAAACCAGTACCTCAAAAATGTGAACCAAACAACATGCAACCAGAGCCTACTGGTATGCATTAGCTTACTATGAATAATCTTCTCAATTTCTCAAAACTGCATTGTCTCTCCTTTGCTTGTACATAGTTCCCATTATAGGGTACCTAGGAACACATTTAGGATGATAATATTAACTTTATTCTTTGCAGTTCCTGAGATTACAGTGCAACCAAAGTCTCTGAAAAATGTTCCTCGGGGAAAGAGTGCAAGTTTTTCTGTTTCAGCACGTGGAAAGGATCTGAAATATTCGTGGTACCACAATGATGTACCACTAGACAGCAATGGTAGAGTCCAAATAATTCAACGAGAAGATGCCAGTATTCTGCAGATTGAGAAGGTTCAGCCAAGTAATGATGAAGGCTGCTATGTATGTAAGATCAGCAACCCTACCGATGGGAGTGTGAAGACAGAATCTGCTCAACTCACTACAGGTATGCATTCAAACTGTAATGTCTATTTCTGAATTAGTTTTTGGTATTGTATGTATATTTCTTGCCTTCAGAAACTCAAAAAATACTGTAGGTATATACATCAATATTAAGAAAGCAATCACTATATATGTATAATTTAATTAGGTTAGAATTTATCTGGTACATTATATCTTTGGTGTAACCAGGCAGGTTAATAACAGCCTCAAAGTAATTGAAATGCTGTTGTACCAAAGATAATAAGTTACCCACAAATAGACACTATCTCCTAGCGGATGAGGGATACTATGTTTGTACAATTACTAACCCAACTGGTGGGAGTGTGGAAACAGAACCGGTTGAGCTGAATACAAGTATGTAACTTTGTCATGTTCATTAACACATGAATATTGATAGGAATATGTCATTTAATACTCCTTGCAGGTATTCAGCATTCAGATTTTCAGCAACTGCTTAGTTTTTCAAAGTTAAATCATGGTATTTATGCCCGAAGTAATTATTAACTTCCAGTAGTTGATAGAGTTTGAACAAATATTTGCCAGACAATGAATCTGGAAAATATGCTTTTGCAGGAAGAGACCGAGATCCTCATAGAGTAATAATTTATTTTAGGAAAAATGTAGTCATAAGTAATAGTGAATTGTATACTACATGTTGTGTTCAGTTTCTACTGTACATTATTTACCTTCAGAAACAGTTTGCAGAAAAATACTGAACAGCCGCAACATTGTCCTGGTGGTACTTCCGCTCGCTATAGTTTTAATTGCAGTTCTCATTACTCTCCTTGCAAGTATTTGGAAGCCATGGAACTCAAGTCAAGGTAATAAATATCTTCTTAAGCTAGGAACTTAAATTCATGCGTGTGAATGCATTTGTTATGGCTAAAATTAAGGTATCATTGCTGTGTTTCTCTAAAGATTTGGATCAGTACAGTAGACCTGCTACAGTATATACATTGTAATGCTTTTCTGCAGGAATACCTGAAACGCCTGCAGTACCCACTGTCATATCTTTCATTGGCGGTGGAGTTATCCTCGAGCTACAGACGTCAGCATCTGGAGAGCCCAACCTTCCACATACCTTTCACTTTGTAGTTCAAGTTTACCGGCTCAGTACCAATGGCAGCTTCACTACTGATATGGAATTCCCTCGCTATATGAGTGGAGAGCAAGTATCATTTACAGTTGAAAATCTGGTGGTAGGAGAAGAATACCAGTTTGCTGCACAAGCCTACAACCAGTTTGGTCGTTCAGAGTTTTCTGATCGTTCAGATATAGTAACCATAACAGAAGGTAAGATGTGCATGTTCAAGCATGTTGGGGGTGATGAACATCACCTTTAGAGAGTATTTACAGTTCGAATTGGCCAGGTCCTACTAGGGATCAGGGTTTCATATGGGGGAAGATTCCCCCCACATAATTTTGAAGTTGTATAAGTAAAATAATAATTTATTATTTCAAACCATCTTAAGATAAACTATCATTGCTTTAGCAGTTTTTACAGTGAGTAAACTATCAGTAACTACAATATCTCCACAGCTGCACATGTGGGGGAGACTCGAGTGTCCATATCACCCTCGAAAAAAGAGATTATTTACAGAGGTATGTACTTAGTGTGATGCCTTATACCAAAACTGTGGCATGCAGTTTAGGGCCATACTTTGTAATGACTATAGAATAATGTACCTACATTAAATTAATGGTGGAGGTGCGGCTATTGAAATACACATTAACCCTGAAAAATCCAAGTATATACAGTATCATGGTTATGTTTAGTCATTTTATCTCAACACTTACAGATGCCAAGCCGAGCCTTATCACTCTATCTAAATTTCCTGGAACTAGTGCCACGTTCAATGTTATGGAACGAATCGGAAGGAACTATGCTACTTTTGGAGTGTTCCTCTTGCAAGATGATGACGGAGCTAGAGTATCAGCTCTTGAACATGGCCTGCAGCGTGATCCCCTTCAAATCTGCCAGGAAATTGTAAAGCAGTGGCTCCAAGGCAGAGGAAAACAGCCAGTTACGTATGCTATATTAGTGGGCTGCTTGAGAGATGCAGGACTGAACACTCTTGCTAATGATATAGAGGATGTTTTACAATAATTCGTACATGCATAGTGATTGAAATAATTATTGCTTAGTAGCTTTTTGTTATTTTAGAGAATTGTTTTGCCTACAACTGTTTTACTTACGAGTTACCTACTGGTAGCTTAGCTATAGCTACTTTGTTAATTTGTGGAATGCACTAGGCTTTGCTCTGTATTAGACATTGCTCATAATTAAATTTGATTGCGGTTGCCAAAGTCCTCTACCCTGCATAGTGCATGTGGCCTCTGGCCAAGGTTTGATCTCACATCTGAGTTTTCTCTGCACAATTATGGTTGCAACGTAACATCTGTGAAGGAAGCCTGCGTAGCCTCCCATGCATGGAAAAAGTCACTAATCTTACATGAGAGGGGAACCTGGGAATGATCGAGGCTAAAGCCTATCCTCATTCCCAGGCCTTCCTACACGAGTGAGTGAAGCAAGCCAGTTTTCCTCGTTCACTTGTGTGGGGAAGGGCTGGGAATGAGGCTAGCTGAAGCCTGGGTTTATGACTTTACACCATCCAAGCTCCATATATGAAAAAAATGAATAAATTAACGACTGTTTAGGTTGAGGAAGCTCATTTGTCAACAGATAAACAAAAGAAACAATGCAACATACTAATATAGTAATAACTGTCTCATGCATACACACATGCACATACTGTGTCAGTTGTTGTAATATATGTTTACCATTACAACAACAATTAATTATTCAAATTGACTTTCAGAGTCAAGTTCTTGGAAAAAGGGGATATGGGCTGCAACTACATTGAACAGCTGGATGCATATGTGCTACAAGACATCAGAAAGTGAACTTCATCTTTCACCAACTCTGTACCCAGCTGTAGACAGCTCGGACAAAAACGCTGATCTGTAGGCTGTGGCTTTGGTCTCTGGTATCTGCCTCTCTCAATCTCCAACAAATGGTAGCTAATACAAAACTTACACAGACCTATTCTCAGTGGTGGGCTCTTAACATAGGTTAGATAAGGCTCCCATTCGAACTGCGCTTAAAACTTTCTCTCTGCCAGATTTGCTTTCCCAGTGATGTGTTTATACAGCAAGATGTGAATAGAATCACTTGTTCTTCAAACTCTCAACTTCTTGTTTGTTCTTTTGCCCGTACATGCTGCTATTTTAAAAATGTACAGGCAAGTAGCGATGAGGGATACTATGTATGTAAGATCACGAATCCTGATAGAGGAAGTGTGGAAACACAGCCTGCTGAACTGATTATATGTGTAGGTAAACTCTACATAAGCTTTACTATTTTAAAAGACCAAAGCATGGAATTATATACACCATATAATCATCTTATCTTAGTCACCTTCAGGAGCTGTTAGCAGAAAAACAAATATAGAATTTCATGAATTACTAAATTATTTGTTAGTTAGCAATAGCATCACATGTCTGAACATTGCAGCAGTAATTAGGTAATGCTATATATAGTAAGCAATGGAGGGACGAGAGCACGTAATAGCCCACGTAGAAAAGAACTAAACATCCACCAATATTTATTAAATTGCCATTGTGCATGCATTGTGTAGACGATAATAGTTATCCAATTTTGACATACTATCACAGCTGTACATTCAACATATCTTTTTAGTACACCGTAAGTGCTAATGCCAAGCCAGACTACAGTTCCTTCTGCTAAAAAAATTAGTAGTTCACTGGTGTTCATGTGACTGTGAATGCTCTGAATCTACCCACCCACCCAAACAATTCATCCACATCACAAACAGCCTTAACTAGCTCTGTATCTATGTGTGTTGAAATGCCTGTCCATTTAGAGTTCTGCTTAGAGTGCTTATGGAATAAATCCTCATCTTTGTCAACTTTTCTCGAGTTATTTCACTTTTTGCCATCCTTTAACACATAAACATAATTGTCATTATAATTAAATAACTTGTACTTTCGATTATTATGTGCTCATTCTGTATACAAGACTGAAACGTAAATATGTGTTACTACACATATACATATAACTAATGGTGCTGGCTAATTTGCATGGTAATAATATCCCTGCTGGGCCTGTCTACTATACACATGTGCCAAAAGGACAATCGACTTCTTCGCCCTTCTAAGAGTGCTGATCACAGTGGTAACTTTAGAAAGTAATGGCTTAATTCTATCAATACTGCAACATTGCATAATTGCTTATATTGTGAGAGCAGCTACTGCACACGTGAAGTATAATTGGCTCAGGATTCGTCTGGTGCATTGCTATTGGTAACAACCTCCGTCAGTGGAAGCACAGTTGTCCTCATGATCTGATACCAAACTGCAAAAGAGTGGTAAGTTTAGTGGGACCTCAAACGGTATCCTGTCTAGTGCCATTAACTGCTCATAACAATTCCTTACTTAAGACTACGACAAGTTTGGCTCAAGGGTGCGTGCCTAACTACAAGCATGGGTCTTTCCCTTTCCTTTTAACTGGATGATAATCATTAATACATACCTGTTGGAAGAAGTACAATGGCTGCTTCAGCATCTTCACGAATACTATCCAATTGAAGAACTTTGATGAAGTCATGGTAATGCTGTGGGTTAGACTCTGTGGTAGTATGTAATGCAGTTATAAGGTGTTTCACTCTGGTATATTCTGTAATGTCCAGACCACAGTAGGTAGCATGTGCATGCACTGCATTTCCAATCATCTTCTGTGCTTTCAATTCGTCTGCGATAGATTCGGAAAGTTTATTAGCAGCTAAAGCTCGAATGATCCCCGTACAGTTTTTAGACACTATTTGATGTTGCCAGGTCACTGTGGTCTCTGGTGTTGCTAATGAAGTGAAATAAAATATGGTATGAAAGTACATTCAAGCAGTTGCACGCCTTTGACTGCTATCGACAGTAAGTCTAAGCAAAAACAAACTGGGCATCTCATATATTAATAAAAAGTGATAATGTTGCAGTTTTGCATTTATATCCTTCTGTGACTGGTGCTTAAGTTTGTAGTAGGCAAGATAAGATGCTGACGTCATGCATCATTTGATGCATGAGAAGTTTTGTGTAGCAAAACCAAGGACACATATAGTTTTGTGCAGTAAATAAATGGTCAGTGTCATGTACGTCGCCATGTTTGTATTTACAGTTGCATTTCACAATGGTCAATATACTGCTACATAATGTTTATAAGAAGGAGGCACCAGAGAGGGGCAAAACCTAAATCCTTGGGTGATACTTAACAAACTCAACCAAGTTTCTTTACTTTCAGTTTCTATTGGAATTTATGGTCAAAACAAGACTATACACATTCACTGTAGGGAGCCTCCTCCCCAGGGAGGCAAGGCACGTGTTCAAAATGACATCTTTGGCAGTTTCGTGGATGTCATCTTCAAATATGTGGCACACAAAGAGCCAGCGATCTGGAGAAGTCCATCACATAGCTACTTTTACTTTTACCAAGGAAAGCTTGCTGCAGCTTTCAGGGTATTAGAATTTGTACAGTTTCTGTATAAGTAGAGGTATGAGTGATAGAAATGGATGGCACGATCGAGTGGTGCGAATGTGAGTTTCCAGTAGCCCATTCCTCCACTCTCCCATAGCTGCAGCCATGGCTGATCCTTGAAATTATATTGCAGGCAGAGACATCAATCACCCAAAGACTAGTCACTTTTCCATAGCTTCAGCAGCATTGCTTGATGAAGGCACTGAGGCACCCTAGAATCAGGCAAGATGGACTTGCTGATGATATTGTAGTAAGGATCAGGAATTCAATTATCTGTAATATTATACAGTTGTCTTATGGAAGTCTAATTAGTTGCTTCACAAATTTTTAGCAAACATAAGTGACTGTAGATGTAATTATGTGGTTGTAATTATGTGTGATTTTTTGCAAGTAATAGCTAGCTAAATGTATCTGCTGACAGTAGCTATTCTTTATCGTTTGAGCTGTCCTTGAGCCATATTATACTTCTCTTTTCATTGTAGCTACTTCTGGTATTGTAAGAATATCCTACTTTTTTGGCATACCTTTTAATGGAGTGCAGCTCATTATAATTATGATGCCACATAGCAATACAGTGGTAGCTATGACACTCTTGATCATATAGATATAATGTTGACAGTAGTCCTGTCCCAATAAGGTATGAATGTCATGCACAAGGGAAATATATTAAGGATCAGATCCAGAGAATTAAAGACTGATTATTACATGGATAAATGCTTTCATTTCTTGCGTACCATACAAGGATGACGGTTTAGTTGTGGACAGGTAATAAGGGTGGGGCTTGAGGTTTGCATGGGTGTTATAATTAGTAAAAGGCACGCCTATCTCTCAGTTTACCAGAAGTGTAATTCAATAGCAGACCCGCCTCCAGAAGATAAAGTAGTAAAAACGAAGTTTATGCACTACAGCTACACTACGTTCTATAGCACCAATACAATCTGCGTATAGCGTACTACACATTGGAGAGCAATCCTACGATCCTCGTGGGTACATTGGGCCAATATCGTGTCTAGGCCCTGCTCCCTTAAACCTTTCACAAGTGATAACAAGTAGGTACAACCATCCAATGTGATATCTAAAGCAATGGCAATAAGATCATGTATCTACAATCAAAGACCAGCCATGAAGCCACGAAACAAATTCCATTCAGCAACACATGTACACTCACCATGAAACCAAGATACTTCATATGTAATTAGTGTCCTTGATGCAATTCAGCCAGTCAGGGCTGTTTCTACACACAGATTTCTTGCTGATAGAGGTCTTTGCTCCATTTATACAGACCCTTGGAACAATGAATTGTAGATATTTATTTGGGCTATGGTGCCTGGGCAAATTAAAGTTGTTGCAGGGAGTTAGTGTATTCAACAGTGGCTGCAAGGTTTTTAGAGTTTGAGCTGAAACTTTTCAGGTTCAGAAGGTTGTGGCGAGTTTCACAGGTTTTAAAGGTTTTACAGGTTTCAGTAAGTTTTAGAAATGTTTTCCAAGTTCTAGACAGCTCAGAAGGTTGCGGTGAGTCTTCAGCACTTTTTACAAGGTTTGCAAGTTTTAAAAAATTTACTACAAGGTTGTGATATTCATAGGTTTTAGAGGTCTCGGTAAGTTTTAGAAAATTGGGACTGTATTTGTGATCACTGGGGGGCTTGGAATGGGGTCGGGAATGTCACTGGGACTCGGGTTGAAATTGTGTTTAGGATCTCCGCCTGTGGCTGTGGAATGGTTGTGTTCTGGGTCTCTGGGGGGACTTGGAATGGGATCAGGAATGTCACTGCCTTCAACTGCTTCTTCTCATCCGGGTCCAGCTCCGTTATTTCTCGAGCCGGTGTAATGTACACGGCAATACAATTGGGGTCGTCTCTTGGGGTGATGGAGGAACACAGAACTCGTAAGACCAGTGAACAGAATGAGCAAATGTAGTAGCTAGAGGTCAGAAAACTGCAAATTTCACTCAAACATTATTTAAATATTACACCACTTACTTGATAACTAACATACATTGAATCTATCTCATTAACTCTTTCCCAGCCAAATTTTAATACACCAATAAGGCTTATGTGAATTTATACGGGCTTTCTATATTAGGCTATATAATCTTCTGCCATGATGTAACCGTCATGCCTAGACAAGCTTCCAAGCATCTGCGGAGATATATAATGAACTGCAGTGAAGTACAAAGAGTACCAATAGTGGCTCTCTTCAAAAGTGTCTTATGTCTATTTCTGAATCAGTGTTGGTGTTGTATGTAGGTATATGAGTCATTTTTGCATATCAGTAACTGCATGGAGAAATGTAAAATGTGTTTTCAATTTTTTTTTATTGCTCATCACATCCCAGTGCAGTCCCCAAAACAGACAGATATTCAGCCCGGAGCAAGTGCCACTTTCTCTGTTCAGGCTGCTGGAATAAACCTATCATACTGCCGGCATCAGAATGTTAGTAGTGATAGGGTAGCCTCGTACCCAGCCGTCCCAGCTTTTTTTCGCTTCCAGGACGCTGGGACGGCTGGGTACGAGGCTAGTGATAGGGTACACATAACATATGAGGACATTACCAGCACCATGAAATTAACGGTACACGGTAAAAAAGGTACAGGCAAGCAGTGATGAGGGATCCTATGTGTGCAAGATCACTAACTCTACTGGTAAAAGCGTGGAAACACAGCCTGCAAAACTAAGAATTTTCTGGGACATTCTCACAAATATCAGAAAACAGGTATCTACTACGGCATAATAATTATGTAGAGTAAATGATCACTATTTTGATATGTACAGTGGATCTTCATTTATCTGCCCTGCATCATCAGGAGCGCGGGGAACCGTGTGCGGAAGTATACAGACCTCCGTCTTTTTTGGCATACTGACTCCTCAAAAATTGCGGCGACAGCGTTTGCAGATACTTTATTTCGCTTCAGAACTATTGGCGTGACTCGTTGTCGTATTAAAATGGCGCGGTGAACGATGTGGTGAACGATGCCCCACCTCCGCACACACGGCGCGGGGTAACAATGAAGTGATTATAGGAGCTAGCCAACTGCAGAAGCGTTATAAAAAAAATTGACTACCTTCCCCCTCAGTCTCGAAGGCCAGACGCGGAAAAGTGACGTCTGGTTACCTACGCTTTCGTTACACTGACATGGATACGCGTAACGTCTCGGCCAATGTCGCGAAAAAAAGTGCAACGGCGAGAATGGTGGCCTTTGTCAGTCGCTAGCTAGTCTCGCAGTGGACCAGACTCTCACTTTTCCGTCGAGAGTCTGGCCACGCGAGACTAGTCGCTAGCTGGTAAAGGCGAAGGAGCGTTGAAAGCTTCATAACTCTCTTCTCATCCATCTTGGCGATTCTTGCGTTGTAACAAAATCTATCGCGTGACAAATACTAGCTAACCACGAAGTCGTGGCTAATTGCTAAAGCGACCGTCTACTGGACATCACTTCTTGCCAGCGAGACCCCCCCCCCCCCCCGCGATTTCAGTCTATCTGACGCTTCTCCTACCCCGCTTTTTGTACTGCTAGCGACAAAAGCTGGGTCAAGGCTTGGGAAGGAGGATACACTAATTGTCCACGAAAGACAAAAGTTTTAAGGTTTAAAGGTCAAACTTTGAGCTAGCGAGTATTCTTCCCTCCACACAAGAAACGAAGGTCTGGGAAATACCTATACGCAGAAGATGGATCGCAAAATAAAAGTAATTATTACAGTGAGATTCTTAGTGGGCTTCAAACATCATAGGCCGCGAACCGAATACTAACCTCGTAAGTACATATTTAATTAACGCTAGCGCATAGCCTCTCCCTGCACGTGCGCATTTGCGCATTACGCAACCGAGGGAGCTAAACAAGAACAGCTGTCACTGTTTAAAAAGCAGCGAATCATGCAGACACTGCAGTTACTGAGTTACTCCAGTGTACGTGTTAGCCTAGGGCCGTGATTACACTGCAATCCCTGTAAGTTAATTGCCTCGGGCTAAGTAATATAGAGAGGTCCAATGTAATTTAGCGAAATGACCTTTGATGTGCCCGTGTAAGCCCTACGGGGGGGGGGACCCAAACCCACCAGCAAAATTGACCGTGGAAATTACGTGTTTGTAGAGGCAGCTGTTAGAGTTGGTATGAGAACATTCCCTACTGCAACTTTAGTAAAGCTAAGGTCATGTCACACTAAAATTGGTCCCCCCAAAAGTGGTCCCCAGCGGGAGGCCACATTTGAAAAAAGCTACAATGTGTACCCATGAAGTTGATTGGTTGGTTTGGAGGTTCAGCAAAAAAGGTCCTCAACAGATGGGGATTTTTTGCTGACGAGTTTAGGGTTTTCAGACAGGCTAAACTATGCTGGAGCCAGCTGGAGGCATCTTTATTAAATACTGATTTGTAGCTGTTTCAAGGTGTGGTCACTTATATATCGCATGTATAAGCATCTGCGAACGGGATCAAGAATCTTGATCAGCTAAAATCATCCTTGATCGTTTAATCTTGCCCAAAATGGTACCTTGATCGCTTGATCATCCGTTCTGAAGTTCATGATCGCGTGATGTATGCGGGGTCAAAGCTCGATATTGTAGCCACGCCTTCGTAGTATCCGCGCGAGCAGTCCACGCTTATAGTTGCAGCAGTACAGTCCTAGTGAAAAGATGAATATGAAGGAGCTAGTGTCATTTACAGCTGACGTACGTGACATTTAGTTTTATCCAGGTCACACTGATTACTAGCCAGCGGTAGATTCCTTAACGTGTACTTGGTACGAGCTCAGCCTCTACGCCTGCACGAACCGTTATTGCTGGATTGAGTTGGTGTCAAATCGCCGCATTTTCTGTACATCTGCTGAACCGATATGCAGTACTACGATTACGCGTTCTATTTCCTGTCAGTTGCAATCCAGGGCTAGGGGGCGTCAATGTAATCTCGTGCCTCAACCAGCTCCTCCCCCTCGTTCGGCGAGGGCCTGGGGGGAGCTGGTCTAGGCACGAGAGCAGCGAGACTCGCGTGACATTGCTAGCCGTATACGCGATGTGCGCTGTACCGCAGGTCAAATATTTGAGTCTTTGATCGTGAATGTTGTCGCTAAGAATCCTTTTTGATCCTTTGATCATCCTTCAAAAGTTACCTTGATCGTTTGATTCCATTTTGATCCCGTTCGCAGATGCTTGTACAGGCAGTATATAAGCGACTAGCCCTTGTGTTTGAAGCTTGTATTTTTTGCAGTAGAGAGGCAGCAGAGGATAATGCACTCAACCTGGCAGGGGCAAGATGGTTCGCGAGCTAGCCAGCCTGTCGTGAGAATAAGCTTAACAGCTAACCCAGAAGCATGCATAACAATACTGCTACAAAAAAGTGACTGGTTTTTGGCAGGTTGTTGTGTCTTCTGACTTCAAGTTCAGACCCGTTGCGACTCGATACAGGAGCTCGAGTACTACTGGGACTCACTGGCAGCCGAATTGAGGTCTGTTTCGACTGAATCACTCTGGATTTGTGCTTCTGGCCTTGGAGATGTTTCTTGAGATGGTACTCGCTTAGTCCACTAATCACTGCGTCGCTTACTCGGCAACGACTCTCCAGTATGTCGTTCGGCCGTGGCTTGCTCGCTTGCTCAATCGCGAGTGCGAAGTAAGGGTTGGGTCATATAAGTTAACCATTACATGATGTCATACTACGGTTAACTCATTATTTATGATGTAATGTATGTAATTATGACGCCCTGTGACGTAGTTGGTCGGTTGTTTCAGGGATTCTGCAAAAAAGGGGCTGTGCGTCTTGAACTTTTTTTGCTGTGGCCTCCTGCTCCCAGGGCCAAAAATAATATTTCACCAAAATTGGTATCCCTAGGACCAAAAATGTGGTCACTCCTTTAAGACATATGGCATGAAAAAAGAATGCAAGTTTGATAAGTATATCAAGGGATAGTCACTTACACATTCCCGCTTTTGTGAACAGGATCAAGAATTTTGATTGTCGAAAATGGTCCTTGATTGCTTGATGATTCCTTCCGAACGCCTTGATTGCGTGTTTTACTGGGTTCAAAAGACAAGCAGTAGCCACACCCATCTTATATTGGAGAAAAACGTTATCTAACAACTATACCTTGATCGCTTGAGTCCATTTGCAAACTCTTCTACAGATGATGCATAAGTGACTACCCCTTGTAAGTACAAGCTAGCTATGACAAACCGCCTATAGCAAGTTAAAAAATTACCGGTATGATTAACTGTTTATAATAAAGAATGCATATTTGAAAAGTAGAAAAACATGGTTAAAGTAGTGCATGATTGTGAACATGGCAGTAATGAGTTTCTCTGGCTTGGATGGCTTGGATTGAATATGCCGAACAATCCCAATAACCTAAGGAAATAAGGAAATAACAAAAATGCACAACCCGATGCTGTAGCTCACTACTCTACTACTGTCCATAGCTACCTAGTCTCACGGGCCAGACATCGGATATGTCTCAACATAGTTCTAAGAGGGGTGGATGATTCAATTATCTAGAAGCTACTATGCCTTGTTCTTCAGCAGCTTATGGTACAGCTGGTGCAAATCATGTGGCTCTCTTGCGAATCACTCACTTTTGGTTTTTACTGCATCCTGTTCTTACTGCCTCTCTGGTATGTAGGCATAGCCTCGATGTATTAACACTTTTTCCTTTGCCTCCTGACTTTCTTCTTAGACATGTGTGTTTTCTTGTGGAATGGGCAACCCTAAGTCACTGCAAACCAAACTTTTCAAAATTGGTCCCCCTGGACCAGAGCAAGTGGCCACTAACGACTGATCATTTGTATCTGTAAGCCAACTTCCTCCTGATAACTAAGTGTGTGTGTGTGTGTGTGTGTGTGTGTGTGTGTGTGTGTGTGTGTGTCTTTACAAGCTAGGTGCTAGTGCGTGAAGCGTGTACTTGGCTGGTACTAAGATTGCTTCACATTTCCCGCATCTGTGTGTGTGTTTATCCACACTTATACCATATTACATCACTTTAATAGTATTTCATTGGTTGAAAATCGGAGTATAATGGGTCATATACTCCGCTAAATATCGCCTGTAGTTATTGCGCAGTGCTATAAATAGTCGCGGACACGCTTAGTTACCATTAATTTTCATTTGCACTGTCGTTGCGAAATGCTAGTTCCGCCACTCGAGTTCTAATGCTCTGAAACACTGTAACAGTGAGTTGAAGAAAGGTTTATAGCACAGCCTAGGTTTCAAAGAAAGCTCTCAATTTGCGCTGAAGGGAGGAGCTCAAAAGGGGTGGAGCGTCAGACGTGCCGACTAGAAGATGTTGCAGTGTTGCTAAGCTTGACTAGCGGAGCGCGAAGAAAATCCATAGCACGCTAACTCGAGAGACGAGTCTTGGCAACACAGTGCAAATGACTGTCGTCAAGGGACATTAGTGCAGTGAATGTGATTGGCCAATATGGTATAAGCCGGATATACCACGCCCACTCGGAATATAAACGCGATAAACTCCGCTAGACAGTTTACCCTCGGCTGCGCCTCGGGTAAACCGTCTAGCGGAGTTTATCTGTGTTTATACTCCTCGTAGACGTGGTATATCCTATACTTATCGCATGCACTAAATTATGCCATTATGTTACTATAGTCATGAACACAGTGGAAGCTATTGGAAGTTTGCAGGCTCAATAGCCCTAGGCAGTTACCGTATAGCGGGTTATTTTCGTGGGGTGCCAATTTTCGTTATTTTCGTGGTCAACCGACGAATCACGAAATTTTCCACCCACGAATTTTACGATCGGGTACATTACAAAGTCGAGCAGACTAGGCGCTAAATTGACTTTCACTATAGCTCTCTATAGTACCTGTGTCCTGTTGACAATGCCCTGGATCCACAGGGTCCTCTGTCACAAGCCGCCCTTCATGTGTGATTGAAAAAAGCAGAGGCGATATTAAACGAAAAAGCGAGGTCCGTACCTCTCCATTACCACGGCGTTATGGTAGTTCTTCTCCAATACTGGCTCCCATATGCCTTTACAGACTTGGTAGCCTCTTATGCACGACTCAATGCTGAAGCGCTCCAACTTTCTCGTACAAAATCGAACCACGTGTACTAAGTCAAAGTTCATATTACGTCATTGCATATTCGCGATATTTTTGCAATCGAATCGCCACAAAATTTAGAACCACGAAAATTATTTCTAACGACCTCTCGAGCTTTTCACGAAAATTTGCACCCACGAAAATAACCCGCTATACGGTACTGAACATATTTTTAAATGGACATAGCCATGGTATGAATCTTAGTATACAGAAGCACCACAAATGACCAGTCATATTTTACTTCCTGACAGACATACTATGTTTGTCAGGAAATAACTAATTAGTTTAACTGACAGTTCGTCAAGCTATCCCAGTATTGTGCTGCCTACATGTTAGAAAAGTGGTAGGTAGCGTTGATGATTCTGTTTTGGCGGATTCTTGTAGCTAAGGCCATACCAATTTCATTTTATGTTGCTCGGGCCCGACCAACCTAAACTGTTGTAAACATGATTCCAAAATGATAATTTCTTACGTAATCTGTTATGCTTGAATGTGTAAATATGCCATATGAAAATAGTGTCTGTTGAATGGCTCAATGTGCAGGTGAAAAGTGGCCTCAGGACCGTCCGAAACGTATGATTGTGAGTTGTAAATTCCTTTACAGAACTCTTCTTAGCAGCTGTCATACGTTGCATGTCACGAGTAACGGATGATCACATAACTATATCGTTTGTAAGCCTACCTACCAACCCTATTTGGTCTGAGGAACTAAATTAATAGGGCCTAACTGGAACGGTGTTACGAAATTGCTGAATCAGCACTTTTGCTGAAAGCTGTGAAAGATGGGACCTAACCAACTTGATATTGTTTAGTTGGTTTACAGTCAGACTGTCCTATTTGCTGAGCACAGAACAGCAAACAAGGACTACGAGTACCTTCCCATCCTTTACACACAAAACGGTAGGCTAACAGCATGGCTATGTACACAGGTACAGCAAAACTAGCCATGGAGAGCACTAGCCTACATACATCAATCTTCCAAGGATTTGGAAGCAAGAAACCTCTCTACAAGTCTCTTTCCAGAACAACTGATCTTGACAACTTGCACAAACTCAAAATTCAAACTAGTTAAAGTACCGTATACACTTGTGCACTGTGTAAAATATTGCACTCAAATGCTGTCTCGGTGCTTTGCCCTGTGCTACATACCGTATAGCGGGATTTTTTCGAGGGAGAATAATTTCGCGGCCCTTGCGACTATCCGCGAAAATATTCTCCGTGATTTTTTTAAGTTATCGGCACGTGACCTATTGAGCGCAAGTGTAGGTGACCTTGAATGATGGCACTATACATATACAGGTATTTCCAGCCCGTGGACTCGGCACTACCACTGCCCGATGGTTCGCTATCAATGCAGGTACTGGCTTCCAGCATTGCAGCTGCCAATAAAGTCGTGAAAGCCATACTACCGGCGACGAGCGAGGCAGGAGCGGGGGCGTACGACTACTTCACTGCACTGCGGCGCCGAAGAGAAGGCTCAAATTGGAAAGAATCATGGATTCCAAAGTATAACTCACACTCATGACGCCTTAGTTCTCGAAACAAACTCGAACGATCGAAGATAGCGTAGCACGTGTTAGGTAGGCGTGGCTTTGTTTTAGCGGCACCGCGGAAAATTTTCCCACCAAAATTTCCATTTGGCCGTACATACCGGCAATTCGCGGAAAATTTCTCCCTCGAAAAAATCCCGCTATACGGTATATCAGCATGTCCTTTGGCAATATTTATGTACATAGTGCACTCACTTTAAATTTAGCCCATATTTTTCCCCTGCCTGTTGATCCTGTGTTATGCTGTGGACTGTTCCTCTCACTTAGACAAGGGGTCATCAAGGTGATGTCACTGGACCTACAGTAGAAGCCAACTGTGCATTGGCCTGATGGCTAGCAGCAGATCACGTGCGATAGACGTGAGAGAGACAGGTATGTTCATGGCTCATGTGATATTACACGGCCCTCTATGTGGGGGCATACGAAATTTAAGGAGTAGTCACTTGGCTGTTTGTTGCCTGTAGGAGAGTTTGCAAACTGGATTAAGAGGCTTGATCGCCCTTTCCCCTAGAGTTGTTCCCAGGCTCCACTCCCAGCATTGCATTCCCTAGCCTCATTCCCAGGCTCCACTCCCAGCGTTGCCCTTCTCCCCTAACCTCGTTTCCAGGCCCCATTTCCAGTATTGCCCTCCTCCCCTAGCCTCATTCCCCCATCATTGCCTTCCTCCCTTAGCCTTGTTCCCATGCTGTAATCCCTTTAGTAGGACGTAGTATGGGGGATCTAAAGCATCAAATTTTAACTAGCTGATGTTTGATGTGGGCATGTGTGTGTCTGTGTTGGCTTAGGTGTTGTACATAGCAGAATTGAATTGTGCCTGTAGACCATGAGGTGTGTACAACCTACCGTAGAATCGGGAGTCTAACGACCGGTCGTTCTATTCAAAATTAGTAATACTTGTGCTTACTACCGAAGATATCTGATGTGTGCATGGGTGTGTCTGTGTTGGACGTTATGGCTTAGCTGTTGTACTTGGCAGATTTGATTTGTAGACCATGAGGTGTACAACCTTCCGTAGAATTGGGAGTCTAACGACCGTAGAATTGGGAGTATAACGACCGTAGAATTGGGAGTATAACGACCGTAGAATTGGGAGTATAACGACTGTAGAATTGGGAGTATAACGACCGTAGAATCGGGAGTCTAACGACCGTAGAATTGGGAGTATAACGACGATAGAATTGGGAGTCTAACTACCGTAGAATCGGGAGTATAACGACCGTAGAATCGGGAGTCTAACGACCGGTCGTTCTATTCTAGTGCTAATTGGTTGTTATCATGATTGTCATGGTGTACTTTAAATTGAGTATTATTTAGCATAGCAAAGTTACCGTACATAACTAAACAATAAACAGTACACTGGCAGCTTAATTCAGTAGTATAAACTGTAGACTTCAGTCCTTTCGGGCAAGTGGGGAAGCAAGTCTGGAATATGGCTGACATTGCTGCCATCACACAATTATTGCATCAATACTATGAGGATTGCCTGGTTCAGAGCAAGTGTATCCCTGGTCTTAATTCACTCTTCATTACATGATGGCCATTCACTTGAGAATTTTGCAACATTGTTAGCTTCATTTATCTACAGTTCTAGGCCTAGCTGCCAGTTATTACAACGCTTTCAGTTGTGACTAAATTTCAGATTAGTTGCCGTATAAATCTGTACTCACCCTCTGCCAGTGTGTGAAGTGTGTGATGTGAGCATTGAGAAGGGTGGCTACTGCTCTTATTATAGAGGTCGTACTATTCAGGAAGTGGGTGGCACAATCAACATGGGTTCTATATGTGGGGTTGCTGTACTTGATGGGTCGTTATACTCCCGATTGTATGGTGTGGAGATTCAGCTTTTCCAATTAGAGCTCACCACTTGTGCATTGTTCTTCCCTCTGTTCTCCTCTCTGCGCATTTCACACCGGAGAGCATGGTACTGTACTTTTTCTCACATGATTCAGCTTACTTAATTGCACGTGGGCAGGGACTGCTCGAAAGATGGTTGCACTTCTCTACCTTTTGCTGATGACATTGTTTCAGCGCTTGGTCTGTGGCACAAACCGACTCCAAAGAGTAGCTACAAGAAGTATAGATTGCTACCTTCCTTCGTTGTTTGAGAACTGCAGCTGTATTCGCCCACACAAAAACTTCACCCTTCAACCTTCCTTAATTCTACCCTACGCATCACACACGTGAGAAAATATACCAGGCCCACAGCTACGCTAAAGTGAACTGCACACTTGGGCCGGGGAACGAGGCTACCTCAGCACTCGAATGTAGGCACTCCTGTCTAATACTCCTATCACACCATTTAGACTGGTTACACATACTGCATGTACACTTACGGTACTGTAAGCTGAAGGTTTAATTATTTGCACATCTAGAGAAAAGGAATGGCATGTAGCTGCATGTAGCTGTGGGAAACACAATAACATATTGTAGTGAGAAATGGGTTAACCGTTGATGCACAGATGCAGTATATGTGGTGCCAGGTGAATTGCAGCCCTCCATCCTCACCAGACTCTAAAATAGATGTGTAACTGTTGGTGTGGAGTGTACTGTAGTGTATGTCTTTTAGGCCTTGGGTAATTATATGTAGATGTACATGTACCTGTACCAAGAGCACACAAATGGGTGACAGCCAGTACCTCCATACATGTACATACTACAGACTGTATGTGTGATGAGGATGGCACTGTACATGTGGTCTCAGGCACCCAAGCCCTCATTTTTGGCGCACCTCAGTTGGGATGAGGTGTATATAGGCAATAGTTTTGGCAGACCTCAGTTGGGATGAGGTGTAGGCAATAGTTTTGGGTGCAAGTGTGTACTGTGAAATGTAATTTGCTTTGTATACCACCATGTCCATTTATGCTGGCTTAGTAAGTTTCTCTGAATCTCGTGTGGCTTTGCTTGAACCTTTCTGAAGCAAAGTAGTGCAGCTTTTCCTTTTTTCAGAGCTAGCATGTTCGCACTTCGATTGTGCTGTTGTCCCTTTATCCCCCGCCCCTCTCCCCCGCCCCTCTCCCCTGCCCCTCCCCCTGCCCCTCTCTACTGCCCCTCCCCCTGCCCCTCTCCCCCGCCCCTCCCCCCTGCCCCTCTCCACTGCCCCTCTTCCCCTGCCACCCCCTACCCCTCTTCCCTGCTCCTCTCCACTGCCCCTCTCCACTGCCCCTCCCCCTGCCACCCCCCTACCCCTCTTCCCTGCTCCTCTCCACTGCCCCTCTCCACTGCCCCTCTCCCCCTGCCACCCCCTACCCCTCACCCCAACCCCTCTCCACTCCCCCTCCCCTGCCCCTCTCCACTCCCCCTCCCCTGCCCCTCTTCCCTGCTGCTCCCCACTGCCCCTCTCCCCCTGCCACCCCCTACCCCTCACCCCAGCCCCTCCCCCTACCCCTCCGCTCTGCCACTCTCTCCCCTGCCCCTCCCCTACCCCACCCCCCTGTCCCTCCCCTGCCCCTCACCCCCCCTGCCGCTCTCTCCCCTGCATTATCGAGGGGGGCACATGCAGCTTATGTGGTTACCACGTGTACAATTTCTTCCAACTATTGTAATGACCAACCAACCAGATAATTTCTTGACTTTGTAACTATATGGTTTAGTGTTTACTGTCTGGTAACTTGAACCGGTGCCACAGGTTTGCCTGAGGCCGTAACCTACTGAGCCTCACCACTTTGAAAGCACTAATTAGACTTATTGCCTACTCTTCCACTAGAAAATCATTCTGCCTGTGACATAATGTTACTGTATTGTATGTATTATCCGCCCATGGGAGGGCCACTTTAAGTGATAGGTGAAAGAGGGGGGTGGGCGGATAATACGTAATTCGTATAATCACGATGTAGTATCCGCCCACTCGAATACATAGCTGTAGTATGTATGTAGCTACAGTTATGATTGCCGAGCGCCTTAGTGCGAGGCAACTAATCGTGCAGCGTGGGCTGAAATTTCAGCTAGCGTATATATATATATATATATGCGCAACTTCCGTCACGCTTAGGAATGCCTCCGGTTACGTTTCTTATACGTGTTATTACTATGTCTGTACGTTCCGTATACGTGTTGTTACTATAGCTGTAACGAAACGCTTCCGGCCCCGGGGGGCACCCCGGGGGTCAAGCACGTGCTGACGAATTACATGGATACCGCCTTTGTACTTCTGACGCCCGAAGGATTGGAGATCTGGACAAATCGATCACTTCTTTTTACCCAGGTAGGCTTACTACAGCTCCAACGCGATTAGAGTTTGTGTAGCCTCTGTTTCAGCAGAGATCTGACCGCTGGAGACAGACGGTACGCGAATCGATCGCCAGCAATATGAACGTGAGTTTCAAGCAACTCTGCTCTTGTGTAGCAGCCATAACTGGTCCTTGGAACTGTGTTGTATACAGAGACATTCGCCTCCGGAAGGCCCATTCGTGTAGGGTATAGCTTCTCCGGCTTCTGGTGGGTGTGGTTTTGTGCTAACTATATAACTTAGGCCGTACCTCTGCGCGAGGCTATCTGCACAATGCGTATACCTAGTAACGATAGTAAGTTATGAATGAGTAGCTATATCCCACCACCCCTGGACAGGTTAAGCCCTTCCATACTGAATGCCAGTCAGGACAGGCACACAACCTCCCCACCTCCCCCCCCCCGCACACACACACACACACACACGGTGCATACTAGTTGTTTTTTTAAATTATACATTTGCTCCCGCTATAGTTTGTGTATAATGTTTTGTCTTCAGTGGTAGTATTTGAGACCCTTTGGCTCCCTCTCTCTGTTGAGGGAGAGGATACCAGAGGAGAGATACAGCCTACGGAGGTTCAGCTCTTCCTAGTTTGATAACTAGGACCGTATATTATTTGTGCAGTATTCTTGGCTCTCTGGTTATGTTCCTTTGCTTTAGTGTTTTTATCTCGTAACTTGACCTTGGTAATTAAAAGACAACTGTATTCAACTCACACCTTGTATCAAAAGTAGCCTCTCGGTTTTATGTAGGGGAGACGATAAGGAAAGGAGGAATATGGAGGGATGGGAATGTATACTCCATTGTGGAAACTTTCTCTCTCCCCCTCCCCCCTTTGCCAGTCTTAACCCATTTTACCCATATCTAACTCAGAGCCTCATGAAAACGAGCGGTAGCAGTCAGTAATAGTCTCATACCTATACCTCATGCCAGTAGTAGTCTCATATATACCCATATTTTATGCCAGTGGTAGTCCTACCCATACTTAATTTCAAGTTGCGTTCACGTGGTTTGGAGATTTGACTCCAACTCTATTCTGACCGGGTTCCTACCTTAAGGGAGCTCACAAGCGGAGATTTTAGTAACTTTGGACTCATACTTGTCCGTGAAGGTCCTTGCATTCCACTCTCTTTCAACTCAAAAACCAATGTCCTAATTAAATCATTCCTGGACCGAGATATGAAGCTGGATCCAACTTTTTGGCCAACAATTGCCGTAATTTTAGTAACTTTGGACTCGTACTAGTCCGTGAAGGTCCTTGCATTCCACTCTCTTTCAACACAAAAACCAATGTCCTAATTAAATCATTCCTGGACCGAGATATGAAGCTGGATCCAACATTCTTTCTCAACTAGTAGTGGTTTGGTACTTCTGGTATGAGGAATGGGAATAGACTCAGGGAAAGACTTGTGTCTGCATTAGGGAAAGACGTGTGTCTGCATTAGTGGCTTCACGTTTAATAGTTACGATTCCCAAGAATGCTACTACAAATGCTGACTTACTAACAGCACTGGAGCTCCACACCCACATTCTAACAGACCATAGGACTATTGGAGTTCCACCCACCCACATGAGCCACACCTTCTTACTGACAGTAGGACTAGTGGATCTCCACCCACCCACATTCTTACAGACCATAGGACTAGTGGAGCTCCTCCCACCCACATAAGCCACACCCTTCTTACAGACTGTACTAGTGGAGTTCCACCCACCCACATAAGCCACACCCTTCTTACTAACTATAGGACTAGTTTGGCTCCACCCACCTACGTAAGCACACCCTTCTTACTCACCTTAGTATTGAAGTTTCACCCACCCACATGAGCAACACCCTTCTTATTGATAGTGCTAGTGGAGCTCCAGCCACCTGAGTGAGCCACACCCTTCGTACTGACAGTATTATAGTACCAGTGGAGCTCCATGCATCGTCTCATATGCCCACCATTCTACTCACAGTACTGCCAGTGGAGCTCCACGATTTTTATTTTTATCAAACTTAACAGCCTCCTTTAAAAATTTACTCTTGTTTTGCAAACGCATACCATTTATGTAACCACCTCTCGCAGTTTATTTTCTGAGAAGTAAAAATTCATTTTGGCCTAACATTGACACTGTGTGTGGTGTGGGGGCAATGGCTCCTCCTGGCCGCCCTGTTCCCCCACCTATCATTGACACTGTGTGTGGTGTGGGGGCAATGGCTCCTCCTGGCCGCCCTGTTCCCCCACCTAACATTGACACTGTGTGTGGTGTGGGGGCAATGGCTCCTCCTGGCCGCCCTGTTCCCCCACCTATCATAGACACTGGCTCCCCCTAACCTCCCCATTCATTGTCTGGTAGTTCAGACGCTGTGGAGTGGGAGTTGAGAATGAGGCCATACATTTGTTGACAAAATGTATTCCAATACACAACTGTGCAATGTTTATAGCACTTAATTTTGTTTCATGTAGGGCTCTTCATCTGGAACTGGACTGGAATTTTGTCAAGTATTTAGAAGAATTGGACATTGATTAGTTAATTAAATACAGTCAACACAATGTATGTACTCACTTTGTGAATAGGTAACTGTAGTGAACCTGTTATAATGTACTAGTGTGTTCATATTCCAGATACATCCAATTACTGCCACACTGGGGTGCCCCTCCCCCTTCTCTATATACTTCTGCTCCTGAGTGTCAGGGGTGAGACTAATATACCATATTTAAATTTCCACCCCACCACCACTTAGTGCTGGGTAGTGGAGCAGTCAGGTTTAGGCTCATCTTTGTTGTTTTCTGCATAGTCTGGTAACTCTGACCCTCCCAAGTGGCCACTTCATGCACTTACAAACAAATGAGTTAATAGCTGACATATTATACCTCCACTTATACATAATAATGATTATGTAAACTACCAAAAAAGTCCAATGAATACTTGAACTGGACTAAATGTTTCATTCCACAACACACACACACACACACAGACACTTAATTTAATGATGGCGTGTACATTAATGCGTATTGTGTATTTACACACAAGCCTCGCGTGTAAACACATGTATGTACAAACCATTCTGAATATCGTGCCATTTACTGCCCTTTGAATAGCTTTGTATAAAACAAATAACAATTTAACCTGAGCAGCAAAATTATTATACCATGTGTAAACTTAACATATCCAGTTGCAGAACAATGTGGCACTTCACGTTTGATCCACAGCACACTCGCATCTGTAGATGTTCCCACTTGAGCTTTCAGTCACAAGCATAATTAATATTATGACTGTACATGTGTCGACAGGACCGTCCCCTCCTTCTAGGTGCCATGCATGGTACTCCATCCCTCGAGGAGCATCCAGTGCACTGCAGAGTTATTTTTGCTGCAGCAGGGACTACTGATTGCAGTGTACATGTGTGAGCCGTGTCCCAGCAATAATCATTCGGCAATATCATCATGTATCATTATCGTAGGTAGGCCTTGCCGAATTATACTAGCATAATTTTTGAGCATAATAGGTACAAAATAGCATAAGGAATTATGCTAGTATAATAGGCAGAGTAATAATTTACATTTAATAAATATTCTGATAGTATAGTACACATGGTTAGTACACTGGTCAGAAGCATGCAAGTCAGTTCTTACAACACAGCCGTCTTCCAGTGCTGCCGAAAGAGTTTTCTCGCTCCTAAACAACTCTTTCAATGAACAACAGTGTAGTAACTTAGAGGATTATATTGAAGCATCCATTCTGTTGCAATATAATCGTAAGTAATTCTGTATTGCGAAACTTTGACCACCAAAATTGAGCATAATTTGAGCATAATAGGTACTGGTTAATAGGTACTGGTTGAAAAATCTGGGCAAATTTAGAGAATAGCATAATAGGCTGAGCATAATTGGGCAAGGCCTAATCGTGGGTATGACGGCTAAGCTGCGCCCGCCGTCAGTATACTATAATAACTAAGCCGCATTTCAACCAACCTGCGCAATGGCGCCGGTGAGTGACTCTCCCTAGGACTGACTCCTAGGACTGAGTGACTTCCCAGTCATAGTACAGAGAAGTACACTGCTAAGAGTGATTCAACTAAGGCTGCTAGGTACTTCTCTAAGCTTCTTAATCAAAACAGAACACGAGATTGCATTCACGATCAAGATCGAGATGGCACAAAGATTGCGTCATTCACTAGTTGGAACTCTGACACTTCATTCTTACGGCACCAATACAGCATGACTATATACCAGTCTCTCCCTTCGGAAACCAGACTCAGTAGAGGATCTGAGAACACCACCGAGTATGAGACTGAGTCAACTCACCCGACACTACTTACTGGTGCTTTACAGGCATCCACCCTCCTACGGGTATCCCACAGAGCAGAGAGAGTGGGGGGGGCAAAGGCAGCCTCATACCTTTAAACACTAGCTACAGCTAGTAGTCATGCAACTTTTTGTCTATTAGCATAATAAAGCTACTGCAGCTCAACCTGCAGGTGTATTATCAAATGCATCTCTGTTCTACCGTATAGCCAGTTATTTTTGAGGGGTTCTGATTTTCACTGTATTTAGTCATGTACTCCTAGGAGTCAGCATACCTGCAAGTGCCAGAATAAGTGACAATGCTTACTCCATTCATGTGCAAAGACTAGACACTGCAGATCTACAGCATTGTACGGTGTATTAGATTATAATTACAATGATATAATCATAGCCGGCACTACATACACATTTTCCATTGCATGGTTGCATTTGGCATTCTATAATAAATAGTATAGCACCTTGGGATGGAGTATGCAGAGGAATGTATACCCATAACCTCACTGGAGAGCTCTCAAGTTATCCTCTCTTTTTAGTCGCTCTTGCTGGTGGTCGTCGGCACTTCTATCAGGAAAGATACCGTGCTACAGCTGCAGGAGCGGACGGGAATGAGCCCCACCCTTTTTCCAATGTACGCCCACCACACCACACGCTATATGTATGGTGATACCTGTAGTTCAGGAAACAAACAAAATGCATGCAAGTATGGGCCGCATCTGGGGTCCAGCTCGAATGAAAGACACTGAAAAATATCAGGCTGTTGGAAGCTATACTGCAGCATAGCGTCTTGTTCCCAGCGCGTGTGGGCGTATACTGTCACGTGCGATGGACACGCTTTACTTATAGATAGTAGCTGCGCCCGGCGCCTACTGGCACTATTAAACCGAAGAGCTACCAAGTCGTCGCTCATTGAAAGAGACGGGTATGTTGTGTATGCGGCTCATGTGATGTTACGTGACCCTTTCCTAGAACCTCGTGTACGGTGTGTCGTGTGTAGTTCGTTGTTCCCACTCCTCACGCGAGTGAGGAGAGCCTGGGAAAGAGGCTAGTAATCTGTGCGAAGCGTGGAAAGTTTCTCCATTTCCATTTCCCGCCCACATGACAGGGTTATCCCTGTAAGAATAGTTCATTATTGATTATATGCACTATTCTTAGCTTTCAGTCCTCTTCTTGGCAGGGTTGTCGCTATAGCTGCAGCAGCAGTCGAACAGCGTTTATTAATCTTTGACCACATTATTTTTACCCGGGCACACACAAATTTTATCCGGGCACAGGCCTGGGTATGCCCGGGTGTAGCTACACCACTGGCATGGCTGCTACTGGGGAGATTGTGAAGCTCCTAAGTCTTCAGTTCATCGTGGTGAGGTGAAATAATGCTGGGGAGATCTGGCATCAGGTGCTCCAACCTACATAGAACTTACAGTGATAGTTCTGATGTAGCAATTTCATTGCACATCCAGTTTGCAGTCAGCTGTATAAAATGCTAACCTTCTTGCAGACAGGAGTTTAAATTAATCCCTGAAATTGAAGGAGGGTGGACCTTACATATATGGCACAATTTGCTCTTGTGCTTGATACGGACAATATGAAACTTCTGTAAAGAGACTGGTATTCTTGTGGGATGTTGAATGTGCAACCTATGGAGAGTCAGCTCCTTCCAATTAGAGCTTCTGTATTCCCGGTGTTTTTGCCGGGGCAACTTGCAGCGGCAAAATGGCTCGGCACACACTGCCGCGCCAGCAAGGCCCTGTCCAAAGGATGCCACACAAGTGACGTGTTACTGAGCCGCTGTGTCCGGGCACATTTACTGTGGCAGCTAGGACATTTTGCCGGGCCACTTTGTCCCGGAACATTTTGCCGAGCCGGGACATTTTGTCGGGCCTGCATGTGCAGGTGTATCCAGCCGAGCCACTTCGCCTCGGCATGTGATTTTCAGGAGAAACATGGCTGCCAGGAGAAAAAGGAAGCGTACGAAGCGTACTACAACATCGCCTTCAAGATGGCAGCCTTCATGGGGCTTACACTGTTAGAATGGAAGAGAGCATTTAGGAACGCTCGAAGATTTGAAAGCATGCTAGATATAGCAATTCGTCTACCAAACAATCATGCGAGGTAATGCACGCGGTCTTAATAATGGAGCTTGAAAAGCAGGAAGGGGCTGTTACTACGAATGAATATTCTTACGCTAGTGCGAGATTATTCTCAGGTGGGTATATGTATTGAAGTCAGCTGTAATAAATACCACAATTCACAATTTTACAGTATAATAGCCATAGCTATGCTTCAGCGTGGCGCTCGGGTTGCACTTGATCCCAAACCACTAGCTACTCTGAGTAAACAGCCTTCAGTCCGCTTCTGTCACAAAACTTTACTCTAGGCTGTGAGCACGAGGCATAATTTCTGAGTTTCTGCGCACATGTGACAACTAGGTGCTGGTTGGTGGCTCGGCTATGAAGAGCCACCAAACACAAAACACCGGGAATACTGAAGCTGATAATGCTCCATACTGCAGAGCTCAAGTTGTCCTCAGGAAAGAGGAGGTTAGGCTGTCTGGAACAAATAACAGTTTACACAGGTACATGTACTACTGTCAACAACAGCTATCCTATACACCAACACTACTTAGTGGTTACCTGAATTTCAGATGTCAGAGTACAAGGTACACCTGTAGGAGTTAGGCCTCGAAGTGGATAATTTGTTCCTTATTCTTGGAACTTGACGTCCATAATCATATTCCATAGTAAAGAGCAGATTACTTCCTTCGGAGGCCTAACTCCTACATCAACTGGAAGGTAGGGGTTAGATCTCAAAGTTCCTTATTCTTGGAACTTGGCATTCTGTAATAGAATTCCCTATGGTAAGGAACAAATTACCCACTTTGAGGCCTAAATCCTACTCTAAAACTGAAATTCTGATAATCTCTACATGTAAGTAGAGTATAGCTCTTCCGTTATGATGTAATGGGGGGTAAAAGTACTGAAAGTAAAACAAACCAACATGTTATGTTTTATACAGGAAATTGTATGGCAACACTAGTTTGCTTGTAATTCCTTGTACTTCTAACCTAATGCCCAAAGTACCATCACAATGTGTAGAGGTCTGTTGGCTGAATCCTAGCCCCACTTTTGTTGCCTGTAACGGGGAGAGCCTGGGAGTGAGGCTGGGACACCGTATTAATGGTCCCATGAGTGTCAGCCTTCCTCCCGTCCTTCCCCTCCCCCACATGGCCAAAATCATACAGTTCCAGTGGAGCACCCCTGGGACTGGGCGGAGCTAGAGGTCTTGGGGTCAAGTGCATCAGAGGAGAAAGAGGTCAGTTACACATGAACACGTATTTGCTATGAAGATTTTTGAGGTAAACATTTTGACTTGAAGTACCTGTGGGGCTCACTGCTTACATTGAGCCTGACTTTTTTCTCTGTGTACTATGAGAAATACAACTGCATAGAGGAACTTACAGCTAAAGCAATATACTGTACAGCTAGGAAATTTGATGGGAATTATATTTGGCGGAATAGCCCAAAAACAGCTGTGTAAAAATATTGGTGGAATTTAAATTTAGCGAAACACTAGCCAGAGAGTGCATGACATCATTAACATACGTGACTCAGAGTTCAGTGGTTGTAGGGTACAAGTGTATAGTTGCCTTGACTGTGCACTCAGAGGGATAATTTGGCGAAACGGGTAAATTTAATTGTTTGCTGAATCTTGTGGTAAATCTTATTCATTGAGGGATAAAAGTCGCCACTAAACAAAAGGAATACATGAGAACATGTTCTCTGATGTGCATGCGACTTCCACTGCAATACTGTATTGTGGGCATGGGGTGTACAGTTGTGTGGCATTCCCCTACATGTACCCACTGTCTTTAGTCCCGGATCTTCATACTGGTTGGTACACATAGGGTATGGGAACCAGGCTACGTAGTGGGTAGACCTTTGAAATGGACGCCTGGGAATGGAGTTATTATGTAGACCTAAGGTGTGTGATTTACTGTCTGACACAGCCTTTTCTGTCTTTGTTTTTCGGGACATGATCATGTGACAGGCTGCGTGGTTATTAAATTGTATGGGTTCTCCATTATTTGCATTTCTGGTAGAAATGTTGCTTGGTCTAGTGTTGGTTAAGTTTTGCTATGGATGCTCAAGTAATGAATATTGTTGAAATTCGCTTGTGAAGTACCTTCAAGAAAGCAAGTCATCCCCTGGGTCGAAGAGGCTCTGTGGTCCATGAAGTAGATCTGCCTACCTGTTGGCAAGGTGGATGAGCGCACACGCAGGGAGCGGTTGACAAACAGCAAGACACTACCCGGCTAGGTCTGTAGGGCCTGTTTTTGAGTGTAGTGTTTGAATCATATTACTGTAGCTGTGATGTCACTGTCACAGCTCACCACAGTAGCATGGAGAATCACTCAAAATCATCATTTTAGTGTTTACTAAGTCTTACTTGATGTCTACCTAGCTACCTTTTAGCTTCTCTACTCGAAATTTGATGACCTTAGTATGACTTTTAAACTTTAAACCTTTAAAGTATTGTATTTCGTGAAACTATGACAGAAAAGGGTGTGTCAAATAGATCACCTAAGGTATGGAAACATGGACACACACACGCACACACACACACACACACATGCACACACACACACACACACATAGGATGTGCAACCTGGCCCAGCAGTGTCTGAGTTCCAGCTTTTCCCAGCAGATCCGAGCTCATGGCTTCACCTCCAAGATCACTGCTCTCCTGGGAGACTGCCTCAAGGACCCTGTGAGCAGGCTGGGAGGGAGGGAGGGAGGGACCCTGTGAGCAGGCCGTGAGAGAGGGAGGGAGGGACCCTGTGAGTAGGGAGGGAGGCAGGGAGGGAGGGGCCCTGTGAGCAGGCTGGGAGGGAGGGAGGGACCCTGTGAGCAGGCTGTGAGGGAGGGAGGGACCCTGTGAGCAGGGAGGGAGGGAGGGAGGGAGGGACCCTGTGAGCATGCCGTGAGGGAGGGAGGGAGGGACCCTGTGAGCAGGCCGTGAGGGAGGGAGGGAGGGACCCTGTGAGCAGGCCGTGAGGGAGGGAGGGAGGGACCCTGTGAGCAGGGAGGGAGGGAGGGAGGGAGGGAGGGAGGGACCCTGTGAGCAGGCCGGAGGGAGGGAGGGACCCTGTGAGCAGGCCGGGAGGGAGGGAGGGAGGGACCCTGTGAGCAGGCCGTGAGGGAGGGAGGGACCCTGTGAGCAGGCCGTGAGGGATGGAGGGAGGGAGGGAGGGACCCTGTGAGCAGGCCATGAGGGAGGGAGGGACCCTGTGAGCATGAGGGAGGGAGGAGAGTTAAATTTGGCAGTTTGGCAATCGGCAACAGAATCACCAAATTACAATTTTGCCAATATGACCTTTCACCCCTCAGTACATGTGGCTACTAAAATGGCGATAGTGCAGATGGAAGGGTTACAAATGGCTCTAAAACAGCTGGCCCGGAGTGAAACAAGCTAACCAGATGGCTCCAGAAAAACTCCTTTTCACCAAATTACAATTTTGCCAATATGACCTTTCACCCCTCAGTACACGTGGCTACTAAAATGGTGATAGTGCAGATGGAAGGGTTACAAATGGCTCTAAAACAGCTGGCCCAAGCTAACCAGATGGCTCCAGAAAAACTACTTTTCTGTTGTTTTTTTCCAGTCAATCACTCCTACATGATGTAGGTAAGCTGAATCAGTTGTAATTTAGCTGGACATCTATACCCCGCCTACCACCTGCCACGGTCCAGAACAAAGCGTGTGATCTGAGCAGAGATTGATAGGGCGTGGCTAAGATTGACAATCAGAGCCACTATACACTTATACAACTACTGAAACGCTCATCTAGCCCTACAACGAACTCTTGTAGAACCACAATTTCACACACGTGGATGACATAATGCACTTTCTGGCTAGTGTTTCGCCAAATTTAAATACCAGTAAGACTTTTGCACAGCCATTTTTGGGCTATTCTGCCAAATATAATTCCCGTCAAATTTTCTCGCTATCAGACATACTGACACAACTCAACGTTGAACACGCTAGTGTGGGGCTCACTCACACTCGGCCAAATACATAATTAAACCAGATTATTAATTAAATAGTATTTCATTTGGATGTGCTTCACACTTATTTTCAGGCCCACGTTACACATTTTACTCCACTTGAGTGTGGGTCCCTTTTGTGTAAATTCCTGAAGTTTGCAATGCAGGGGTAGGGTGATGAAAATCAAAATATAACCACCAGTATTATGAATCACTAGCTACTGTAGTTTGTCTTTCTCTGTAGAAGCTATGGATGGGCATGTTGGCAGTGGAGGGGGAGGGGTCAAGGGCGGAGTTTTGTTGTTTGGGGGTGGAGCTGAGCAGTAAGGCCAGGAGAGAGTTCACCAGGGTCAAAGACAAAGCAAAGTTAGTGGTGAGTGAGTGTCATGTGATCATCACCCACTGGTAGAGGTGTGGCCATGTGTTTGTTCTGCCCAGTAAGGGCAATGGGTTTTTGTCTGATAATTTACTTTTTGACAGCATTGCCATATGGTATCCTCAGGTTCCCTCCATGTTATTTTGATTGTGGAGTTGTCTCTCCTGAAAGAGCTTGGATAGTTTGCTCCCTAGGAAGTTGTATATGCCTCTGGTTGCTTCTGGGCCTTCACCAGACTGACTATAATCTAATGGCCTTGTTCCCAGGCCTGCACCCCGCCACTCCTAGCCTGCACCCCGCCGCTCCTAGCCTGCACCCCACCGCTCCCAGCCTGCACCCCGCCGCTCCCAGCCTGCACCCCGCCGCTCCCAGCCTGCACCCCGCCGCTCCCAGCCTGCACCCCGCCGCTCCCAGCCTGCACCCCGCCGCTCCCAGCCTGCACCCCGCCGTTCCCAGCCTGTACCCCGCCGCTCCCAGCCTGCACCCCGCCGCTCCCAGCCTGCACCCCGCCGCTCCCAGCCTGCACCCCGCCGCTCCCAGCCTGCACCCCGCCTTTCCCAGCCTGCACCCCGCCGCTCCCAGCCTGCACCCCACCGCTCCAAGCCTGCACCCCGCCGCTCCTAGCTGACAATTTTTCATGCAACTACTACAGTAGCTAGCAAAAGTGTTGAAGTTAAGTAACTATTAATAATCACATTTTTCTCGTTGCTATAGGTACTTGGTGTTGGGTATTTGGTGAAACTATAGTCATGAAGTGTTTCCTTGGGCTTTCTCCTACTCATTCCTGCTACCCCCCTCCAGTACTCATGTATGATCACAATACCCTGTCATCTAATTACATGTGCATGTACAGCACTATCCTTTCACTCTCAGGTGTGCTGGTTTACAGACGTTAACTCGCTTGATATATGCTAATGTAAGAAAATGGACAAAAAAGGCTAAAATTTGGAACGCAGATCGAGAGTGACCTGTGGATTTGTTCGAATGTTGGCCTCTCAGTAAAGTGACTTGGAGAGCCTGTTTTTGACTACTAGTGATCTAGAATCGCAGACTTCCGAAGAAATCACTAGAAAGAATCTTTCAGAGAAGGGCGCTGGAAAGTCTAGACAGCCGAGAGCTAAAGCTCGAGTGCACTCTGTTACGAGGGGGAATCCCCCTTTAAGTGGGTGGAGCGATTTGGAGACTGAAAACTCAGAGGAGTGTCAGGATATGGTGGAGAAGCAGTCTGCCTAAGTGGTGGTTCGTCCGGCCAGTAGCCCTCACAGAGGGATAAAGCCTGGCAGGTAAAGTGATGGTAATTAACACATTGAATTGAATTAAGGACCACATGGCTTTGTTCCCAAGCACCTATATGTACATGTACATTTACATGGCAGTTTGAGGATCTGCATGTACATTTACATGTCATTTACAATGTACATGTCTAATATGTGAGCAAATCTGACCTTAAGTCACATTTTTACAGTTTTTGACGATTTTCAAACAGTCATATCTCAATAACCACTAGAGAGAATGGAACGATTCTTGATACACTGAAAGTACTAGCCTTCAACTAATTATGTAGCTCATTCCATTCCTGAGATACACGCCTACTACATGCATGTGCGTGTGTGAGTACTCACAAGCATGTGTGTGCATACTCGCAAGTGCTGTTAAGTTACTCGTGAGTGGTATTGTACCTCTGATCCCAATCCAGATATTTAAAAGTTACATCCTGTCGATATTAAATTAATGATTCTATATTTTAAGCCGATAATACCACTTTCCGATAGTATGAGGGACGGGTTGATGCACCTACCGGAATTCTAGCATTGTAGATTTCCTTTGGAATTGTCCATTATGTATGTATGCCCTTCTCCCTGTCAGGTGACGACATGAACCGGTCAAACCAGTCCTACCTGGTCACATACATGAAATTAAAGAATATTAATCTAGATGCCGAATCCTTCAGTAGTGAGTACTGGTTCTCTAGCTGTGGGTCATATGGCTAGCCAATCATTAAGCAACCTTACAGGTCAACCTTGGCTGACCTCTGCAGAAGTGTTGATTAGACCATCTCTTGTTCTTTAGTAATCTCTGCCTGCACTGATCTGGAAGCTATGGACCTACGGGAGCTGTGTGAGGGGGAGGGGGAGGGGAGGAGTGAGACGGTGGAGAAGCAGCTAAAAACTCCCAGAAGACTCTTCAAATGTCTGGAGAGTGTGAGTGAGACCTACATGTAGCTAGCTTCACCTTCAGGCCTAAGGCTTCGTGTGTAGTATGTTAATCACAAGCAGCTTCTGCCAGTTGATTTTCTCCACGACTGTGTGCCAAATGTCTGGACAAGGAGGCCTGGGTATGTGTAGCTGGCACATGTAAAAACATGAATCAGTACTTGTAGTGGTAATCTATCTTCGAGCACAGTAGCATGGGAATAGCATTATGCAGGTAAAAATAGGATCATAGAAACAGTCGGTTCTACAAAGCATGTCAAGAGACAGCAGCTGTGCTTTAAATAGATCAAGTAGTACAATTAATGCACATGTAGCTTCCCCAAGTTTCTGTTGTACATGGCCAATTTCAATTACAGGATGGGTCAATGTACCTACGGGAATCTTAGCTTTGTAGATGTACTTCGGAATTGTCAATTATGTGTATGCCCTTCTTCCTGTCAGGTGACGTACATGAACCGGTCAAACCAGTCGTACCTGGTGGTGTTTGTTGGCTCACTACTAGTCTCCAAGCTGGCAAGGTACGTACAGCTGTGAAATCTGAACCAGCACTGCTCTTTAGGCCCACAGTAGACCGTAAAAGGAGGCACTAAATGGAGAAAAAATATATATATTTAATGTACAATGTACTTTAATGTACATGTAGTGTAGAAGCAGAATACAGTGACCATTACAGTTCTCTGTGTAATAGGGCTAGTGCTAATGAGCGTTGTTCCCAGACCATGAAGGAGGCCTGGGAATGAGACTAGTATTTGTGAACCTAGTTCCGTGACTATGGAGGAGGCCTGGGAATGAGACTAGTGCCCATGTACCTAGTTCCGTGACCATGGAGGAGGCCTGGGAATGAGACTAGTGCTCATGAGCCTAATTCCCAGACCACGGAAGGGGCTACTGTTTATATGGGCCTTGTTTCCCAGCAAACAAAGGAGGCCTGCAAATGAGAGAATTAATTAACTGCTTATCTGTTCATTTTTTCTCCTCCAGGCGGATCCCTCTCTGTAGGAGACTGCTGGAGTCTGGAACACTGAGGTCAGTGTCCTCTGACGAGTAGAGGCCTAGGTAGCCTCATTCCCAGGCTCCTGCAGGAGACTGGAGCCTGGAAATGAGGCTAGGGAGAAGGAATGCAGAGCAGTGGGGGAAGTAAGGCTTCTATTCTAGCTGGCTAGTAATGTCGACTGAAAGAACTTGAGTTCTCATTAATACAATCCGACACTATCGCAGCCAAATTTGGCTGGCCCGGCCATGGCAGAAAATTGCATGAGAAATGTCCCTATTGTAAGCTGACGTGGCTAACAAACTTTCAAGGGAGCCCCTACTAATCCCTACTGACATCGGCAATGTCAGCAATCGATCTGAAGCTCCGCCTACCGATCGAAAGAATCTAAGCTCTTACTTTCAGTGGTATTATTTTTACACTGGCAGCTTAGGCAAGCTTTCTAGCCCCAGGAACGCAGTTAGTAGCGCCCAAAACACCTATTATAGGCTAGAGGCATCAATCTAGTACCCATCAACCCCACTACCTCACCAGCTAGAGGGCAGACATCGACGGCTCAAGAACAGGGAGAGTATAAAGGTTAGCTCTCGAGTTTAGCTTAGCCTAACGCTATAGTCAGGGCACAATGACACCCCTAGCACACAATTTAATGGCAGCTTGACAGTTCCTAGCCTCCAAAGTTGCCGTTCACCATAGAAACTAGCTAGCAGCCATAGAAAACTTTGAGTTCGTGTACCTTGGTCATAATTAATTACAGCTTCCGCGTGGACAAATGGAATTTAATTTCCACATCCGTGCCCTAAGGGTTAATAAGTGAGCATTTTCCCTGAGCCTCATTCTCATTCACCAGTGGTAGCATCATGGTATCAGTTATGGCCCATTTGCTCCTATTTGGAAACTCTGGGCCCCGCCCCTTATCTAAGAACTGACTCACTTTTAAGGGAGCTCACGAGTGGAGACTTTAGTAGCTGTGGACTCCATGCATTCCACTCTTTCAGCGTTTCAACACAAAAACCAATTGCCATAATGTGCTAGAATTAAGACCAGGCAATGAGACTGCCACTGGCTTGAGGTATGGGTGTGAGACTAGTAGTGGTTTGATACTTATGGTACGAGGAATGGGAATAAGCTCAGGGAAGGAAGTGTACCTGTATTAGTAGCTTTACATTTAATAGTTAGGATTCCCAATAATGCTACTACAAATGCTAACTTACTAACGGCACTGGAGCTCCACCCACCCACTAGCCTCGTTCCCAGGCTCTCGCCATGTGACAGAGTTCGTTCGCGGACACGTTTACTGGCCCTGTTCCGTAAATTCTCGCGCATGCGCAAACAGTGTGTACCAGGCTCTACTCTCCCCTCCACTAGAGCCTGGGAACGAGGCTACCCACCCACATGAGCCACACCTACTTACTGACAGTAGGACTAGTGAAGTTCCCATTTCCAAAAGAATTTTTTTCCCATATATAACCAATACAGAAGCCATACATGTGTAGTGCAGATTTTAGAAATAAAATTAGCATTATCTTGTGATCGGTAAGGAGTTAAATCCTTACATTTGGGGCTATAAAACTTCAATACAAGTTGGATTAGTTGTCCAAGGGTTTTTCCTTAACTAAAAAAAATAAACAAATGCTATGCCTAACATATTTGCCTCTCAAAAAATGTCATTTTGATAATGTCTAGTGAACAGGGTTCACTTATGACTTCCTACTTTGGTCAAACAGACTGCATATGGATATCTATCAGTGGGTTCAGTACAGTTTCTTAAATATAAAGCATTCTCATTTTCTATGCCTAACGTATTTCTCAAACCGCTTCGCTCTAAGAAGCCATATAGTGAAAATTGATAAAGACTATATCTCAAAATAAAAGTGACATGTTCCCAGAAGATTATAGAATATGTGTTCCAAAGTTCATCTTTTAATACTTAAGGGTTTGGACTTTATGAGCATTTATTCTCAAAATCAGAAAAGTTGCTCTCTTGCTCTGTAGCACTGTATAGACAAGTGTGATGGTTGTACATTGTCATGCTTGTCAAGTTAACAGGTTCACTACTGTTACCTATTCACAAAAACAATAACAGTGAGTATGTTTAATGATTGCATTAGTAAAAGTGCAGTTTCGATGTCTTGTGCTTCTAAACACTTGACGAACTGCAGTTCCAAATGAAGAGCCCTATAGGGAAGAAAAGTAAGTACTATAAACACTGCACAGTTGTACATTTTGTTAATAATTGTATGGCCTCATTCTCAAGTCCCACTCCCCAGCTTCTGAACTACCAGACAATGAATGGGCAGGTTAGGGGGAGCCAGTGTCTATGATAGGTGGGGGAACAGGGCGGCCAGGAGGAGCCATTGCCCCCACACCACACACAGTGTCAATGTTAGGTGGGGGAACAGGGCGGCCAGGAGGAGCCATTGCCCCCACACCACACACAGTGTCAATGTTAGGTGGGGGAACAGGGCGGCCAGGAGGAGCCATTGCCCCCACACCACACACAGTGTCAATGTTAGGTGGGGGAACAGGGCGGCCAGGAGGAGCCATTGCCCCCACACCACACACAGTGTCAATGTTAGGCCAAAATTCACATAAACTGGGAGAGGTGGTCACATAAACAGTATGCATTTGCAAGACAAGAGTAAAAGGAGGCCGCTAAGTTTGATAAAAAAAACAGAGTCCTTTGAAGAGGGACACTTAAAGTAGCCACAACTCAAAGATAGGGGTAATGGCAATCGTGCAGGACAAAGGGAAACAGTTTTTAGTATGCTATACTGTGAACAGCAAATAGCAATCGGCTGCTCCAGCTTGGCATTCCTCACACCCTTTCCGGGTGAGGCTCACGTGGGTGGGTGGAGCTCCACTGGTACTACTATGAAGGGCGGGCTCATGTGAAAATGGGTGTGGCTCAGGTGGGTGGGTTGTGCTCCACTGGTACTACTGTAAGTAGAAGGGTGGGCTCATGAGAAAATGGGTGGACCTCCACTAGTACTATAATATACCTCAGTAAGAAGGGTGTGGCTCACTCAGGTGGGTGGAGCTCCACTAGTACTAAAGGGTGTGGCTCATGGGTGGGTGGAACTTCACTGGTATTACAGTCTGTAAGGAGGGTGTGGCTTACTGGGTAGGTGGAACTTCACTGGTATTACAGTCTGTAAGAAGGGAGTGGCTTACTGGGTATACATTTGTAACTGCTGTAAAGCAGTTGTAACCTAAAAATTTAAGAATTTCAAAAAAATTGGTCTCTTGCTCTGTAGCACTGTAGCTACTTTTGCAGTTGATAATATACTAGTGTGTTCATATTCCTGCAATGACTGCCATACTGGGGTGCCCCTCCCCCTTTCTCTACTCCTCATCCTGAGTGTCAGGGATGAGGCTAGTATACCATATTTCTACCTCAATCACCTGTATATATATTATAATTATATGTATACTTCAAAGGGTAAGGTATGCTTATTCAAGCACAATCTAGTAGGCACCAGCGAAATTTGGGCCATTATCAAGTTGATTTGGGTGACATGGATGAGTGTTTATCAGCACTGCAAAAATGCTTACACAATATCATCATGCCTTTTAATGGCTGACATACCTCCACTTACATTTTAAAGTACCGAGAAAGTCCAATGAATATTTTAGATATTTCATTCCACAATTTCAACACGCACACACACACACAAACCCTTAATATTATTAATTGTGTATTTACACATACCTCAAGGTGACTTTGAGGTGTGTATGTACAAATCGTTCTGAATATCATGCTATTTACTACCCCTTTGAATTGTATGAAACAGAAACAAGAAACTGTGACCAGCATCATTAGCTATTATACCATAATATTATGTAAACTTAGCTTGCAAATATATACTTACAAGAGAGTGGCTCAGAAGATGCTAAGCATATCCAGCTACAGAATAATGTGGTACTTCACGTTTAATTCATAGTACACTTACATCTGTAGATGCTCCCGCTTGAGTTTTCAGTCACAAGCATCAATGTGCCTGTGTTGACAGGACCGTCCCCTGCAGTGCACTGCAGAGTGATGTTTGCTGTAGCAGGGACTGCCGGCTGGAGTGTGTGAACCGCGACCCAGCAATAATCATCATGTATCATCATCACAATGTCATGTCGGTATACTATATAGCTAAGCTGCTACCTGCGCAATGAAGCTGGTGTCATAGTAGTGAATGACTCTCCCTAGGACTGAGTCTTTCACTCCTAGGAGTCAGCATACCTGCAAGTGTCTGAATAAGTGACAATGCCTGCTCCTTCATTCTTGTGGTATAGCATGATACTGCAGATCTACAGCATTGTATTGATGTAGCTATTTAGATCATAATTACTACTTTACAATGGTATAATCATAGTTGGCACTACATACACATTTTCCATGCATGGTTGCAAATAATTTTAGTGAAATTACAGGCATCCTATATAAATAGTATAGCACCTTGAGATGGAGTATGCAGAGGAATGTATACCCACAACCTCACTGGAGAGTGGAGAACTCTTAAGATATCCTGGCCTCCCTTTTTTTCACTCTTGATCGTCGTCGGCACTTCTATCAGGAAAGATACCGTGATACAGCTGCAGGAGCGGATGGGAATGAGCCCCACCCTTTTTCCAATGTACGCCCACCACACGGCATATGCATGGCGGTGCCTGTAGTTCAGGAAACCAGGGGGAAAAAAAGATGCAAGTACGGGTCGCGTCTGGGGTCCAGCTCGAATAAAAGACACTGAAAACTATATGGCTGTCTAAAGATATACTGCAGCACAGCGTCTGGGCGTGTGGGCGTACTATGCTATCACGTGCGAATTGACATCGATATAACGATAGCATGGCAGCTGCGCCCACTGAACAAGTGACAGACAAGTCGTCGCTATCACTAACGAAGGAGACAGGTATGTTGTGTATTCGACTCATGTAGGGTGGCCAAATGCAATCTCCTTTTTTACAGTGGTAGTCATGTGTGTAGTTAGTTAGCCTCGTCCCCACTCCCCACGCGAGCGCGAGTGGGGAGAGCCTGGGAACGAGTCTAGGAGTTAGTCTCGCTCCCAGACCCCTGGGCTGTGTTGTCGTTGGAAGGTTCATGCCACATTAGAGTAATTACCATGACCTTGCTTATGGCTGAAACCACGAGGCCGATGGCAGTATCAAGTGGGCATGTGCTGCTGGTGAAATGCCTCAACATTAGTAAATTAGTGTGTTAGCTTAGGCTACTGCAAATTAATTGTCTAGTTTCCCATTTCCCGCCCACATGACAGGGTTATCCCTGTAAGAATAGTTCATTATTGATCACATGACATGTTTTATCTCATTCTAGAGAGTTTTCACGTGACTTCACACCCTGCATGACGATCGCGTCATTTTCCTTTTATGTCCGTTTTTGCCCACCATGTGTGGGTGATAAATGGAAGCTAGAATAGTATGTTATACAGCGATCTCAGAATCAACAACTGCTTGGATCTTACGCATTCGGCGCCCCAACTATTGCTGTGAATCAGTTTTCAGACGGTATAAATTGAGTGAATCTGTCGTCTATACTATCAGTACGAGAACTACATGTACTTCCTGTCATCATGCCGCTGTTTGCTGCCCACCAGGATGGCACCCTAGCAACAGTTGTTAGAATGCAAATGACGTACAATGATGTCAATGAAAACTCTCTATTATTGCGTATGGCTCAGTAGTGTAGCCAGTATGAAAACTTTATGTGGGTACTGCTTGGGCACACTGCCAAAGGCAGTGTCGGAGGTGCCGTGCACTGTGACTGAGCAGGCAAGAATTCGTGCGAAGCGTGGAAAATTTTTCTCATGCACAATTTTTAGCTACCCAGAAGCGCTCTCGTGGCTTCTTTGTGTTTTTCATTATCTCTGTGTTTTGGTCTCTTAGCTCTGTTCTTAGCTGTCAGTCCTCCTCTTCTTGGCAGGGTTGTCGCTATAGCTGCAGCAGCAGTCGAACAGCGTTTATTAATCATTGACCTCAGTTTTCCACATTATTTTTACCCAGGCACACACAAATTTTATTCTGGCACAGGTCCGGGTATGCCCGGGTGTAGCTACACCACTGGCATGGCTGCTACTGGGGAGATTGTGAAGCTCCTAATTCATCATGGTGAGGTGAAATAATACTGGGCCAATCTGGCATCAAGAGCTCCAACCTACGTAGAACTTACAGCGATAGTGCTGATGTAGCAATTTCATTGCAGGTAGCAAACGAATCCAACGTGTATGAGCCCCACCTCACACATTCCTCCTTTTCTTCCTCAGTGTTGGTACAATGGAGTTTAAATTAATCCCTGAAATTGAAGGAGGGTGGACCTTACATATATGGCACGATTGCTTTGTGCTTGATACAGCAATATGAAACACGTTGCTGTGTAAATTTTGTAGAGTAGATTGTAGAGTAGTGGTTGAATGTGCAACCTATTGGGAGTCAGCTCCTTCCAATTAGAGCCCACCTTCTGTGCACTATTTCTGAATTTGCATGTGGTTACACTCCTCTGGTTTAGTAAGTAAAGTCAAGCAGCAGTTTGTGACACAGCCCTTGGTTCTTGAACCACTACTGTATTTGCCTGTAACATGAAGCTCAGTACTACAGCTCCAAAGTGGGTACTAGCTTTAAAGATGGTTGTACTTCTCTACCTTTCTGCTGGTGGCATTGCTTCAGTGCTTGGTCTGTGGTGCAAACAGGCTCCAGAGAGTAGTTACAAGAAGTATAGATGTACTGCCTTCCTTTGTTGTCTGAGAATAGCAGCTGTCCTCGCCCATGCAGAAATTTACCCTTCTACCCTACGCATCATATCCACATGAGAACATGTACCAGGCCCCACAGATACGCTGAAGTGAATCACACACAGTGGGCCTGGGAACAACAAGGCTATATATAATATCCCAGTATTTTATATGAATGTGCTTCACACTTATTTTCAGGCCCACATGACACATCATTTTACCTCACTAATGTGGGCCAGACTAGTACCTTTTCTCATGTGATTCAATTACTTAATTACATGTGAGTAGGGCATTATATAGTGCCTTCCTCCAGTGCAATACTGTCGTGTGTGTGTGTGTGTATGTATACATGTGTGTGTGTGTGTGTGTGTACATGTATGTTCACATGTGCTATATGTACATGTATTATGTGTGGATGTGTGTGAATGTGTTAGTGCGTACTGTGTGTGTGTGTGTGTGTGTGTGTGCGTGTGTACGCGAGTTACGTGTTGTTAAGAAAGCAGCAGTATACAGAGGGTGGTTGTCCAGTACAATAGACACATGGAGTTGACAGTGGCAGCTGTGTGGAATGCTAACCTTCTTCCAGACAGTCTAACCTAATTAAGCACTTGAGTGCCACTGCCCATTTGCTCTTTCATGTGGAGCACCAACTTGAGCTCTGTAGCACACTTGACATTCTACAAGACCTCCAGTCTCTGTACAGAGGTTGATGTGTCAGGAAAGAGACTCTCAAGTGACTGTCTGGAATAAAGGCTAACTGTTTACGCAGTTACATGTACTACTGGGAACATCTGCAATCCTCTCCACCTACCTCTAGGACCATATTTCATGGGGGGGGGGGGGCCTGAGGGGCCATGGCCTCCCCACTTTTTGCCGAATTTATTTATGACCCCCTACCTTTCTCATGGCCAGTGGGTTCACACTCGTGGAGTGGGAGGGGCGAAGGCCCAGAGCGGTTAACGAGATCGAGATCAAGATCTCCAATATGGCCGAGAAGCTTAATCCGTCTCCAACCGTGGGAGAGTTTTTACACCAGCAAACGGCTTTCAAATTTCCAGTGCGAGATTTTGGAAAGAAAAAGAGAAGTTTCCAGCTGCAGTGGTGACAGAAGTGGAAGTGGCTGCATTAGCTATGACCACGCTTCCTGCGCCTTTTATGTCTCTGGGCTTTGCGCGGAGAGGGAGACTCTACACTGCATAAACGTGAGGATTGTTTTAACCCAGTTTGGTTACCTCAGTTGCTACTCAAGAGCCGCCTCATATGCATGTAGTTGCAGGAATAACAAGTGGTCAGCTTTCCCTTGTTAGTTACAAGGGAAACTACACAGTTGGTGACTATCTGATTAAGTTTTCCTGTTACTGGCTTCCCTAGGTAACCTGGTGCCAGTCAAATTATCTGAAAGGAAGTGTTTCTGAGAGTGAACATCTGTTTATCTGATGCCAAAGTATGTAGTTCCAAAGTGGTTGAGTTTCCTTTGTAGCTAGCAACACAGGGAAGTATCTATAAGCACCTTGTTATTCCTGCAATATACTGTATAGCACCAAATTTTCGAGGGACAAAATTTTTGTGGATTGGTCATGTTGAAACATTTCACAAAAATATATTTCACAGACCAAGGATTCTGATCGCAACGCCCATTTCGGGAGATTGCTTTTCGTAGTAGCGGATAGTTGTAGCTAGTCTCGTGCCCAGATGTTCACGTCAGGGCACGAGACTAAGCTGCAGTTACGCCATGCTCTGCTGCTCGCTTTACTATTTCTATTCCGGTGTGATCTTCGTGTACGGACCTCCTTTCGGCGTTTGCTGGAGCTGAAGCACACGTCTCTCCTCCCTGTTAGCAGACACGATAGTACTGCTTTCGAGAGCGGACCCCGAGGATCCGGCAGCTTTGTGTCAGTCGGTTTGTAGAGAGTCATCATGAATCAAAAAGCGATGTGCAAAGTTTATTTTGGAAAAAAAAACGTTTCACGAGCTTAATTTTCACGGTGCGAGACGAATCCGCGAAAACCACGGAAATTATGTACCTCGAAAATTTGGCACTATACGGTACATATACGAATGAGGTGACCCACCTAGCATCCTGCAACTGTAGTAACCACTCCCTAACTCCGACCTTACAACTGAAATTCTGGTAACCATTAAGTAGTCAAAACGACTTTTTGCAGTGAATGCATGCAATCAGAAAATTACTGTGTATCTCCATTGTTCTTAGAGCAAATATGCTGCTCCACCGTTATGATGTAATGGGGGCAAAAGTGCTGAAAGTACAAGAAATTAGAAACAAACATGTTATGTTTGTATACAGGAAATTGTATGGCAACACAAGAACAGCTTGTTTGCTTGTAACTCCCTGTACTTCTAACCTAATGCCCAGTACCATCACAATGTGTAGAGGTCTGTTGGCTGAATCCTAGCCCCACTTTTGTTGCATGTAACGGGGAGAGCCTGGGAGTGAGGCTAGGACACCGTATTAATGGTCCCATGAGTGCCAGTGATGGAATGTACGATGTGTACTTGGGTGTTCCTTTTCTGCTGAAGACGTAGTTGGTTATCTTTCCTTACTCTCTCCAGGCCCCGCCCCTTCCCTCCCTCACTCGCTCCTCCATGTGGCCAATATTTTACACTGCCAGTGGAGCACCCCTGGGACAGATGGATTAGATGTGCGGCAGATGGATTTAACTACTGAGTGGTTACTACAGCTGCAGGATGCTAGATGTGTCACCTCATTCGTATATGTATATTGCAGGAATAACAAGGTACTTATAGATACTTGCCTGTGTTGCTAGCTACAAAGGAAATTCAACCACTTTGTTATTCCTAGAACTACATACTTTGGCATCAGATAAACAGATGTTCACTTCCAGAAACACTTCCTTTCAGATAATTTGACTGGGCTAGAGGTCATGGGGTCAAGTGCATCAGAGGGTTAGTTAGGTATAAACATGTATTTGTTGTGAAGATTTGAATTGAAGAGACTCCATCATTCTACCTTTAGATTGGTATAATTTAATTTAGCGAATGGACGTCTTTTGCAAAAAAATTAGTCCGTTAATATTACCGTATATCTTCTAAAAATTCGGCATCTCAAATTTTTCGGCACCCCTTCGCCCAAATGGGGTAGATAGTCTCTAATTTCGGCAAGGGGAATCCAAAATATTTCACAAGTTAGTCTCTATTTAGAATTAATTTCGGCACCTCGTGCTAGTCTCGTTCGAAGTTAAAGACAGGCGATGGATCAAGGTAAATGGCCCACAACGACTCCGGCTTCACTGTCTCGATAAATCGCCATCGCGTGTCTGTCATGTCCATTGCCGCCCTCGTGCAGAGCGATGAAAGTTTCTCCAACGTGCGGCTCCCACAGTACTTGGTAAACATGGTAACCGCGCACCACAGTCTCGACAAGAAGAAAAGACATACCAGTATTGATATAGACGCCACTTCGAGATTTAGTCTCGCGGGCCAGCCTCACTCGCACACGAGTGAGGCTGGCCCAGCGAGACTATTCGAGATTCACAGCCAGCTGTACTGCGGTACCGGTAATAACACTTCTAATTATTCGGCACTTTTGCAGTTCGGTAGGAATTTTGCAATTTAATCTCTAATTGTTTCGGCAAGACGCGACAATAATTATTTTTATCGTGCCGAATTTTTAGAAGATATACGGTAATGCTCATATGTGTAAATCCGTTCCACGTACGTAAGATGGCACAGAAGTATTTGTTGCACATGTAAAAAGTGCATGTTGAGGCACGCAAAAAGTATGCTTGTACAGTGTCAGAGTGTATTACAACGGTCGGCCATCGGACATTTGCCGCACAAACACTGTATACGGCCATTCAATAGTGCTGTTGGCTGAGCAATGCATGTGTTATTGAGTAGTACTAATTGCTGAGCGGGAAGCAAGGCAACTAATAGTGTTGCATGGAGACTCCGCATATGTATGTATGCATGTATGTATGTATGTATGTATGTACGTATAATGCTACAGGAATGCAATTATTCAAACGTTTTTCCTGTGGGATTCACTGGCAGCAGGTAAGGCTGATTTGGCAGCAGGGAAGTGATGACCGTCATTCTCAAAGCCTCAGACAGGCTGAATGGTCAGCTGAGGTATAATGCAGCTCAATTCCCGCAAAGCACTCTGTGTGGAATGCCATGTATGCACTAGCTAGTACTATGAATCCTGTTCGATGGTAGAGGTTAAGTGGGGTAATACTGTCTAGGGAAGCCTTTCACAATACTACTAGCCTTACTTCAGTTTTGCCTAGCACAGTTATGAGCTAAACAAGACTGATATTTCATATCTAAAATCTAGCCGTGTGTTTTTTTTACATAAATCATCCAACTGAAGGTTGTGCTCAGCAACAGGTCAGTCTAAGCTAAATGCAGCTGTAGCTAGGCTAGACAGTCTCATCATGTACAGTTTCCACCGAAAGTGCTGACACAGCAATTTCATAGTGCATTTCCAGTTAGCGATCAGAACTTGCGAAAAAAAAGGCAACACAATACTACCCTAGCTTGATGTACCTTGGCCTATTGAGCCTGCAAACTTCCAGTAGCTTCCACTGTGCTCGTGGCTATAGTGGTATAGTAACGGAATGACATAACTTAGTGCACATGATAATTGCGGACGAACACACACAGACAGACAGTGCGCGTCCGGCTGGTAAAAATTGAGGCTCCATATGTATATGATTCCAAGGAGGTCCTTAAACTCTTATATTATTAAAAGATATTAGGCATGTGGTGGGTACTAAGCCACAAGGCTCTAGGGGGGTCTGGGGGCATGCTCCCCAAAACATTCTGAGATTTTAGGTGCTCAGAGGTGCATTGTGAAGTAGTTCTTTGTACACATGCAGAACTCTCCTGCTACATGAAAACAATATTCACAACTGTGTGGTTTTCGTCCATGCACGTATCCACAGCAACAACTACATTAAGGTTCATGGGATACACAACCATTATGCCACATACATGTTATACAGAAACCTTTACACAGGACTGTCCTAAAATACCTACAATCAGATAGTGATGTTCCCCTACTAGCGGTACAACAGCAACTAGGTTTGTGGGGTGCATAACCACTAGCTATGTACGTACATGCCACATGGTACCAGTTGTCCACTTTCAATTTGTTAATGGGCAAAATAGCGAAGCATGAGCCACATTTGTGAAACAGTCATTCATAAATTTTTGCATAGCAACAAAAATAGTAGTGCACGAAATCAGGTGTGTTCTGAGAGGTCATGGTCCGGTGTTGAGTATGCGTGTGTGTAGCTATGTGTGCGTGTGGCATCTCTCTGTCTGCTCTTCAGAGCTACTTGTGTGTATAGCTAGATATAGCTACCTCTTGTGGGCCAGAGTGGTTTCCTGCCTCTTCATGAGGTCGTCTTCCTGAGTTTGCTGCATTTCTCGAACCTTCCCAGAATGCTTTCTCTCTGTTCTGAGATCCAGCATGCTATACGAGCACGTGCTATCACATATCCCAGATCCGCGTATGCCTGGCTTTCGGCCGTATCCAAGTAGTGGGCGTAACCATTGCTGTATTAAAGATGGTAGACTTTGTCGCAATGAGAAAGAACTGGAAACTCCGAAATGAGAACCGCTATTGTGCCAATCAGGCACACATATAATAAGATACGGTGACTATCATTGTTAACACTGTGTTTTGAAGGCGCTAAATGCGCAAAGTCGCCTAGTAGAGAGATATTTTAGGACAGACAGACAGACAGACGGACAAAACCAATTGCTTAACCCTGCCTCCGCGTACGTGGCACTGGGTAAAAATGCACCTGTACATCGTGGCTTTTCTTGACTGTGCATACTGCTATGTCTAAATGTAGAGTGACCTGTGATATAGTTTCAGTGTTATGTTTACACAGCTGTGAAGTAATGCACATGCACATGCACATGCACATGCACATGCACATGCACATGCACATACACATACACATACACATGCACATGCACATGCACATGCACATACACATACACATATACATGTACGTACACACACACACACACATACACTACTACATGATCATGATCCTCACGTGACCTGAGAGGCTCAGGTGTAATCATGATCCTCATGTGACCTGAGAGGCTCAGGTGTAATCGTGATCCTCATGTGACCTGAGAGGCTCAGGTGTAATCGTGATCCTCATGTGACCTGAGAGGCTCAGGTGTAATCGTGATCCTCATGTGACCTGAGAGGCTCAGGTGTAATCGTGATCCTCATGTGACCTGAGAGGCTCAGGTGTAATCGTGATCCTCATGTGACCTGAGAGGCTCAGGTGTAATCGTGATCCTCATGTGACCTGAGAGGCTCAGGTGTAATCATGATCCTCATCTGACCTGAGAGGCTCAGGTGTAATCATGATCCTCACGTGACCTGAGAGGCTCAGGTGTAATCATGATCCTCATGTGACCTGAGAGGCTCAGGTGTAATCGTGATCCTCATGTGACCTGAGAGGCTCAGGTGTAATCATGATCCTCATCTGACCTGAGAGGCTCAGGTGTAATCATGATCCTCATGTGACCTGAGAGACTCAGGTGTAATCATGATCCTCATGTGACCTGAGAGGCTCAGGTGTAATCATGATCCTCATGTGACCTGAGAGACTCAGGTGTAATCATGATCCTCATGTGACCTGAGAGGCTCAGGTGTAATCATGATCCTCATGTGATAATAAAAGCCCACCTACTTGTCTCATCGTCTGAATATAGTGTGGCCTAGCCTCGTTCCCCGGCCACACCTGCTACAGTGTGGCCTAGCCTCTTACCCCGGCCACACCTACTACAGTGTGGCCTAGCCTCGTACCCCGGCCACACCTGCTACAGTGTGGCCTAGCCTCGTTCCCCGGCCAGGCCAACCTGCTACACGTTCCCCGGCCACACCTGCTACAGTGTGGCCTAGCCTCGTACCCCGGCCATGTCTGCTACAGTGTGGCCTAGCCTCGTTCCCCGGCCATGTCTGCTACAGTGTGGCCTAGCCTCGTACCCCAGCCACACCTACTACAGTGTAGCCTAGCCTCGTACCCCGGCCCCACCTGCTACAGTGTGGCCTAGCCTCGTACCCCGGCCACACCTACTACAGTGTGGCCTAGCCTCGTACCCCGGCCACACCTGCTACAGTGTGGCCTAGCCTCGTTCCCCGGCCACACCTGCTACAGTGTGGCCTAGCCTCGTACCCCGGCCACACCTACTACAGTGTGGCCTAGCCTCGTACACCGGCCACACCTGCTACAGTGTGGCCTAGCCTCGTTCCCCGGCCACACCTGCTACAGTGTGGCCTAGCCTCGTTCCCCGGCCACACCTGCTACAGTGTGGCCTAGCCTCGTTCCCCGGCCACACCTACTACAGTGTGGCCTAGCCTCGTTCCCCGGCCACACCTGCTACAGTGTGGCCTAGCCTCGTTCCCCGGCCACACCTGCTACAGTGTGGCCTAGCCTCGTTCCCCGGCCATGTCTGCTACAGTGTAGCCTAGCCTCGTACCCCGGTCACACCTTCTACTGTGTGGCCTAGCCTCGTTTCCCGGCCACACCTTCTACTGTGTGGCCTAGCCTCATACCCCGGCCACACCTTCTACAAAGAGTTGGTATCTACTGTTCGCACATACGTGAGACAATTGTTAGAATATACGGAACAGGGTCAGTAAATGTATCTATGACTACCAAGCCACTCTTTCGTGGGGAGGGGGTGTGGCCTGGGAAGAAGGCTAAGTGTGGGCTCGTTCCCAGGCCATGCAATTGGGGAAGTGGCCAGGTATCGACATGCACAGAGGCAGTGTACGAGTGTAGTAAGTGGAAGGACCAGAAACTGCCTCATGCCCTCCTTCGCTGCTGGGAGTGCTGAAGGTGCTCTTTAGCTGAAATGGCTTTTTGTACCAGTGAAGAATAGTAAACTGGCTAGGACTGTGGTAGCTGTCTTACCATGAGAATTTGGAGACGTATCTAGCCGTGTTGTGCCTTTACCAATGTTTGGGCATTTCCAGAAAATATCCTTGCGCTAACCTTAAGTTACAAAATGTAGGGTGTTCTTTCATTTTTTATAAATGTTTTTTTGCTTGGTGACTTGTTTGTGTTGTTTTTTTGGGCGAAGAACAATTGTGTAGATGGTATCAGTTAATGTGCTTTACGGGTGTATGTCCTTGTAGAGATGTGCTGATGTAAAATAATCTTGATTAGCGGGGGATATCAGAATTTTTCAGTAGTGATGTGAGTTTATTTTTTCATAGCCAACCGACTACAGTGAGACTACAGCCAAGTCATTCACGATCTTTATAGAAAATCTGCTGAATAGCAGCACATGCTTGTTGTTGAGGAAGGAAGGGGAAATTTGCCCTCTATCTGGTGAGTTACTCTATGTTAATAGCTAGTGCATTGATCCCTGGGTCCTATACAGGCACTGTGAGCCCTGCCTAACTCCATAGTATTTAAATACTCATCTGTGTTGCCAGTGTAAAGACTGTCACAAAAGAAGTATACTTTCAATTGGGAGGTGAAGCTTCAGATCGATTGCTAAAGTCTGTAGGGTCCTCCCCTTAATTTTGTGATAGCTACTAAATTGTCAGGGTCTGCCTTGCTTCAGTTTGCGTGTCCATTTACCGTGGGCATATACATACGCCGTTCATGTCATGCGGAAGTGGTTAACAGGTGTATGAATATGCCTATTGTGCTCAGGGTTTTAAGGCCATATGCTGTGGCATGCAATGGTTCAAAGGTACAATTACCAGTAATTGGGATGAGTATCTTCAATTAGTGGTAATGTACCACTATAGTATCATATGAGACCCGTTGAGCGATAACCCGGCACATCCCACATTTTTTAACGCGCGTGTTTCAAAGACACGTATCTCTGGAATGCTATGGGCTATCTAAATGAAATGTGGGTTGTTTATACAGCTGGCATTGTTGCAGCAATAACCTGGAAATGAAGCCATTCAGCCACACCGCGACCGCAAGGAACATACGGGGCCGAGTTCGCGGAACTTTCGATCACGCGCCGATTTTCCAAAAATGGCGGTGCTATCAAGGCACGTAGCACAGAAACGGAGAGAGCTACAGACTTCTAGCATGGGATTCCTTTAGTTGAAGGTTGGTACGTGTGCTGTACCAAGAATCATTCATGTCTCGCTAATGGTCGTCGAGATGTGACAGCTTGAAAATTGGCAAAAATTGTAATTTTGCGGTGATGTGCCGGGTTTTCACTCAACGGGTCACATATAACACACCATATGGCCTTGAATGCAGTCATATACATGTATGAGTGTAAAGAATATTCGGGATGTTATGGTTTATAAGCCCTTCCCCTTGGGTGCTACACACCCTTGGGATTGGGCTTATAAACTGACATCAACCCTCGTGAGGGTGATACAGCTAATTCATAGCCTGTTGCTAGGAGAAACACACTTTTGACATCATTGCGGTTTAACACGGTCCGTATGCTAGCTACGCGAACGTTATGGCGAAACGGATAGCTCGATTCCAAGCTAAAACTGTGTAAGCACATCAGAGACAAGGATTTACAAGTAACCACTAACTGAGGACCGTTTTGTTGCATTTCGTGGTCAGTGCATGTCAAGCCACGCTGTTATCTCACCGTTTTGTGTGTGTGCATGTCAAGCCATGCTTTTAGCCCGATTTTGTGTTGTAGTGGCTCTAGCCTCAGGTTCCATTATAGGTGCAAACAGATTGAGGAAGTTCTGGTCATGCACGCCCCCGGTGGAAGTGTTTAGTATTACGCTCTATGGAGAATGGAGTACATGGTCCGCTCTCTCGAGGATTGCCTTTGTTAATCTACTGCGCCTTAATTTGCATGCTGTGGTAAGCAGCATTCTCCAAATTGATATTGCAGTACTGGTCTAGAGCCATATAGTAACAATTTTTGCATAGCACGTAATAGTTAAGTTTCCCACCAAGGGCCAGGAAGGCCAGGGTATGATTTGAGTGGTACATTCCAAGCAAGCCCACCCCCAGGCTACAGACAAGTATATCATATAGCACACCATGTGACCTTGAATACTGTGTACATCACAGGAAAGAGAGCACAGCCCTGAAGTATTTGCAGTCACGGCTGTGGTCTCTTTCAGAGAGTTTCATGCATATTTCGGTATATTGCCACTAATTGGAGGCATTAGTGGTAATTGTACTTTGGCATGCCACAGCGTTGGCCTTAATTAAATTAACCCTTTGAGTACAATAGGCATGCAAGTTTATACACATGTAAACTACTTTCCCATAGCGCAAACAGCATATATGTATACCAGTGCCTATTGCAAATAAAAGCACAAACGGAAGTGAGGCAGACCCTACCAATATTATTTTTAGTAGCTAGTAGTCACAAAAGTAAGGGACCCTACAGACTTTAATTCCGAGCGAAGCAAGGTTCTACTCCAGTTCGATTGACCTTTTTTTGTCATCGTCGTCGTTGTTGCCAACCTGTTCCAGCCAGTTCTCCTGGTATAGCCTATCAAACACACAGTGAACACTTACCTTCGCTATAAAACTTCAAACGGGGAGACTTGGAAGCGATCACTATCACAGTAAGCTTGCTTCAGCCTCTGGTCTTCTAGGCACGTAATAGCATATGCAAGTAGCCATTTTGTTTTGTGGGTGTGTGTTTGACCTTTTTCGTTTGTGGGTGGGTGCTATGGGCATGTCACCTGCATGCCATGTGCCACGCCCAGCAATTCTCACGAAGCGAGGACATCCCTGCACATTGTGTATCACTAGTAACTGATCTGAAGCTTCACCTCCAGATCAAATTTTAAGGATTCCAAGCGGAGGTGTGAAGCCACCTTTCATTGCACTTTCAGGAAACTCCACCTATTTTCCTAGATTTTGTCTTACAGTTGTACATTTCTTCAAGACTCCCCTAGGCGGGTGTGGTTTGATCATGCATGCATAATCATATCCTAGGTGGTGTGGCCTCACACACATAAGTGTATCATAGCATACCCCAAGCCTTCCCTAGTGGGGGTGTGGCCCCACACACATATAAGTGTATCACAGCATACCCCAAGCCTTCCCTAGTGGGGGTGTGGCCCCACACACATATAAGTGTATCACAGTGTACCCCCAGCCTTTCCTAGTGGGGGTGTGGCTCCACACACACCAAATTCATCAGTACTTATGTGATGTCATTACCAAATAAATGTATCCTCCTCAGGACATAGTGGACCTGATAAGGCTAGGCACACCCTCAAAGACTTTTGCAGAAATGATTGCAGTTCTGAGAAAGTTTGTCTCCTCCATGAACATCACGGTGAGTGGATGCATGGGTGTGGTCAAGTGATAGGCTTAAGCATAAAATTTATGTGATCTTGAGTGTACGTGCATAGTGGATAGCTAATTTCTCAATGTTTATCTTGTATAGTCTATAAAAAAATATGTTCAAAGTGATTACACAACCGTATAATACTTAATTCTGTTCCATGTAGGGTTCTTCATCTGGAACGGGACTGGAATCAATTCGGCACATTATCAAGTATTTAGAAGCACTGGATACTTCAACTGAATTTTGTAGTAGCACAGTCACTACTTTACTCACTGTTATTTTGTGTACAGGTAGCCGTGGTAACCTGTTAACTTGACAAGCATGCGTGTATCATTTCTTTACTCAGCACACTTGTATATAGTACACTTTTGCATCAATTAAATTTTGCCAGGGTGTTGTAATAATGTAATAGAAAGGCACTATACCAAATGATGTGACTTCTATCAAATATAATGCTGCTGCAGCGCTAGCTCACCTTGGCCAGAATAAAGAAATATTTTTTGATTTTTAGAAGGCCTTTGACACTGTTCCCCACAGAAGACTAATGGAGAAACTGCAGCAGTTTCACTTACACCTTTTAATTATGTGACCTGGCTGCACAGCTACCTTACAAGGCGTCAACAAAGTGCAGTGCTCAACAGAACATCCTCACACGCCATCCCTGTGATCTCTGGAGCACCTCAAGGGGCTGTCCTAAGACCATTACTATTCTTGATATATCAGATGGCATTTCTACATTGGGCTTCACTGAAGGTATATAGCAAACTTTCTCTCTATGCAGTGACATGCTCCTTTATAGAACCGTCTCAGCTGAAGATTATGCTGAACTTCAACATTTGCTCAGGAAATTGGAACTCTAGCCACCAGGATTTACTAGATAGTTACCATCACTAGAGAACCAGAGGCTTCTTTGTCTTTATCCACCTTCTAATAATTAATAATCCTTTTTATTTTCTAATTATCATCCATCTCCTTTATCATCTTTAAGGTGTAATCATGCTCATTAGTATAATATTATTATTCCTTTTGCACATGCAAACCACTTTGAGCAATTTTCTTACCTAATTCTATCGCTTTGTGGAATAATTATTTTACCTTCAGAAGCTGTTAATTGTACCACTTTCCCACATGTACACCTTACCATTTTTTTCCAGAATGTATTAGTATTATTTTGGGCGCACAGTTATAATATTATTAGCAGTCTGCTATTTGTGTGTCCTTGTACAGTTTTCTAGTTTCAAAAGTTTCATAGTTTATGTCGGCCCCCGCAAAGGGATATGAATACAAATACATAGCTAATGATCATTAAACTAGAAAGCATACAGTAGACCAGAAATGCTTTTGGACAAAACAAAAACCGAGTCCTGAAAGTTCTTAATGGCTGTACAGAGGTCTTCAACTGAGGAAACAGGGAGGCACTGGCACTGGATGAGATGCTCAGCACAAGAAATACTCAAGTCTATGGAATTCTGGCATTCCGAACATACTCCGTCACTAAAAGCTAGGAACCAAATCGGCCTTTGAATGGCAACTGTGTCAGCACAACCCTTATCCAATCAAGGCATTGTCCCACACACGCAGCCAGTATTTGATAGCCATAATTAATGTGCTTTAGCGACTGATGTTCTCTTGCTGCAATCAAGGTGAGTTCTTCATCCATCTTGATGAGCTCTGCTTCTGCATTGCGAACAATAGTGGATGCCTCAGTAGGGTCCATTAAACAAGCATCTGCCACTGGTGGGTAAATGAAAATAACTTTCCAACCAACAGCACTGTTGGACTAGACTGATGTTATCCACACTACACATAGCTAGCTAGAGTCCGTATAGTAAGAGTTTGATCGTCACTGGTTAGAAGGTGAGAAAGAAACCTTAGTTTTCGAATGAGAACTAGGACCCTAATGGAGGGTAGCTGCAAAATCACCCTAGGTAACACATTGTTATATAGTGTTTTGGGACTTGCAGCATCCTTTTGCCAATCTCCAGTTTGGTAATGCTCGACAAGGATCCAGTTTTTCTGAACCAAATAGAAGGGCTGGCACTACACAAGTATGAAAAAGAGAAAACTATAGCATAAATATAGAGACCTGCTTGTTTGCTTGTCATTTCTTGGGCTCCCAACATTTTACCCCACAAGCTATAGCATTAAGATAAGTCACTGGTTACAATTTCTAATGTGTGTTAGTGTTTCCAACACTAAATACTATACACTTAATATCAATCATTGATCCTTTGCTTCAATTTGAACCAAAAATACTTTATTCCACAGATATCAATGAATGCAATACAAACAATGGAGGCTGTGCACATATATGTACAAACACCACAGGTTCCCGTCGATGCAGCTGTAGGTCTGGATTTAGGCTTTCTAGCAATGGAAGATCGTGTTTTCCAGTTGGACCTCCTGGTCCAAGCCCTGGATAAGTTGCACCTCCCAGTCTGTCAATTGGAATCTCAAGATGTAGCCTGAATTCTCATTCAATGAAACAGTTAGTAGGCCAATAATATTGTAAACGTTTAGATATCTTTGGCTAGAGATAGGCATTAATTTTATTGTCAGATTTTGTACCTGCTGGAGGTGTATAGCTAATGTACATTTTTGGAATCGATTTATGGCTTAATGAATTAATACAACATTACATAATGTGAACTGCACTCCCTGGGGATTAATACAAACATTAGTGTGTAACACACATTATAGCTACAGAAACATTAATAAGAGTGGTCAGTTTAAATGAACCTTGGCCAGTTCTAATACTGCATTAACACTTGAAGGACTATTGTCACAGCTGTGTAACATCAGGAGCCCATAACCCAAAGGGAAGGAGCGCTCAACTAGTGATTCCACCTGTTGTCGAATGCCACCTACAAGAAAACTCCATATATGGAATGCCTAGCAGTTAAGAATGGCTGGTTTACTGCTAGACTAGCGCTAAGTAAATTATAGCACTTACCAATACAAAAAGTTTTGGGCAAGTACTATTTGATAATAGGTGGAATCAGCATACATACACAACTTTAACGCTCCTTCCCTTTGGGTTATGTGCTCCTGGTAACATACAACTGCCCAGATCTTATTTAAACTGAGGAAGAATCCAGTGAAGGCGATACCCACATATTCAACTGTGCCAGGAAGGGGAATTGAAGATTCTCAACATACTTTAGTATATTATGTTACTATAGTAACATGGCATAGTATTTTTTTCAATAGAGCATGGTAAGAATCCCATAGAGCATAGGAAGCTCTAGGGAAATGTGTACATATACTAAATGGCCTAGAGCATGGGCAGCTCTATGCTCTAAGCTATACCTAGTACAAAAATTTGAAGAAAAATACAACAGTATATGTTATATGTTTACACTAATCTGTTGATAGGGCATTCAAAATATCACTAACTTAAACGTGATAATTGTGGACGAACACACACACACACACACACACACACATACCTTAGTACATCTTAGTAAAAATCGGTACACTGACCTAAACAGAGATCATCGTATCATCAGTCATTTACTGAGTTAAATATTCAGGAGAATTCTTCTCGGGTTTACCCATTGGATCTATGTAGGAGTTTGTAGAATTTTGACTATTATCGAAGTGCAGGGGAGGAACAAAGGAAAGGGAGGCTCAGGCAAGAGCAAACCACTGTACCTCAGAGTGAGGGGATACTTTACTACCCGCCCCTTGCGATTTTCAATGCCATTATAATGTTAATGTTACTGCTGTTATACTTCACAAGCAACAGCATGCACATGTGAGTGCATACAGTAGATGGGAAGTTTATGTTTACTTTGTCATGCTGTTATTTAGTAAGTGCCTCCAGAATTCCATAAATTCTGAAACAAACTTAAATTTGTCAATTTCTTGCCTGTTACACTATAATTTGGTGATCGATGCTGCACACAAATCATGGAAATATACCTGTAAAATCTATTATGTTCATGTTTCACTGTAGTTTTGGCTGCCTGAGAGTCATAGTGAAACTTATACTCTACTGTTAATAAACTGTATTAGTGACTCTTCATGACCTTGATCGTAATCAAATCATGGATGCAACTGAAAGTAGCTACAACGATAATCTGTAGTAGCTAACAATCATAAGTCCCAAAAGGTCATATTATATTAATTGGTACTTGTAATTGTGGTTGCTATGTAACCGGCAATTATTCCTCCAAAAACTACAGTACTAGGGCATGCATAGCACTATTTTAAAAAAGGATGTTGGAGATTTGAGTGGCTCTTTTGAGGGCTGGGCCAGTAGCACCGACACTGTAAGGACTAGCACTGGGATACCATTGATGAACTGTGTAGGGTAAGCCTATTATTAAACATCAAGGAACTGATGTTGCAAGAATATAGTTAGAGCATACGCTACATATATAGCTACCATGGCAAATGTGTGGAAGATGCGTGGTAGTTTAATGTAGCTAGCCACTGGACCACAGCACAAAAGCGAGGGCTCAGGTGCAGCCAGTCTCGAGAGCCCAATCCATTTCTGAACGTACACAGGGAGGATTTTTAAGATTCACCGGTGCAAATACAGTCTGAGGCTATATGGAGGCTGTATCATTTGTCTTTCGGATGACTTTTGCTCCAGCATTCAGTAATTCATCCCTAAACATTTGAGAGCCGTAGTTGTACTTCAAATAATGAAGTAGTTAACTGAATTAGAAACTTCTTGTGTCTTTTGCTGAAATTTTGGTGCAACTTGACACGTTTAGTTTTGTAAATGCATTTATATGTTGTAAAAGTGAGGTGACAGTATTGGGTATATCTAGCTATGCAGCAATGCAAAATTTATAAATACCTACAAAAGTCACAGTCAGCTCAAGTTCATTTGATAAATACAGAAATACAGCAACTGCTGAAGTAACTACAAATATATGCCTATCTACATTTCCGTACTAGTCTTGTGATCTTCTTACTGCTGATATGCTAGTGTGTTATGTGTGCTGCTACCAATGCTCCGGTTGTCTTTTCTTCCACTGCAACTGTTCTTCAGCTCCATAACATTCACAACATAGACTAGATTAACTACTGGATAGGATCATCTCAGCATTTGTTTCCAGGTTTTCCTTGGTTTATGCTCCTGAATGAAATGCAAACTAAAATCAAAACAATTTTTGACTACAATATTAATTAATTTAGGTCATTTTAAAGTTGAAGTGCTGCCTCTTTAACTCATTCATACATACATGCTGGGCAAAAAACTAATAAAAACTTACACTAGCCCCCTTTTCTATTTTCTCTGTGTGTGCTGCGTGCTTCGTGTTCATGTCATAGAGGAGACAGAACGTTCCAACAACTAGGGAAACCCCCAGAGCCATTAGCAAAGCCACTGGCAGGATGAAGGAATAGAAGGTAACATCAGGATTGATTACTAAGCAGATAGTTGGAGGAAACCTGGGCATTGTGTACCCTCCACTTCCAAATCCAACAGTGATGGATAGAATTGGAGGCAGGAATGATGCTAATACAAGGCTGACATACAAATATTTGACAGGTCCTCTCTTTTTCAGGTTTGTAGAATAAATGGGAATTTAATTCCCCAGAATAGAATCACAATGTGAAAGAACCACAGAAGGGTGAGTTAAAGGATATTATAGTTGAATACTGCGCCTGCATAATTAATAATAAGAAGATATTTTGATATACGTAGCGAAAGTTAAAGATTGGTAAGTGGAATCAGCTATAGATCCTACTGGCAGGTGCTACTGGAGGGTTTACTACCTAGAGCTCTGTCGGTAAGAGCTAGGGTCCTCTTGGGTTCAATCTCCTAGACTACACTACAGCCATAATATTTCTTAAGTCTGCACTAAGTTACTCACTTAGTAAAGAGGAGAAGGAAGTTGGACTTTTCAGACTCTCAATTAAATCTCTTGAGCTGCAGAAGAGGCTTTGCCTGTTTGTGTACCCATTAATAGCAAAAGCTCAAAGACTGCCACTGGGAGGGTGCCATAAATAATGAAGATAGAAGGAAACTTGAACCTGTAAACAAAGATGGTTAGTAAATTAAATGTTTATGATTATCAAATATAAGTGTTTGACAGTAAGTCATTTTTCAGATTTCCAAGGGAGCGTCTATAAGAAGAAAAGCCACAGTGTGTACTGCATGCACTTAATTTAATAACAAGCATGCAGATAAATGGCTAGTTGACTTATTGTCAGTATAATATGTTGTTCATTTAATGTTTTACTTAATAATATTATGTTACTTTGTTTGACAATCTCACCAACGAGTATAAATATAAGTAGCTAGGTATTATTCTGTATGGAATAATGATTAATGACTCACATTTGTTGAAAGCACCACTAGGATAATGGTACTAACAGTGCACACAATTGCCTGAAGAACTACAAAGACATCAAAAGTTATCACAGAACCACGAGGAAACTCCTCCCACTCTCCACATTCTGGTCTGCACCCTGGAATCCCAGTTCCGTCTTCACAATAAAATCTATCACTACATACTAGTTTAGTAGCATTACACACACTGTCAAGACTTCCTAAAGTAGACAATCACTTGAGAGTTTTTATCCACTAGCTACTGTGTTACATTAAAGCAAATTGTAAAGGTGGAATCTGACTGTCTATTCTAGAACTCATGATATCAATTTAGTGTTGTGCAAATAACCTTTTCTGTTGCTCATTTCACTTTTATACTCAATCCCACATCTGAGTGTGAGCAGTTGCATGGTGATTGCAGTTGGTACTAATCGTATCACCTTAAAGGACATGCATTATAATATTCAAGCATTACCTGTGCATTCCAGTGAAGTATTTGGGAATAGGTGACACTGAGGAAGCTGCAGATTTAGATCATTAGGTGCCGTAGACAACGGTTTTTGTTGGAAGAAATCTCCTGAAATATTTCTGTACTCAGCAGATGAGGGCAGGTAGAGCTCTCCACTACTGTTATCACACAGCCCAAATATGAAAGAGCAAATAAATAGCATAACTGTAGCATCTTGGCATTGAGGGCTCACTAAATATTGTACTGCCAATAGGAAATGAAAAGTCATATGCTCTTGAGTTTCTTGGTCGCCTCGTGTAGGGATGTAGACCTCTTTACTGCTGCTGGTATCTGTGGAAGTATCAAGACAGCTCTGTCTAGCAAACAGTGCTTCCTTACACCTGACCTGTGTAGAGTTCAGCTGTGCAGGAAGATTGATTTGTGACTTGTGGGAATTTATTAAATTGTTCATCATCATCTGGTAAATCCTACATTACGAATTCAACTAAAGAAAAATGATTCCGGATAAATGAATAAATATAATAAATTTTCCAGGCTTTATTTTAAATCCTGTGTTTGTCTGTAAATTGCAGTGCATTCGTAAGCTACAACGTCATTATTACAGTCCACTTACATAAAGTCAAAATTGCAAAGCATGCATGCAGTTAGTTAGTCTTTCACATAGAGGAAGTGTTAGCATCGACAATTGGTTGCTCAGGAATGTGACTACCATAATGTTGAGACTTGGGGGGGGGGGGGGGATTAAGTGGGTACCGGCCACAAGTTATATTTGCCCACACTTCATAGCTGTGTAGACCAGTTGCTGTACAGCCGTGTTTGCTGCACTCTTAATATTCTTTCTGGCTGCCATCTCTTGGCAAAAGCGCAACTTATGTGCAAATTTCGAATACCCTTGCTTTTTTTGTGCCCCTCTTGCATAAGTGCTACTGTACACTTTAGCACATACATTTGGATGTTGTGCCCCATTTGCAGTTTTAGCACCACACATATAAATCATGCTACAGTGCAGTTCTTGTGTCCTACTTGCACACTTTACACATCTAGCATTCCAAGACTGTTGCAAAACCTGAATGCCCTATACCACTTCTGTATGGTCACTTTGAAAAGTCCAGGCTCTCCTTCCATGTACAACAAAAAATTCTTTTCCGTGCATTGGAGGGGAGCCATTGGAAAGCAAAAACCAACTACAGTGTCATTGTAGAGATTCACAGCATGCAATGTCCTCACTGTATGAAATTGAAGCATTGCATAGGACTCCCAGAGAATATGATTAAACACCCAGAGCACTGGTGGTGACAAAGTGGTAGCTACCCTTAGACTTTACTCCCAGCATATCATATAATAAAATATTGATATATGAGACGCTAAAAATGATCGTAAGTCAAGGAAATATTGCCACTATTTCTATTATTACTGTCTATGTAAGATTGTGGTATGCATATGCATCCGTGGAAAATCTATAATCTAGATGCAATATATGGTGGTCAGTTAATCACTGACTGTCATCGGTGCAATGTGTCTACTGACTTTTATACAATTTTTATTATCTCCAATAGGAAGCTTCATGAAGGAAAGTTGGTCTATGGCCGCGAGGTAAATGACTGACTGTGTTGATGACAAAATATTTATTTACTAGCTATGACAGTGATGTTTTGTTACCATATACCGTAAAACAGAATTTGTACGCACAAACAGTGTATGGTAGAGTCCTGGCATGGTGACACTGCCTTCTTTATGTGACAGTTATCGCAGTGAGCTTCATTCCTGTCTAAATATTTTGAGACATCCGGCTTTGATAGACATTGTCTGCTATACTAGGGTATGCTGTATAGTAGATTGTTTTCATGGGGTGCCAAACAAGTCACAAAGATTTTCCACCCCAAATTTTATGATTGGTCACATGTGCTGTACAACGTCGAACAGACTAGGTCAGGTACTAAAATAGGCACTCTTTAGGTACACAAGTTCCATTGACAATGCCCTGGATCCATATGTCCTCTGTCATAAGCCATCTCTCGTGCTGCGATCAGTGACGAAAGAAGAGGCGATAACAAATAGCAAGGCTTGTACCTCTCCTTTACTGCAGTGACATGTAGTTTTTCTCCAACACTGATGGCACTTATGGGGTATTGAAAACCAGGCTTTAGCTACTAGGGTATCTATGATTATATTGGACACCTGGTCCAATATTTTCACTGAGCAACCTTTAAACTATACAGTAGCAAAACAAATCATGTATGTAGTAAATTCACACTTATGGTATTATATAGCTATAATGCATGCCTTTTGAATCACTAACATTGTAGCTAAATGTGCCCCATAATGAAACTAATCTACTCATTGATCCCAAAAGTTTGATATGATCTACAACAGATTCAGAACCTACCGGGAAAACAACCTGAAAATCAAAACAACCAAGCAAAAGAAAATGTTACAGTAAATCTCAGTCCTGATCAATGGCTCTCAATGTCTAGGGCTAGTTATATTGTTTAAGTCCAGTTGTTACAGTACCTGGTTGTATCAAATTTCATACATTTCTATTATTATGCTACCTGAGTAACTACGTATGGCTCTACAGTATAACTAGTATTATACCCTTTGATAGCATGGCAACAGACTGATTTATAGAGAATTTGATGTTACGATTTTCTTAAAAATGAGTACAAGTTAATAATTAAGTCCAGCTATAGTATTAAATATAAACATGATGGTATAAAGTTTATTCCTGCATGCTTGAAGTATTCACTTCTACATTTAACTTCTGGTGTTCTATAGAGTGCTGGAAGCATATGTCATTACAGACTCATTTATACTTGTGGTGTACTCTCTTAAGTCTTTTGTACTGCATTGACAATTAAGGCTATCATGCACGACAGTTAAAATAATCAGTCATGATCTGCAAATGAGAGAACACTACTTTCAGATTGAACCATAGCTAATAACTGAGTAGACGTCTGGTAGTGAGTACGTGGAGGCTCTTATCTGTGGGACTTGCATGGAAAGTGCTATCGCCAGTATATATGCTTCCCCAGAACCCTTGCTGTTATTATTTGCTTACGGCAAGGATCCTGTTTTCTGAACCAAATAGAAGGGCTGGCACCACACAAGTATAAAAAAGAGATCGTGAACTAAGTAGGCACCAATGGCACTAGTAGCAAAAAAAATGCCTTCCTCCGTTTCTCAATGCCAGTTAAATCGCCACCAATATCCAAGACATTTAGCATCCTTCTTTGTGATAGCCTGGCTGTAGCTATTAGTGTTAATAGTGGAAAAACAGAAGTGCAAATGATGGCCTGCACATGGCTATAAATATATTATTTTCAAATACCCTTAAAACTGGCAATCAGATAGATGAATTTGTTCAGATACAGTTGCATTTTGGTTCAGTACTGTAGCTATGGAACTGATGTTTTATTTTGTAAGTCAGGCAGGATCAAAGCACCACTGTATGTATCGAGTGTGCCATTGGGACACCCCGGTTTTATGGTTCGCAAATCGACGAGAACTTGTTCTTTGTGGCTAACTGGTGGCCTGCAATGGTTTGCTCTCGATAGAGCCACGATCTCTGTTTTGCCGGGATTGATTTTGAGGCCATTTCCAGAGATAAAGTAACCATATGCTTGATACTTCAAAGTTCAAAGTTCATGATCAGGTTGCAACAGTATAAGCAGGGCTGTACTACATACACAAACCACGCACATACACTGTCATGTCAAACACACACCATAAATAATAAAGTTGAGGGTGTCAAAGCAACAGCAGCAGTATGGTCACCACTGACAGATAGCATGCACATTAGCCTCACATCACCCTGGATCCTTCAATGAATCCATTGGCCGTCACTCCTTCAGTCAACACAGAACGTACACATACACAGCCCAAATCAGTTGTTCTGGGATAAATACAGACAGTTGTGTCTACACCAGACTCATCAAGAAGAGTTCTGGAGACCTCACACTTCCCACGTTATGATGTCGGTGTTGGGACCTCCCACGTTATACCTTCAAATTAGGAGCTGCCACCTCCATCGTCACGGTATTCAGAAACATGGGTTTCCAGCCAGCTTAATCAAATGACTGTCAGCAATGGCACTAGTACTCTTACTATCACTTGCCCGTATACCCAGAGTGTCAACCTCCACTGTATTCAGTAGCACAAACCCTTTTACCTGCCTACGCATCTAGCTCCACAAACTAGCTACTCAAAAATCCAACACCTCCATTCCTTCTTGTGATACTTTTCAAGCTACTACTGCTGTAAAATATACTGGAAAAAGTATCAGGTTATTGTGTGTTTGCTACATCACCATGCCTGTTTCAGAAATTAATCAGATAATGATACTGGCAGTTCGCAATTAGCAGCAAAATCTACTGCTTTGACGTCGGGTAGTACAGTATCCCGAGGGTCTGGGTACCCGAGACTAGCTATGAACCGCCTGCAATTTGATGACTAGCTATGAGTGCATGGTTAATCGATAAGTAGTACTTTGACAAAGGCGACCGAGAAAGTTCACTGAGCCGGGAATGCCACAATCCACGGTATTATACTCACGCTTCCATCACCGGTTTTGTCGTTTGTACTGCGATTTCCGCGGGTAGAGCCTGGCTGAACGAGACTAGCCAGGGTATAGTGTATCCATACGGCGGCACGAGACTACAGCTACAGTGGTACACTAGCCCCGCCCCCAGCTGCAACGCCCACATACAATTAGTTAAGTTAATGACCTGCATTATTTCCGTTTTTAAACTAATTATACCACTTCCATTCTTCGCTTCCGTTATCTACGTAATTACCTGCGAAGGCCTGAAGACGGCGACTGCTATAGCTACCGTAGTAGAGGTAAAAATGATAAAACTATGCTGAATGTACTGTATTCCCGTGCTGTATGTCATAGCTATAAGGCTGTAGCTTCGTCCCTTGATAAAAATAAAATAGCAAAGTTCACGTTTTACTGATATCCACCCACTTTCATTTGGTTGGCTAGCTAGAGTATTCAAGCTAAGATGCACAGCTAGACTTATATATATAGCGGTTGCAAGCGTCCTTGTCAATGAGCCTGAGATTCAACAACGCTTTCACAGGTACGCATTTACGCTCTGAGGCAGGGTTTTAATAGTCACGCATAGCTACCGGTAGCTATGTAGCTACTAGAAAGAAGGGAGAAGCAAAGGTCATGACGGTAGAATCTTATGTTCCGGAGTACTGTTGTAGTGATCAGGATGCCATTGGCTACATCCAGTGTAAATGTATGACCGTGTTGGTAGCTGTATTGATATGCAGACGAATCCTAAAGTTGATATCATTGACAAGTTTGCATATTGATGTAATGTAGAGTGCATTGCTGAGCTTAATGTTACAATAATACTAAGGGCCAAACTATATTGGTCCAATTGTGACATTAAATTTGGACTCCACCCTCTCTCCCCCCCCCCCCCCCCCTCATAACGTCACACCCAAGGGTGTGTTACAATGACATACTCACACCTACTGCGGTGATCAGAAAGCTTTCCTTGCTGCCTACAAGGAAGCCAAGTAGGGTAATTTGTACATTTCTAGCCATGCTAGCATGGTAACATACGTTTCAACTAATGATAACGTCACAGCCCTGACCCCCTACCCCCCTTAAATGTCACAATGACATTTTCTTCGGCAAAATCGTTTGGAGACACCCCTAAACATGTATGCAAAAAGCATGTAGCTAGCTGTTTTGACTGCTTAATGGTTACCTTGAATTTCAGATGTCTGAGAAGGAAGGTAGGAGTTAGGCCTCAAAGTGGGCAATTTGTTCTGTACTATGGAATTTAGTCAAGACCTGTAGGAAGCACGAATATGGTAGCCTGATAGCCTCGATAAAAAGCCACTACAAACCAAATCCACCAAATATAGACTATTTGGTAGTATTCTAACCACTTTGTTATTGCTGGGACAAACACTGACTACTGACTAACCATGTGAGGATCATACTTTTCTGATAGCTATAGCTACTGGTAACAAAAGAGTCTCTAGTATAAGCTAGCTAGCTACTGAGTGGCTACCTTGATATTTCTGATTCAAAGCTCCCTGCAAGTAGTTTATTTCTATTCTATATGTGTGCTGTATTACATAGCTACAACACCTCTGCATGGTGCATGGTTAATCGATAAGTAGTCCTTTGACAAAGGTGACCGAGAAAGTTCACTGAGCCGGGAATGCCACAATCCACGGTATTATACTCACGCTTCCATCACCGGTTTTGTCGTTTGTACTGCGATTTCCGCGGGTAGAGCCTGGCTACATAGCTACAACACCTCTGCATGGTAGAAGCTTTCTGAGATTGTCACAATATCTTCTCATTTTAGTTGCTGAATAACAGACTGGTGGTGTACACTTCATTTCCCCATGTTGAGCAATTTGTATTATTTCAAATGTGCCTTCTGTCTGTACATAGAGTATACATTTAATCTGGCTAGCCGTAAGTCTGAGCTTCATTGATCCTCACAAGCTTCCTGTATACCAAGGTATACATTCATTAACTTGAATTACTGTTGAAGTAGATGGGAATGACACACACAACAGCAATAGCATTGAGATAAAGCAGTGTTGTCTTTCATAGAGCCTAACTAACATTCTGTGATTAACAAACTAAAGGTAAAGAGCACTCATCTGTGTCTAGTGCCAGCTCTTGGGCATGACTAATTAATGAGGAGAGGTGTAACTACACACTATTGGGTGTTCTCATTGGATGATCTCATTCTGACCAATGATCCTTGCACACCATGAGGATTGTTTATACCACCTAGCTAGCTGCTATATAGCAACCAGTATAGGTAGCTGTAGCTGCTTTTGCTACAACCATGTAATTCAACCTCCACAATCTTTTTGATTCCTTCACAGGGATTGAGTACCCTCCAGAGCCACTTGTAAACTGATCCCCAGACTTCTGTCTCCGCATCAATATGTCAGGTATGCAATTATGCAAATTCTTCTACATGCATGTGCATAGTTATATGGATTCATGATCTGTGTATATTTATATAGTACAATAGTACAACATTTGATATGATAAGGGTACCCTATGAATACTAACTACAGTCAGTGGCTTTGGAGAGAGCCTTTTTGCGTAATTGTTTTGGTAGAGGTTTTCAGCACCATGCGTAATACTATTTAAGTTGACTATTATTTGCGGGTACAAATTTCTTTCTTGTGTATTGAGCTATGGCAACAAAACTTGAAATCAGTATTTTTCATATTGCACAAATTAGCGCCCTCTATATCTGATATGTCCCCAACAGGCAATACATTGTTCCCACGAACAATAGTTACCTTAAGGTAATGTTGGATGTTTGAATTCTTAGTAGCCTGATCCAATTGTGTATCAAGTAATACCTGGAGTCTTGCTAGCCTCTTTCTCAGGCCCTGCTTGTCTGGGCACATGGCAGAACTTGTAAAGTGAAGGCCTTACAAGAAGGTTAGAGACTTGCAGCTGTGGCTTTTGCTTATCATCTCATAGAGCGTATAGAAGTAATCCTGTTATAAGGCAAAGTATAGACTTGTTTGGTTCTCACAGGCATTTTGCACACTGTGATGAAGTGGATTAGTGACCGTGATTATACTCAAATTACAGGCATGACTTTACAAATCCAGTGCAGTCTGTAAAAAACTACCTGACAAGAAACGATTACTTATATAAACAAAACTGTTGCAATATCCAAAATAACAAGAAATTTGCATATTCTACATAATAATGCAACTTATTATGTACTAGAATGGATATTGACGTCTGCGTTAAGTGTTATTGACGGGTAACTCATGAGCTGCAGAGTCAGGAAATATTAAAGGGAAATCACAGCATTGGGAGCTACCAAGCTACTAAAATGTTAGCGAAAGGAATACTTCTCTCACGAATCACTCCTAAGTACGCATGAAAACAGGGGCTAAGTCATAGCGTCGGTCGGTGATCGCTTCCGCTTCTCCTGATCGAGCCACACGCACACTCAAGAGTCAAGTTTGAAGTTTATTGCAGGCATGCACAACTCTGCAAGGTAAGCAAGCCTACTTTAAGCTTCACTGTAAAGTGTTTAGCTCTTTTGTAGCTCATTATGATAGCCAGGCAGGTAGTTTTGTGCTGGGGCAGTGGACATAAAGTTCGTGACGGTAGGCGTGGCTAACATTGTGAGAAGGCAGTACATAATAAACACATCATTACCTGGTTTAGTGGGCAATGAGGCCAGACATTGTACTCGTGTGCAGCATTTCCACACACCTATGGCTCGGGAAAATACTTGTACACACTCGTGCAATATTGCCCACTAAACCAGGTAATAAGATATATTTACCGTAGGCATTCTAAATTTGTGTCGCTCTAATTCTGCGCCAAATTCAATATTATATGACCTATAATTTGTAATTTTGCGTCGTCAGGCTTAGGGTCCATTCTAATATTGTGTCCATTCCAAGAACAAACATATCATTTGCTGTCAGAATGGTAGGTATAAGAGAAGGCTCTCGCAGGGAGCAGTTCCCGATGTAGCTAAATGCAAGTAACGAAGAGACAGTGGCATCTTGTAATGGAGGCTCGAGATCTTTTCGAGTGGAAAGTTACATATGAGGGTACCACGTGTACCAACGGATCTGGAACCCTGAGCTCGGTGAAGTCACTATTGCTGTACGAGAAGGAGACAATACCCACGATCGCTATGCCTTGTTTTCGTTGCGTCAACGTCCCCAGGTTGTAATTCCATGGGTTGTTTGTTTTCTTGCTCACTGTCGCTAGCATCGAATACCACTACAGTAAGCTCATTTACCTTTCGAAGTCTCCCTTGTCCACACTTCGGCTTCTTTTTGGGTGGCTCTGCAGTCTGAATCCAATGTATTAGCCGCAGCTGATCCACATGTGTAAAGAGTTTGTCATCTTCGACTTAGCAGCCATACTTTCTCTCTCGATCACGTTTTTGACACATTCAAATTATGTATCTTATAGAGCAATTTTTCATATGTAATTTCTTATTATGGGTAACACAAAGAAAACGCGTGTACGGTATGGGATGACAGATGATAGCCTTGTCCTCAGGCTTTCCCCGGCCCTTGAGAGGGACAAGGCTAAACAATTAACTGAATACCTGATATAGACATCATACCTTAACCAATATTTAATCAACATTCATATCTTTACCACACTTTCTGTATGCTAGGATTTCACTTAATTGCTCACCCACTCGTATCATGAACATCATTCTTACATCATTCTTACGTCGCACACAAACACATTATGCACATAGAGCTATAAATTAGAAATTAAAATTATGGGTAAGCTGTGTATCAGTGGTATGCACTAAACTCACTGTAGATGGGTAAATTATATGGTAATCAGGATGGTGTATGCTATGATTGCTCTTGCCATTGTCCTCAGACAAGCAATCTTACAGGCTGGGTGTGTAGTCAATGATGTGAGTATTACATTGGCAACATGAGTATAATAATCATTTTTACAAAAACTTCTGAGAAGGGTGCAGTTAAACTACCTGATCAAGCGAAATCTGCTTTTGACGAACCGATGTAATTATAGACATTCTTGTCTGAACGACTGATGAATGAGGAGTATATTCTGATCAGTGGTCCTCATAAAGTAGTGACATGAACATAGTTCTGAACATGTCATGCACTAGCAACTGAGAGGATTTTTTATTATTGCACTGGGACTCCTCTTGCATGCAGAGATACACACGATAGGGCTGTATGGTAGTATATAACTGTATCCCATAAACAACTTGTACTTGATGTTGTGACTAAGCCCCTTGCAATGCTATAGTGCATACTATCATGCACAGGAACAACCAGGCAACTGATGCTCTTTTAGCAATAGGTTCTCTTAGTTTTTCAAAAGTGTGCAGAATTAATAAAGTACACAATTTGCTAGTATTACTAACTCGTTTTTACCTTACCTGCTGTCCATTACTTTATCATTCCACTCCAGAAATGTCCTTTTGACACACCCGTGAATCCAGGTATGGGAACTGTTTACAGTATGAACAACTTAGTCTAACTAAGGCATGGACTTGAATTAATTATTGCTTTCTTGTCAACACTCCCTCTTACTCACTCACTGCTGCTTTTCATTAATTGTGCATATTTACTTTTATAATAAATATCTTTCTGTGCATGAGAAGAAATTTTCATCTTGATTTTAATTTTACTGCTTTCCATAACAAATAGCAAAGGCTAGGTGTGGATGCACGATTCCACCTGTTGCCTCTGGATGGTAACTAATACCTGAAACCATGCATGGTGGAACTTTAACTCTTTGTAATTAACAAGATGTTATGGCTGAGAACTGAATAATATTTTGAAGAATTCCCTTCTTGAACTTAGTTTAAATGAGAGTATGTGCTCAGATTTGTTATACAGGCAGTTTTCTTAATTACAGGTAAACCAAAATGGATGACTCAGAAAAGAAGCAGCTTGGGGTAAGCTATTGGGGTATTGGGGCAAACCATACAGCTCTGCTAACACTAATTCTAACAAAATGCTCCATTTGAAAGGAAAAATTGAAAACTGTAGGCCGCAAAGAGTACAACAGAATTACACAGCTGACAGTCACGAGTACATATCTCATAAATTATTTATTGATACGTAATGTGCAGAGCATCTGCAAAATGCCAAAAAAATTAGTCAGAGCAGTACTAAAGATCATGAGTTACTGCTCTTTCTAGTGTTAATATAAGCAGTACTATTGGCACAGTATCTATCTATAAAAGATATTAAGCAATCAGCTTAGACTGCATATCTATCATTGGTAGAGAAAATGTGAATACTCTCAACAATGGTTATGCATATGTAGTTCACGTAATTGGAGAGTGACAAAACCTATGTCTGATAATAATAAATTACTGTCTTACATTATTTTACATTTTATGTGAGTGCACTTTTATGCAGATAGAGCAGTCATTTTGCTGAATAGATCTTTAGGGTTAGAGTGCAATATATCCTCTGTAGTATTCCAATATTCAATATAACACACCATGTCTTACAGGTGGAGCTGATCAAAGCTGCTGGAGATGGGGATCTCCAAAAGGTTCAGGACCTCCTTACCTCAGGAGCCGATCCTAATTTTATTGAGGTATGGATAAAATGTTTAGTCAGAGATGGACTACTTGTGACACCAATATAAAATATACTTATATCCTTCAGTCACTTAGGACATTTAACAATACGTGAGTCTTAATTTTAGTGCTAGGTAATCATTTTTACCACAAAGATAGTCACGTGCAGTGGCTAGTAATTACTGGCATATAACAATAATATTAGTCTTCTAAACAGGACTATTAGCTATCATCGACTTTAGCATGCATTGCTGCTTGGGGGTAAATTTAGCATACGTTCCTCTTGATTTTCACAATGTGAGAGCACTTCTCACTTCCTCATCGGCATCCTTTATAGCTGTGGGGCTAAGGGAAGCACACTGGGGACTGGAAGGACATCCACAGCCTGAAAATAATGGTAGAGAGCCATCAATCAGTCTTCTGTGTCGTAGAATTTTGGAATAAACTTTACATACTTTACTTTTGCAAGGTAAACTTTTCACATGCTCAATTTTTGCTTCTAAAAGTTTAGTGTTTATTGCGAGGAATTTGTTGTAGATGAAAAATAAAAACTGAAATTTGGAACATGTGGGAAACATGAAATTTTGTGAAAAACACGAAATTTTGGACCATGTGAACATTTTCACCCTGTACGGTACATATGATACACTGCTGTAATTTGCATTTTGTAAGTCGTGTCAGACATTTACTTTAGTTGCCAAAGTTTAGAAGCAAAGCAGTATATGTCTGCTATTATAGCTTTTGTCTTCAAAGCCAATTAAATCAGTGGGAACCTACTCTAAGACAGGCAGCAAATGTTGAGGTGATATTCTTTAGTTCTCTCGGGACAACAAATAACTTTTTTTATTGAGTGTAGCCAGACTGCTGCAGCTGACTGGTAAATGTCAACTCAAAATCTCAGCTAGTAATCATATTATGTGGATTTATGTGTTAATCACATTCACATACAGCTACCAGATGGTCAACACTTGCATACATGCATCACCAAAGTAATAAACTTTAGAAATGACATTGTGCATCCAATATGTGGCTAATAGTCATCCTCATAATATTGTTACTGACTGATGTTTATCAAGACCAAGCATGGTGAAGTAGCTAACAGATGTGCTCTCCTCATAATGACAGTTGTGTGAATATGGGTAGCTACTAAGAGTAATGTTTTTATTTCTGATACTGATGGCAGGAGTCATGTGTCACCAGCCTAACAGCAAAATAGAACTTTCTGATCATTAATAGGTAGGGCTGTCAAGCTAGAGTAATTTTATGCTGGTATTAATATTTCACAAGTGAGTGGTAGGTAAGTGACCATTATCATCTTTTCTGACTATTTGCATAATATTGCTGAAACAGCTTTCTCTAAACCAATGCTTTGAGTGTGTTAACTGGCTAATGTCTGGCTGTTTTAGGTTATTAATTATCTATGTTGTTTCTTTAGTGAACTTATTACTGCAGGCTTCGAAACCTGCATTATTTAATGAGCTATGAAGTAACTAGATATTCTGCGGATCCATGCAAGAGCTAACTATTAATGAACAGTGTACCGAGTCAAGCTTATGAGCACTGGTCCATTGTACCTGGTAAAATGTGGCAAACAGCAGTGACATAACTGTAATACAACTTCCCATTGTAGACTATTCAATGTTTAAAGTCCAAATCACCACAGGCGATGTTTATCTTCAGAGGCCTACAAATGTGTTAACTAACCAGCTGTATAGTATGGGAATTCAATTGTATTAAATGCTACAACTGGTAGTGGAAGTTAATTAGACCTAGTCATGAATAAAGGTGGCTGCCTGATAAGGTATCCAATTCTGATAGATACCTGCTGGCAGGTATGAGGCAGTTGCTTTAATACAGCAGCATTTTTTTATCTCAATACTAGGCCTAAGCTGGCGAAGTAGATACTTCACTGTCAGTATCTTAGTATCTCAGTCAATAGATGCCTTCCTTCACTCGGCATCTATTTTCCAACACCAACCTATATTTTTCACTTATAACTAGATAGCAGAAATAGTGTTGTGGTTTCTCCCCTCATCCCTGAAATTGTACCCTTCTCAGTGTATTAGCATACTCAAAGATTGGTAGCTGGATCTGCAACATAATATTTTTAATCTATGTTTTGTAGTACTATCTAATCTGTGATTCTGAAATCACAAACATGGCACTCATACTCTCCTAGAGAACTGCTCTAATGTTACAGCTGTTTCGCGACAGTGCTCTTGCATCCTTTTAGCTGGTTTACTAGGAAGATAATACATATACATTAAGTGAGTGAATTTGTATATGTAATAGCATGGTTTGGAGTGAAATTTGGGATAAATCATACGAGTAATGTACCAAGGATGGGGTTAAATTACACGAGGCGAAGCCGAGTGCAATTTACCATCCTAGGTACATTACGAGTATGATTTATCCCAAATTTCACTCCAAACCATGCTATCACATGTTAATCTTATAGCTCCCAACAACAGTGAAATTTCACATAGCAACAGTGAAATATCAAGAAGAGTGAAATATCAAAATAATTTCATTGTTTCAAATAGGAGTTTACCATTAGCTCTACAATAGCTATGAGATGAATTGCTAGTATTATATTATCTTGAATTTACAATTTCTGCTCTTCTTCACTTACATTAAGGGTGATTATACTGCCCTTATAAAGGCTGCGCAGAAAGGACATGTACAGATTGCAGGCCTGCTTATTGATTCAGGAGCCACTGTAGACATCACTACTGAGGTCAGTAGTGTATCATCCTGACCTGAATGATGTACTTAGATATATAATGTGTGATCTCTTCTCCAGCTACCAAGACAGTGATTTAAAAAAATTTGCCATACATTTTTTGCTATATAATTTAGTGACCTTGCAGTAAAATTAATTTGTTATGTACTTGATACCTAAATCCTATGATAGTAACTTCCTCTTTGTGATGTTGATGTCAACATTACTGACTGGTAACTACTGTGTGGGTACAGTGCATGCAGTCTTGCTAGCTGCCATAGTTACTGAACGGAAACCTATAGGGACCTATAATGAACTGATAAAAGAATGCTCCCACCGTACAAGAAACACCAGGTATGCAAGAAAAGTGCATCAGTTAATAAATCCTCCACTTCTCAGCCAATACATACATTGTCATGTGGCTCTCCAAGGTGTAAGCAAGCCTACTTTAGTGAAAAGCTAGTTTTGTGTTGCTCTTTGGTTGGCTATTCGGTGGGCCTTGTAATAGTAGGCATGGCTTTGATTGAACATGTTTTGTGTCAGTAACTACACAAAAGTTGTTATTTCCTGGATTTATGGCCAATATAACTAGACATTTTACTCATTGTGCACTTGTGGCTTGGGAAAGTTCTTGTACATGCTCATACAATACTTGCCATAAAATAGGTAGTATTTTTTAAATTGAGGGTGAACTATAAGGTACAGCAGATGGGCAGAGACTAAACAGGGCAAATGGCAAATAGTAAAATTAGCTTTAAGTAAATTTAAGGAGATATCATTGCATGTGTTGCAACAGTAAGCATTATATCTTGGTGGTCGTTGGTACAAGTGTAATTGACAGAGAGCTCACTTATTCCTTCTGCATATAAAGCGAGGTTACACTGCACTCATGATGGCTTCATTTGCTGGCCGGCTGGAGGTGGCTACCATCCTCATTAACTCTGGAGCAAATGTGAATGCCAGTAACCAGGTTGGTGGATGACTGCATGAGTATGTGTAATCTTATTATAACTCTTCCTCTTTTAATGAAATACAAGTATTCACTTCTATTTAATTATAAAGTGTGGGTTTCATAATATATAAGGAGTTGTTGCACCATCTGGGATAACAAACCATCATTGGTATGTACATGTGTATCATAAACCCGTACTATGTAAGCATTATGTTCGATCCCATCCCTGCTAGTAAAGCTATGGTCTAAATTAAGACCCTACTGTAAGATATGATGCCTAGCACAGGAAACAACCAACATATAGTCTGAAGCACAAGTTAATTATTATCTACCAGGTACACCAATATTTATAATTTTTTACTAGATTGTCATTGCTGCTATTATTGTTGTGTCTTTATTTTCACGTGTGCTAAAATTTTATCTGAGCGACTGTGGCCAGCTAGTGCAGCAGACATTTACTGACTAAGCTACATCTAGCTTAGTTTATGCTACCTATACGAGAGACGGTGGTGTAGTGTTAGGTCTCTTTGAAGTCAACTCAACGGATAGACATTCAGAGAGATCTCAGTACAACTAGACTGACAAAGGATATGTACGTGATACATATATGACGTAATGACCGTGATACAGGATGTTACATCATGCATAATACCACATCTCCCCTTTTCAGTTTAGTGCCTAGACTATGTTTAGAGTTCAGTGTCGAGTCCAACGAGGGACAAATCGTTCGGGTGGCCTGGCTGACTCGTTCAGGTGGCATGTATGGCTGCTTCTGTGAGGTTCGATCGCTTTGTTCGGCTGAGAGGGTGTAGTCATGGCGTCTTCCACAAGACCAGCCAAAAGGAGACCAGGAATGCGAAGCTTACGTATGAGTGGCTCCGTACAGGATGCCAGCGTAGCGAGACTGAAGCGCTCATCATGGCTGCCCAAGATGGGGTGATCATGACACGAGCATACATGGCGAGGGCGTTGAAAATTCCCGTGAAAATTCCCGTGAGTGTACTGTGCAGAAGATGCCATAAGATGCCTGAAACGATAGGTCACATCCGGTCAAAATGTGAGAATTACTTCTGGTCGCTGTACATGGAAAAGGCATAACGTTCTGGCAGTTGTGCACTGCCATTTATGTACAATGCTGGGGTTCAAGGTCCCAAAGCCTTAGAAACCTGTGCCAGACACACTTGAGAACGACCAAGCCAAAATCCAAACAGAAAAACCTGGAGAACCGTAGACCGTAGACCGTAGACCTGATATGCTGGTGCAACTCAAGAAGAGGAAAACTATTTTCCTCTTTGAGATGGCGTGTGCGTATGACACATTGGTTGAAGAATATCAGTCTGAAAAGACTGGCAAGTATGATGAGTTTGCTGCTGACCTGGTGATCCAGCAGCGAGGATACTCAGTGAAGGTAGTTGCACTGGTTATTGGGGATATGGGTTCGATAGGGAACTTGGCTAACCGACTTTCAAGCACCCAGTTGTTCACGCCCTGTCATGTATGCTCAATTGTGAGAGCAATGCAGCAAAGAGTGCTCTACCAGGGGGGGAATTTGGTCCACCCCACTACTCCTCGGCAGCTATAGTTGACCAGTACACTAGCCAGTGAGAATGTGTACGCATACAACTAATTCTTATTGCATGCTTTATGTTGTAGGTGTTGTGGCTTAATCAGTGCAGCAGAGGAGGTCACTGAGAAATAAAACAGCAAAGTAATACATGTACATCAAAGTTCATCCGAGCTGAGATAGCACTCTTAATTCTCATCATCCCATCAATACCAATGTATTTGGAGGCAGCGTCTGCTTGTACTGGCGTAAGGAGCTGAGTTGGCATGATGGGTGCAGTTGGTGGTGGTGTTGAGGCAACTGGTGTAGGCACATGTGGCTGTCCAATGGAGATAACAGTTGCTGGTACTAGTGTACGGGGCTGAGTTGGTGTGATGGGCTGTCAGTGGTGGCATTTGGGATTGTCCGATGGAAGCGACTGGTGCTGGCTGTCCAGCAAGCGCAGAAGACGGTGACCTTTCTAAGTCAGTGAGATGTGATAGTACAATCAGTAGTCAGATGTCAAAGGCATCCAGCTTTTGGAGGATCTCATGATGATGAGAGCGCTGAGAGAAGAAAAAGCAAATTGTAAAGTGCTTTGGTACATTATCCCTTTAACCCTGATAGTATATAGGCTTTAGGCACATTTCTGTGTAACCCTGATTGTAGCTTTTTGGCTACATAGCCGACTTCACCCCACCATGCAGCACAGGGAAAGAATTACAACCACCTAACTATATACAAATATAAACCTGGTAAGGGTTACACATACAGCGTGCTCAATGAAGGGCAGCTATAATTTGGCACATAAAAGACGAGAAGAGCAGGTCGGTCAGCTGGACCGCTCATGAAAAGATAGCGGAGTAATTTACCTTACAAAATGGCAACACTTCTAGGCACGATCAGTCATTAAAACCAGGCGATGCTAGGGTGTAATCATACAGGCGATAGTGTCTCTTTAAGCAGCTACTGAGTTAGCAAGACAACTTCACTGCACCAGACTATCTTTTTTTATTGCGGTTTGTGCACGAGACTCCACAACCTTTCCGGTGGAAGTAGGCGGAACACTTGCGTGATATCATGGCAAAGGCTCTTCCTGGTCCTTCCCACTCATACTACACAACTGACGACGTCCTTCAGATGCTGGAGGATGTAGGTTATGAAGATAGTGAGTTGAATGATGTGGACATGAATGAGCCAGTGTGTGATGGCAGTAATGATGATTTAGAGCTTGAAGCTGCAGAGCACGAGGTAAGAAATGATTCCAATACTCAATACAAATAGCTATCAACTTAAATGGTCCAGGCCAAGCAACACTAGCCACACCAGAGAATTTCATTTCTTATAGATCTCCACTTTCCCCTCCCTTTTCGTCTTCCGCTCCTGGAGAAGATGCATTTGAACTTTCGGACGCCAGGTATATGAAGCACTGTACATGGAAGCGTCTTGCTTGGACTTTGATGTGCATGTGTTTGTACCATCAGTTCCAATGCAGAGAGCTCTAGTGAGGACAGTGGAGATGAAGGATTATCACCCAGAAGGTAAGCGTAACTATGCACTGATGACAGAACCTAGTGTATCCAGTGGCATTACTCGTACTCCCCTTCCATTGATGCTCCCCATGATGTGGGTAGTAGGAGTCAATGCGGTGCCCGTGGATGCACCAGAGGAAGGGGCAGGGGTGACAGAGGAAGGGGTAGGGGTGGCAGAGGCAGGACTGGACATGGGCGTGGCCGAGGTACAGGGAGGTGTGGCCAAGGTACAGGGAGGCATGGCCAAGGTACAGGGAGGCGTGGCCAAAGGAACAGGAGAGCAACGCGGACTGTTGATGACAATTCCAGGTATTCCAAAATGCTGCAGTAAAATACAAATTATAAAGCTATGGAATGGACACATGTATAAATGCTAGGGTAATGATACCCACAGACATTATGTTTTTACTTACCAGGGGTTCAAATTGTGGCAGATGCTACAAATGGCTATGTCTCCCAATTTAAATTCTATACTGGAAAACAGGGTAGCAATGCGGAAGTTGGACTTGGGGGAAACGTAGTTACAAGGCTCTCCGGAGATCTCGTGGGCAATACTACCATGTTTTCATGGATACGTTTTTAGATAGGGGCAGGGGTGACAGAGGAAGGAGTAGGGAGGGCAGAGGCAGGACTGGACATGGGCGTGGCCAAGGTACAGGGAGGCATGGCCAAGGTACAGGGAGGCGTGGCCAAGGTACAGGGAGGCATGGCCAAGGTACAGGGAGGCATGGCCAAGGTACAGGGAGGCATGGCCAAAGGAACTGGAGAGCAATACGTGTTGATGACAATTCCAGGTATTCCAAAATGCTGCAGTAAAATACAAATTATAAAGCTATGGAATGGACACATGTATAAATGCAAGGTAATGATACCCACAGACATACATACATAACTATGTTTTTATTTACCACTCCTTTGTTTAGTGCTGATGCTGGTGGTACTACGTGGCAGTCGGCCCCTCAATCCTTGGCACTTTTTTGCTATATTTTACTGTGGCATAGATGTCTACAGTGGTTGAGCAAACCAACCTCTATGCTCGACAGGTACTGGGAGATAATGGAGTTGGTAACTGGACAGATGTGATGGAGAGCGACATTCTAGCCTTCCTTGGATTGGCTATCCTGATGGGTATCAACCAATTTCCGTCCCTTGCTGACTGCTGGAAGAAAGACCCCTACTTCCATTACTCCCCAATTGCTGACCGAATTACCCAAGATTGGTTTCTTCAGATCTGGAGGTTCTTTCATTTTGTTGATAATTCTACTCTATCCAATCGGTCTGACCCAGAGTATGATAGGCTTTGCAGGATTCGTCCTGTGAGTCTAACTATAGACCACACTGGTATCAATCCATCGATGAAGCCATGATCGCATTCAAAGGCCAGAACTCTATAAAGCAATGCATGCCTTAAAAAAAGCCTACAAAGCGGGGGTTCAAACTGTGGGTAAGGGCAGACGTTACAAATAGCTATGTCTCCCAATTTGAATTCTATACTGGAAAACAGGGTAGCAATGCGGAAGTTGGACTTGACGGAAACATAGTTACAAGGCTCACCAGAGATACCGTGGGCAAATACTACCATGTTTTCCCGGATAAATTTTTTTTTTCCAGTTTTTCCCTTTTTCACTGGTAGTTGGCTGACAACACCTATACCACTGGCACACTCAGAAGTAACCGAAAGATGTTTCCTGCTGATCTGGTTCCCTCCGTAAAGCATGGACTACCATCAAGGGGGAACATTGAGTATCAACAAGATGGCAACCTGGCGATCTTTGTCTGGCAAGACACCAAGGTGGTTGTCATTATGTCAACAGCGCAGTATGTATTCTAAACTCATTTATTCTTTCTCATTATAGTCCAGGTATCAGTATCAGTAAGGTCCTCACTTATCTAGATTTTAGAGCTCAGTTAGCAAGGGAGCTTATAGGTGAATACTGCAGTCAAAAGAGACCTGGCTGTCCCCTGTCTTCATCTGCTCCCCCACCCAAAAGGATTTCAGCCGCCCACTTCCCCCGTACATCCACCAAAGGCCGTTGTCAGCACTGCAAGAAGGGGTGGACAGTCTGGTTTTGTGATCAGTGCAATAAGAGGCTCTGCCATAGCGGACAGAAGGACACTGACTGCTACCTGTCCTACCATACCCAACTTGGGCTGATGTAACTCCCTACCCTTATATTTGTATCCATTGCATGTTCTATGTCATACTGTACCTCACACCTCATTACATTTTATCTGTAATTCTGTTTAATCTGTAATTTACAAAGCACTTACTGATCAATGTGCAGTCCATGACAACTTCAGAATGGCTAGAACCAAGTAGAGTTAGCCCAGTCTTGGGTTCTCGATGCACATGTTTGTCTAATCGGCAGTTGTCAGCGCGCTGTCTGCATCGTACCATTGTTTTCTTTCCCCAGACACATTAGCAACATGAAGACCACATCTGCATCCACCTGTACCTTGATTCGCTTCTTCGTAACAGCACTTACGTGGCTTTTAACAGGCAGAAACAAAATGGCTACCGAACTGCGTGCTATTCACGAAAATAATTCAGGAAGTGTAGTGACGTACACGGAAATTATTATCGGGGTTAATGGGTTATTAAAACAAAACTATTTTGTTAAAGACCTTATGATTTAGCAAAATTGTCAGGTCATTGGCAGTAAGGGAAAAGGTTTTAAAAATAAAGATGACTTCAACATTCAACAAATAAGATGTTTCGTTTTGTCTGTCATGCTGAACACCTTGAATAAAGTTAGTACCTGTGTATATGTCATCTCTTTTCTGCATGAAAGTCAGATGCGTAGGAGATCCCGTGCGGTGGTGAAGGGGCAGTACTCTCATCATCAATAGTGATAGTCATCACCTAACAAAAAAATATTGGAATGAATAAGAATTACATGCTATGCTACATGGTACTATAGAGCCTCGCACAGTCGGTACTTAGGACTTCTCACCATAAACGCATGACAGTACATGTACACATACATCTACATTAAAATTGACTGATGTTCTTAGTGTATTATCAGACAGCATCGGCTCACTCAATGTGGAGTCATGTGTCGAGAACCCAGATAGTGACACTGCTAACTGTGCGTGTTTCTCCTTTACTGGTGATGCTACAGCCTTCGTGCAAGATGGTTGTGATAAGCCAGGGGCTGGAGATCCTAGCTCAAAGTCTGGTGTGCTAACTAGACACTTGTTTTGAGGTTTGGGTTTTTCCTAGTGGCTTACTTTTTGTAGCAGTTGATTTACGAGAGAGATTTGGATGTTTGACTTTTCTCCTTTTCGGGATCAGTTCCTGATTTTTTCCATTGTTTTCGAGCAAGCTCTGGCTCTGCCTTCTTTGTAGCCTCTACATCACCTGTTGTGTATGCATTCAGATATAACTGAATAGCTATCCGCTGCTTTGAATGCAGACATAATGAACTCAGGTAGCAATTTAGAAAAAGTAAACATGCAACAAATAAACAATCTCTTACCCATGGCTAACACTGTAGCAGTGTACTCCACACCAACAATCCATTCAATACTACAAGACAAAGAATTCATACTATAGATATGTGTACTTGATCAGATTAAATTATACACAGCGTAGTTTAGGACAAGCTCGCCTGTACTCTCCAGGATAGCCTGCCTTTCCGTAGCCGTTGAAGTCACGCGAAGCTTGGCAGAGCGCGAGGTCTTAAGTTTGGAGATTTGAAGGAGTATCAGTGTCTCGAGGACTTGAGTTTGGAAAGTTGAAGGAGATCGGAGTCTCGAAGTCTGAGTTCGGAGAGTTCGGAGCACAATGCAAGCCCAATAGCGTCGCTTCTTTTATATCCACGCAGAGGGTTCATACGCTGTATGTACGTGATATATAGTCGATTATATTTCCGTTTGAACATTGTGGGTTGCGTATGTGCGTTGCGTACAGCTTAGTGTGTGGAATTTGATTGCGTGATGTTCATTATGTATTTTTAATTTGGCGCTCATTCTCAAGCTGCAAGGCCAGTTACAGTGCACCACGGTGGGAAGTTCGAAATGTCCTGTGAACCAGAAAGAAAGGCTGGCTACTCGTGCGACATAAGGAATAGGATCATTTGGCGATGAATTGCCATGGAATTGCCATTCAGAGCAATTGCACGGAATCTTAGTGTATCAGTTGGGACAGTATACTACATTTGCAAGCTCTTTGAACAAACTTGGTCTGTCGATCCAAGCAAACCAGATCGTACCAGCACTAGAGTGCTCTCTCAATATAATGAGCTAGTCGTTATTGGTCTTTTGATGGAGAATCCAAGCCTGTATCTAGGTGAAGTATCAGTACTCAGCCATTGTTTTCTACCCTTCATGCCATGTCCCGGTTCTATGTAACCTAAATCAGCAACCTCAAAGTCAGGCTTTTCACCACTGACCTCAATTGCAGACACTTCGGCACTAAGAAATGCTCTCAGTTCATTGCACGGAATCTTAGTGTATCAGTTGGGACAGTATACTACATTTGCAAGCTCTTTGAACAAACTGGGTCTGTAGATCCAAGCAAACCAGATCGTACCAGCACTAGAGTGCTCTCTCAATATAATGAGCTAGTCGTTATTGGTCTTTTGATGGAGAATCCAAGCCTGTATCTAGGTGAAGTATCAGTACTCAGCCATTGTTTTCTACCCTTCATGCCATGTCCCGGTTCTATGTAACCTAAATCAGCAACCTCAAAGTCAGGCTTTTCACCACTGACCTCAATTGCAGACACTTCGGCACTAAGAAATGCTCTCAGTTCATTGAGAGTTTTACAGCATTTCCACTTGCAGATACGCACATTCTTAAACTCACTCATCCGACCAGGATTCATTATTTTGATAGAAAATTCCAACTGGAAGTGCTCATTGTCCAACTGCCTCCTCTTTGGTGCTCTCTTTTGGTCAGCTATGGACTTAGTTTGGACAGTAACTGCCTTGATATACTGTGATCCCTCCTCGAGCAGTCTCTCTCTCGTTTTCATGGCAGGGAATCCAGCCCTCCACAAGTGCACTACCCTTGTGTCTACACTCATGCGCCCCTTACTATCTAGTTTGTCCTGCTATTCTTATCTCTTTACCTTTTTACTCGTTCCAGTGTTGGCACTGTTCGCCTTCTCTCTCCTGTCTCGACTCTCCCACTGTTACTCTTCGTCTCCTCCCACTGGGGCTGTTCAGTTTCGTTTTCTCTGGTCTCTCGCAACTATCTCTAGCTCTCTTTTATTCCCATTCTCTCTCGGTACTCGCTTCCTCTCTTGTTACTGTTCTTCGACTTCTCTCTTCACTTAAGGTAGCACTCAAAACGTCACACGTGCACTCACTTGCACTGCACCCGGCTAGGGTCGTACTCGCGATTTACTGGTGAGGGCGGAGCTCATCACTCGCGAGGGCACACGCACGGGCAGGACACGTACTAGGCCTAACATTATGTAATATGTACTCACGTGTACGCACGTACTAACTCGCGAGTCACACGCTTGCGCATGTTAACCTGTGATATGTACAGCAAACTACCGTTACTTGTATCTTGTAGAGTAATATTCCTAACCGTACCATTGCATGCACTAGCTACGTATGGCTCTACACTATACCTATGAAATACCATCCCCACCAACTCATACATTCCCCAAAGCATACCCGCTTAGAGTAAGTAGACTGGTAACCCCCGAAAACTAACCGGTACTAACCAAACCACCGTACCTAAAACATAATCCTGTTGTTTCAGCACCGAGACGTCCCATCAGGTCTTTATTAGCTCTCAGAAGTAATCTTTAATGACTTCTTTTCTCTGCTGCCGCACTCTTTTGCAGCCATTGTCAGCAAACAGGCGAGAATCACGCTCAGCATCTTTTGAATGCATGATTACTACAAGTGCACATGTAAGCATACACAAAATAGCTGAAAATCCTCGACCAAGCGTCTCCTTTCCATCCAGTCAAACCTATCACCCATTAATGACTGCCCTCATCTCCCTATTGGTTGGTGCCATCTCCCACTTGGGAAGCCTGCTCTTCATTGGGCTTTGACACTGGCAAACATTTACAAGACCAGGCGCAATAACTTTCGCATAAGACTGCTCACCAGTTCCGATGGTTTGGAGGCAGATACAAGCCGCTTCAGGCAGCGTCGGAACGGGCGTTTTCCAAATAATCCCTCTTGCAAACTGTGTGGAGCCCCTTCGGGAAGACTCACTGCACTTTGTAGCCTCCTGCCCCACCCTGCTGGGGTGCTGCATCGAACTGATTGGGGAAGCCCCCTCCTCTGTGAAGGACGCTCTTCCGGATCCAGCACGAGACCCTCACTGCTTTTTCGATGTCAGGACGGGTGTGAATTGGATACACGATAGTGACATTCAACTATTCTGTGTTGCAAATATAGTACAGTACAAAGGAGCTAGGTAGCTACCTGTACCTGGGACATTGAGTGTCCCCATCCCCTGCCTCCCGCCATACACAGCTCCTAGACTTGAATGAAAGAGTGCCACACCACGGAACAACCTTCTGCAAAAGATACTGGGTGTCTGCCCTCCCACTCCACCTACGTTGTTTTGATCTTTCCACAACGTGTATGATAAAACTGGGGTCAAAGGCATGAGCAAGCAAAACTGAATTCAGAACATCATCAGTTCTTTCGGTTTATGCAATAAGGCTTCCATGCTGAGTATGAGCTATTCTCACATTCAAATGCTTCTGTTGACATGGGCTGGTACCAAGACTATTGCTGGCCTCTAAAGGGATAGTTGAAAAGTATGTTGCTCATTTTTAGTGTACAATGACTACCTTCCCTGGATGGATTTACAATGCTATTAAATTTTAACTGGGTACTGACAGCTAGTTCATTATTATTCAAGTTTTGTAACAGCAAACATAGGATATTTTTACCATGACCAGACACGCTTCATAACCTAATCAACCTACTGGAACAAATGATGCCTCCTGCAAGAGAAAGGTTACACAGAACAAATTATCGTACAATTATAACTTTTACATGTATACAAAAGTACCAGTGTGTTTCAGGTAGCTACATATGTTTTGAGGGTCAGAAATGATATTTTCACATAATATTGTCGGTCTCCAATGATGGACGAAAACGTGTCATTATTGTAAAGTTCAAATCCGGGAAGTTTACATACATACTTGCATGAGGCTAAAGAGTTTACTTACTGTTCAGTCTGTTCCAAGGCCATGCATGGGCATTCCAATTCCATAAACGGCAGCTCTTACATGATACTGGACCAGTCAGTTCTAAATTAAAATAAAATTGGAAAAGAAAAGTCAGCTATGGCATACCGTGTAGTAGGAAAATTTGGCGAGGACTTTAATTTGGCGGTTTGGCGAATCGTAAATAAAAATCGGCAGATTATTCTCGCCAATATTAAAACCTAACGTAATGCATACCACCCACGCACGTATATATTATTACATACGATACACGTACGTCTGAAGCGGTACATGTACTATTATCATGGCGCTATACAAGTATTTCAAGAGAGGACCAGTACTTCCCACTCTACAGACGTGTGGTGAACAAGCAAGAGCCGACCGGAAATAAAGCTGTCGCGCCTCGAGGCAGTACAATAGCTACACACAGAAAGGGCATGGGTAGGGAAGTACGCCGCTGAGTACGGTTTGACGAAGGTGGCTAGGTACTTCTCAAAGCTTCTAGATAACCAAATCATCAGCGAGAAGGCTTATGTACGTCCAAGGCCTTGGTACATCGTTGCGTTCGCTAAACCACAAGTGTTACGTTATAAGTTACGGCGGTTAAAATCGTCAAACTTAAATTTTGCCAATATTAAAACCTATCTGTTTTCAGCCATTTTGCCAAATTTAATGTTCGGTAAAAATTTCCGCTATACGGTAGCTGATTAATTAGCAACTGCATGTTAGCCACTAATGCATGTGGTAGAGGGGGAGAAAGTTAATTGCAGGGGGGGAGGTGAAACTTGAAATTTTCCCTCCCCAGCCCCCAAGTAGTACAAATGTGGAAATTGGTATGTTTAAAGCAGCCCAATTAAATCACTAATTACTGTGAACCAGCAAAAGAGAGTGAAAAGCATAAAGAAGTCTTTAGCAAGCTTCTTTATGAGTACAAAGACTGTCCTAGCTGAAACAACAAACCACTGTGTGAGCGTTAAATTGTGTGAGCTTTAGTCGAAAGCTAGCTAATCATCCCGGCTGCTAGCTTATACAGTACCTGGTGGGCTAGGCCTTTTAGTTTAACTAGCGGTACAGGCAAGCTACTCCTTTAGAGCTTGTAGCGTTTGAAACAAAGCTGTTGGCGCAAACTAGACTGCCCACACCTTAGCGGCAAGGCTATGGTGGCGACTTGCAAACTAGCAAGCCTTCAAAGGGAGCCTCCACATTGTTATTCATCCCCTTGCTTTGTATTTCATCCCAAATGGTCCCTCGACTGAGAACTTTCAGCTACTCTTACGGCTCTCCATGTGTACATGTAACACGGCAAGATCACAGCATTCCACAACACTACATGCACTTTCCTGTTACTTATTTTATTACATGCAAAGAAAATTGGGGTTGGAGACTGGGAACGAGGCTAAACCAGCCCATGTGGAGTGAGTGCAATTCTGGTCTTCATATGTCTTTCTGCTAATACCAATATGGTTACAGACACACAGATGTACACTTGCTTCAGCTGTACCTGGGGCTGTAGCTACACTACGATAAGAGTTATAGGAATTATAACAGTTCTCTTCAGACTGAAGTTAGCGCTCGTTTGTCTTTCTGTGCACACGTACAAATAGAGCACTACACTGTTTGCATGCACATGTAGTGGGTGGGTACACACTTCGAATAGTCAATTAACAAGCTGATTGCTCCGCCCATAAACCCCAGAAATTCGACTTCGTGCGCCAGACCGTTCTGCGAGGGGGCGAGCGTAGGTCTGGGCACGAGGCTAGTTACAACCCAGAATGCATATGCGCGCGCGGGTAGCTATAGCGATGTATACGCGTAAATGGCGTTGCACCTACCTGCATTTGTTTGTGGGGGTGCCCCTCCACAATTACTAACAATACAGCATTATAAATAGCTGTGCAGCGACGTCATATAATCAGCTTTAAAAATACCACACAACGAATATCTCACTGCATGCAATTTTCGGCTGCAAACTCGAGATAATATTGATATTCAAAGCAAGTGAAATGGATGCAAGATGCAGTATAGAGGAGGTGCTGCAGAGAGTGATGTTAAGTGAAGATGAAGACAAAATCAGTGAAGAATATTTTTAGTTATACAAAACGCAGTATATACAAAGCTGATTCATCCATCTCTAGAATCTGAACCATCTGGAACCATGGCTGGAGTGGGATGGGGCCGCTCAAGAAGCTTACAACCTGGTAACAATTTCTTACACCAGTGATCAATAGTAGATACAAAGCAAGTCCATATCTGACCTTGATTTGTATTATTTGAAAAGGCATTGGAAAAATATAACCATTGACCACTGACAGAGACAAATTACCTTTTCTAAGGTTGACAGCCTTGTCTGAACAGTCCCACTAGCCATTTCCGGTCAAGGAGCCCCATCAGACGGCCCTCTTCTTCCTCTCTCCGTATGCCAGGTAAAAACTACATGTAAGTAGAGATAAAAATGTGATCTTGGTATAATCAATGTACGTTTTTATTATGAAAGGTACAACTACTAGCAGCGACAATGGCACACATTCGAGCAGACACAACTGCCCTGACAGGAGACAGAGTAGCAGTGATGGGAGCCAAAGTGCCAGTTACATTGGAGAGAGTGGTAACAGTGGGAGGAGTGAGGAAAGCCAGAACTGTGGGAGCAGTCGGGGACGCGGGAGCAGTCGTGGGCGTAGTGGCAGTCAGGAGAGTGGTGGCAGTGGTGGGCGTAGTGGCAGTCGTGGGTGTGGTGGCAGTTGTGGGCGTGGAGACAGTCATGGGCGTGGTGGCAGTCGCGGGCGTGGTGGCAGTCGGGGGTGTGGAGGCAGTGGTGGGCATGGTGGCAGTCGGGGGCGTGGTGGCAGTTGGGGGTGTCACAGTGGTCAGGTAGGAATGACAGATGAAGTTGAGTGGCAGGAGATCCCAGATCGGAGCACATATACTCCTTCAACTTTGCCACCCTTTCAAGAAGCTGCTGGTCCAACAGTTTCCATGGCTCCCGATGTAGCTTCAATCGACTACTTCCAGCTCTTCATCTCAGACGACATCCTGGGTTTGATCATCAAAGGCACGAATGAATTTGCTGCTGCAAAGATCGAGAAGCTACGGGCAGAGGGGAAGCTCACTGATGGGTCATGGTGAAAGAAGTGGGAAGAGTGTGAGTCGAGATGATAAGAGACGAGTGCTGTGTGTCATCCCCAATATGGGCATTATCCAATGCCCAGATATGGAATCATATTGGAAAATGCAGTGGACATGCTACATTCCATTCTTCCATGATGTCATGCCAAAAAATCGCTTCTTTTGGATGCTCCACTACCATCTGAGCCAGGGCCTGTGCCACGCCGTGCTGACAAGATACAGCCACACGCCGTCTAGTATCTGCATTTTAGGCCAATTTTTACCCTACCCAAAATGTCTCCATAGATGAGACAATGGTCGGATTCAAGGGCAAAGTAAAGTTTAAACAATATTGCAAGGACAAGCCTACGAAGTGGGGCTTGAAGGTCTTTACCTTAGCCGATAGCAAAACCGGCTACATCTACAACATGCTCCCTTACACTGGGCGTGAAACACCAGATGTCTTTGTGTCGCAGTTTAGCCACCTCAACATGACCGGCAGATTGTCACCCATCTCATGACACCACTTCTCGACAGGGGTCATCACCTATTTGCCGACCGTTACTATTCTGGTGTCAATTTGGTCACAGAGCTGTATCGACGCAACACAGGCTTCACTGGGACGATAATGCCAAATCGTGTAAAGCTTCCACCAGCAGTGAGGGGCCTCAAACTAGAGAAGGGGGATATCAAAGCACGGGAGGCTGAGAAAATGCTTGTTCTGGCATGGAAGGACAAGCAAAAGGACATCCTAATTTCATCTGTGTCTTCTGCAGAGAGGGTTGCCATTCATCGGGGTCACTCTAGCCAACCCATCGTGGACAAGCCTGTGGTTGCACATCAGTACAACCACAACATGAACGGTGTTGACAAGGCAGACGAAAACAGTGTCTACAACCCCTTCAACGCTGGTCAGCTAAATGGTGGAGGAAATTATTTTTCTGGCTCCTAGAGGTCAGTATAGTAAACAGCTACCTGCTGTTCAAACAGCTGTCCCCAACCACCTTACCTCATTTGCACTTCCGACGGAAGGTAGTAGAAGGCCTGATGGAGGGACTCCCACTCGGTCCACAGCGTCAGCAAGCAATTCAGGCATCTCCATCACACCAACGTTTCCAAGGTCGGAACTACCTTGAGAAGGGGCAGTCACGATGCCTGTGCATTGTCTGCAGTAACATGAGCAGAGGAGAGAGACATGACACAGTATTCTACTGCAAGACGTGCATTGACTATCCACCTATGCAGCCAACACCCTGCTTTAAACGGTACCATGAGCTACAAAATTATGCCGTTAATATGAACAGACACTGTCTCCTTTGCACACCTATATATGCACCATTGGTTTCTGTTGACTGTATGTAGTACATGTAGATCTAGATTTGTTTATAGTATGTCCTACACCCACTATCTCACTCACTACCATGCAGCAAGTTGATAATTACCAACTTTGCTTACCTTTTGTGCTCCAGCTAGTGTAGTTCCAGCATGGGAACCTTCTCAGAGACTGTGACCCTGGAGTAAGGAATACATGACAAAGTTAGTTGTACACTGAAAGAGCTGTATACACAACGTAGGTTGTTGTTTTTTAGCAAAGATACAGTCCAGTACTGTCATAGCAACGTACTGAAAAAAACCCTGTAGGCATTCATTCGATACAGTTCCCTTCTTTTGGCAAAAACCTAGCAGTTATTTCCTAAAACGTTATCCCAGAGTCTCATTCTTAGCCTTTTTCACCCACTGAATACGTAGTGTAGCTACTAAAGTAAAAAAAAAAAGTGGCTACTTCCACTCACCTCTGTAGCGCTTCCACTTTCCTCGGTTTGTCGTCTCCCCTCTCGAAGTTTTGGGTCAAAAACCCTTCTTTCCGAAAAGTAAGTAACCTCTTCCCCGGTTAGCATCTTTAACTGACCAAGGAAAGGCGTTGAGAACGCAGTAGAAGGAGATCTACTTCAACACTTTGACTCACATGTGGCGTCTTGAAATCACGAGTCGTTGGGGAGCCACACCCTATTATTTCTGCGCACGCACAGAGTGCTAAAAGGAAAGTAAGATTGCAGAAGCGATGGTAATTCTCACTTTAGGAAGCCATGACTTAAACCCAGTGCTTCCATGGGAGCAGGCATTGAGGAGGTCACATGGGAAAAGAATTAGTGATAATGCTGTGAGGGTCAAGGTCTTTTGGTCCAGATAACAAAAAAAGGAAACTGGTATGGCCAACCCACCAATTATACTCAAGCTAATCCAATTAAACTCTGCTATCCCAGGATCATCCTAGGATCCTAGGATAGGGTAAACATATACACAACACTGTATAGTATACTCTGCACTGTAGATGGAATACCACTCCCCCCACATCCTACACCACCATCCACATCTACTTGTACAATGTCATTCCTCCTGTAACAATACACTATTGTGAGCAACACTTCCTGTGGATATGACAGACTTCACGTGACAAATTTGACCAGGCTCCCTGTCACTTATTTTATTACATGCAAAGAAAATCGGGGGTGGAGAGCCCATGTGGAGTGAGTGCAATTCTGGTCTTCATATCCCTTTCTGCTGATACCAATATGGTTACAGACACCCAGATGGTACACTTGCCTCAACTCTACCTGGGGCTGCAGCTACATATACACTACGATAAGCGGTATAGGAATTAAAACAGTTCTCTTCAGACTGAAGTTAGCGCTCAGTTCTGTCTTTCAGTGTATACATACAACTAGAGCACTACACTGTTTGCATGCACATGTAGTGGGTGGGCCTATTTTTGGAGTGTGAAATACCAACATACTCTAAAAGAAGCTCACTCCCCTCTTTGAGCAGCCACTCAATTTCATCACCCATGGGCATACTATTAGGCTCTTGCTAAAGCAGCACACTTAATTCTGCACAAGTAAATTACCCAAGAGCCTACAAGTTTCCTTGGTCAGCAGCTGCTTCCAGAAGTCTGTAGTGTGCTACTAGTGTTCCTACACTAAGCCATTATTGCAGACAGTAAACCTGCAGTCTCATGTCATGAGTCAGTACACAAATGATTATGTAATGGCAGATAACAAATGGTGCTTCCTCATTTGCTAGTCCTGCCTCTTTCTCAAGAGCTACTCTACTGCCCTGTTTTGCTGATACTGCACATATATAGGTGGGTGCACTTTTGAGCAATAATGACCCTACACAATAACCGTTTGCAAAAGAGGGGCATGGAATATTTTGGGAGATTATGGTACTATCAGAACTGATATTGCTATAGTCTGTCGAACTTTGATCGTAGATCATTTGGTAGTCTCCTTGTTATGCCATTGTTGTCCATCCTCTGGTTGGTGAGCTAGCTACTTGTGTTAATAACTGCTGGTGCCTATACTTTGAGCCCTACTAAACCTTGTTCCTGGCGTATGAAAAGCTTGACTATGCTGCCAGTGTAAAATAGTACTGCAGAATACTCTTGATCAGGAGGTAGAGCTTCAGGCTTGACCTTATGCTTGAGTGGCTTTCAAATTCTCTCCTATTGTGTGGTTTCTTTAGCTCACACTGCAAGTGAACCAAGTGTCTGGAAACTTTTGGGGTATGCCACAAATGGAGCTACACAGACATAGCAGAAGGGCCCTGCTAAGTGTATTCAAGCTTTGAGGATGATGCTAATTGGGACATCTGCACATATTCGTGCAAATATAGGTTATACATATTTGTACTATATACTGCGTGGGCGGTTCAAAGGTGCCGGTAGCAGTCTATACCTCAAAGACAGCTGCCTATGCTCTATCTACCAATTAGGGCAGATAGAACATATGTTCTATCTGCCATAGAGCATAGAAAACCTAATTGAGCTGTTTGCACACCACAAACCAAATTAGTGTGCTCATGGAGCGTGAAGTGGGAGGGATGTATAGTACAAGCCACTTAGATGATGGCATTTTCGTGGTTTACAGGAAACACACTAGAGGCTTCATCTGATAGACCACTCGCGCTTCGCTTCGCGCTTCGCGCTCGTGGTCTATCAGATGAAGCCTCTCGTGTATTTCCTGTAAACCACTCAATGCCATCATCTAACTATAACATATCCGCTAAACCTCTGAGTGGGAGTGGTATAACCGGTTTGTACCACAGCAACGCGTGTATGGCTGACCACAAGGAGTGTATGGCTGACTCAGCGTGGTGTATGAGTTTTTGCCACCTAGTGTATGGCTGAGCTTGCAATTTTGGTTAGCAGGCCAGCTGTCTTCTGGGATATACACTGCAGGCGGTGCCTTTGAACTATATGGCTGCTGTGGTACAATTAAAGTTAATTTATGAAGTCACAATAGCTCCAGCAGTTGGGCCCACCTCTGCTGTGTGTGGGAAGCCACGACTTGAATCAGGTGCTTCCATGGGAGCAGGCACTGAGAAGGCTACCTGGAAAAGGAATTAGAGATACTGTTGTGAGGGTTGAGGTTTTTGGCCTAGGCAATAAATAAAGATAATTGGTATGGCCAACCCAACAATAAGTATTATACTCGAGCTAAGACAATTGGATTTCAGCAGATTCCCAACTATCTCTGCTATCCCATGATCATCCTAGGATGGGGTGAGCTTATACACAACACTAATCTTACACTCTGCACCCTAGACGGAATACCGTTCACCCCACATCCTATACCAACATCCATATCTACTTGTACAATGCCATTCAGATTCAGAAAATGGTCCGTTAGAGTGTACTAAGAAGTGCCAGCATACCGACAAGTACAAGTGCTGTGGCGTCTATAAGGTTGTGGATGGTCGAACGGTCTCTGACTATCTGGACTCTTTAGCTTAATCTCACTGCAAAAAGTATGCAGTTGTTTTGACTATTAAGTGGCTAGCTGGATTTCAGAAGTCTGAGTACTATGAAGGTAGGAGTTAGGCCTCAAAGTGGGTAATTCCTTATTGTGGAAATTGCCTATGGAATGTCGAGTTCCATTAGCAAGGACCAAATTACCCACTTTGAGGTCTAACTCCTACCTTCATACTCAAACTTCTGAAATTCAGGTAACCACTAAATAGTCTATTATTTTTTGCAGTGTTCTGCACCTGTTATTGGTGTGTATTATATGTTATAATAATAATAATACAAATTATGTCAAGTGGTCCCACAACGGACGGAAATAGTGCGCGTATGGTGCAGATATGGTTAGTTTCAGCGACGAATGGTGTCCATCCTATCCCGGAGTGTAAGTGGCTAATTCTTGTGTAGTTTTTGTACCTGGGTCCATTGCAACAGCGCATGAACTTCGAACTTTCATTGCCACATTGAGTCTACAGTTATACTATTCATATTAAGCGATCGTGGACTAAAACGCGTCTTCTCCAAACTGATGCAGTCAAACACAATGTGCCTCATATGCCAATTGTCACACACGAGTACCTAATGTCGCTTACCTTTCTGCTCATATCAAATGTCGCGCAGTTCTAATTGTTACTGACAGTGCAGATTTTGTTCCAGGTCCACAGCTTCAAAACGGAATGGAGTATGAACTTACAGTTAAATCATCTCCACACAATGTAAGTGAGTTTGTAAAAATAGTTCGTATACCCTGGGTGTTTAAGTATATCCTCTGTGAGTCCTATGCAAATACTTCAACTTTATACAGTGAGGATATTACATACTGTGAATCACTACAATGACATTGTAGTTGGTTTTTGGTTTCCCACGTCTACCTAGCCTTATTTCTAGGCTCCCCTCACATGCGCGGAAAAGTATGTTTTGTACAGGGAGTTGCACAGTGGTGTATTGTCAATCTAACAAACTTACACCTTCGCTGATGTAACTCCACCCCCTTCCTCAGCCTCTCCAGCCTCCCCTTCCCCTTCTCCTCCATCTCCGCTCCCATCATTGTTCACGTCCTATGTCAGGGCGGCTGTCGGTTCTGGGTCACGGCGGCTCTGGTGGCTCTCCGGGTATGGGTCAGGGTAGCTCTAGCTCCCCGGGGCCGGGTCAGGGCGGCTCATCGGCCCGGCACTCCTCCCTCCCCTCCTCTTCCTCTGCAAGGAATTCTCGGAAGAGATCAATATCCATTTCTGTTGAAGAATAAACATTATTAGTACTGAAATTTGCCTATTAAATAATTAACATGTATCAAGAGACTTGCATGCATACATGTAGTGAGCTGTGTGAAGTCTTTTCCAAGGTTATGGTGCTTAACCACTGCATAAAGTCCACTACAGAGTGTTAGCTATCGCTATTAATTTAGCATTGCTATCAGTGAATTTTGCAATTTTACCTAGTTCTCTTGACTCGGCCTCTGCTATTGCTTTGGCTTCCCTCTCCCTCCTTGCCTCAGCCTCACTTCTTTCAAGTATAGCACATACATCCCTCCCCAGCTCCCTCCTTCTGTAGAGAGAGTACACTTAAGAGTGCAGCAAACAAGGCTGTACAGGAACTGGTTTAACTATTATGCAATCAGGCTGCTCCTTAGGGTTAGGCTTACCCACCCACATGCTGCTTTAGGGGCACCTAAATTTCATCATTACCCATTATTGTGCATGTGCATGAACCTTTCAATGCTCGCATTGGCTCCCAACATGGTTGCAGTGTGGTTACTATGTCGTTTTTCTCCAAACCAAACCAAAGATTCTCAACAGTAACGATGAAGCAGCTACTGTTAGTGCCTATTTTCAGGCGGTTATACATACCACTGCTGCTGGTAGAGTCCGCTACGAGCACACGTTCACTAGTTTGATAATGGCATAATGGCTAGGACCCGCCAGCCATGAAGTTCATGTGAGTAGAAACTGACAATCATATAATTTGGAGTGGCATAATTTGCTCAACGTTATAACTTTCGGGGCAAGCAGGCCTGTGAACCAAAAGAGCTTCTTACTTTAAAATAACTATGGAATCTTAAACATCGTTCAACAACTTTGAAAGAGTCCATGACCTTTGTCTGACAATTTAATATTTTAAACTTGCCTTGAGATTGATAAAACACCCAGCTCCACGCAAGAATCAGGAGTCTCCCATCACACATCTCTTACTCAGCATACAGTGCTGCCATCTTCCATCAGGCAGAAGACTTTTCCAGCTCTCTGTATTTACACATCCCCCGAGTTCGCAGGACCCGTCCAGTTCTAAAACTGGATAGAAATTCCAGATCGGTACGGAACATATATATATATATATCTGATGACTATTTCACTAAAGTGGCACCCCTGTTAATAGAAATTAGGAAAAATTCCAAACCTACATCACCAGGGACACTGTTTGCAAATCGTCATCATCATAAACTTAGGCTATCAAAAAATTGTCAAAAGTAACATTCTTACAGTTTTCTGGCCAGGTACAGTAGCTCAGAAATACCAGCATCAATAAAGGAGGTATGCTCTTGTGCAGAGGCTTCGAAACTTGGATCTGGCCAAACAGTCTGTAATTGCACATTAACTATACCATTAACTATACCACATGGTATTCACATTCCATTGATCTATGACCATTCAATGCTTGTTTCAGGAACATGGGGACCGAGGGTACACCAGCTGAAATAAATCAGCAGGCATCTTCTGCATAGCCATCCTTCCCCAACAACAAGGGATAAACATCAGGCAATAATAATAGCAAACCAACAACACAATCAGGCTACACTAAGGGGCCAGGGCTTGACAGTTTTATTTCTCCTTGTTCCACCCACCTTCATGATGTTATCTTGTAAACATGCTTGTAATGTTGTACAGTCCAATTATAAAGTACATGCAAACAGGAAGATCAAACACTGTTATCAGACAAATGTCTCCTGCATAGCAAGGCAAACTGAAAAATACTTCTTTTGCACATTTTAAAATCTTTTTATTGAAGTGATTTAGTGGAGTTATGCTATACAAATCACTATTGATGTACGTGGAATGGTTATGTATTGGCTCAGCGTTTCTGGAACATGTGGGATGTTCTGCACCAAAGTGTACAAAACTCAAAGATGCATCCGAGCCTGTTTGAGGGCTCAAACTTATCAAGTGCTGTTGACAAGAAGCCTTGTATCTCTGAAAGTCTAAGGCCAGGACAGCTGAAGTTTGTAGCAAGCGGTTAAGCAATAATTATAAACTCTTCTCCAGCAAGTCTGCTGTTAATCTGAGGTAAGGTATCCGAGCTCCAGTTGCCAGAAATATATTTTTCTGAAATTTAAAACAGCCATATCCTGAGTTACACTGGGGCTGCAACGTTCTGGCTTGGATATGTCACAAAGCTGAAGTACCTTTATCTGTAGTAGAGCACTGGACCTGCAGATCTGTCTTGCAGCAAATGTACAAAATTCAAAGATGCTCAAAATGCAGAAATGGCTGACACACGCTTACCGACAGCAGTGGGACCTAACGAGCCGATCAACACTCAACTAAACTAGTTTTGTAGACTTCGGCCTTCGATCCAGGTGTACACCGACTTTTACAGCAATCCACAGCCTCTTGGCAGAGATACAGCGCTTTTGTGTGCACCGATACCATTTTACTCACCGTCAGCCATCGAGAAACGGCTACTTCCGATACGAGTTGCTGGCACAAAGGTTGATACCGTACTGCTGGGAAAGAAACTAGCAGCTGAGTAAACTAGAAGCTCCGCCCCAGTTGACTGCTCCGCCCATTTTATTACAAAACCGGTAAGTACCACATACTTAATTACAGAAACTTGGCATCTCGACTGCTGATGCGGCGGGCGATCAGAAACTAACATGAAAGTTGGAGGGGCCTAATAATAGCAGTATCATACGATACGTGATTATTATGACTAGCAATGGACAAGCCTCGTTCCCAGGCTCTAGTGGAGGGGAGAGTAGAGCCTGGTACACACTGTTTGCGCATGCGCAAGAATTTACGGAAGAGGGCCAGTAAACGTATCCACGAACGAACTCAGTCACATGGCGAGGAGTAGTACGGAGGCAGTATACAGTTATAGTAAGCGGAAGAACTAGAAACTGTCAGATTTTTGGTTTTCTACAACTGAAAAGGCTTTCTAACCAGTCAAGAATAGCAAAACTAACTGTAATTTTTCCCCCGCTAGGATTATGGTAGCTGTCTTACCACAGAAATTTGGAAGCGCCTCTCACCAAGTAGCTGCTCGATTTTCAATCTCAGATCTGGGCTTTCAGAGGTAAGCGGGATCGAACAATCAAACTAACTATCACTTTCTAGGCATATATATGGCGAAAACCCATCAGCACCGGCTTAGCCTCGCTCCCAGACTCTTCTGAAAGCACCACCATCTTCAATTGTATGCATGTAATGAACGATAATACGATGATAGACTGAGTGATATTGAGGCGTAGTATCCGCTAGTTTCCAAAGCCCCAGAAATCCTGGGGTAACTGAGCATGCGCAAACAGTGTGTACCAGGCTCTTTACTCCGCCCACGCAAGAGCCTGGGAACGAGGCTAGCAATGGACAAGCACCCTTAAAAATGCCCCACCTTACCACAATAAAAACATATCATTGAGCTAGCAGCTGCACCAGTGGACTTACTGGCAGATAATACGTAAGTGGACTTACTGGCAGATAATACTTGTGCAGGAAAAGTTGGCACATCAGATGTACGCCTTTGCTAAGCGGCCTAGCTTGGGCATATGGAAAAGCAGGAAATGGAAACTGGAAATGGAAACTGGAAACTGGAAACTGGAACTGGAAACTGGAAACTGAAAATGGAAAGTGGAAACTGGAAACTAGAAATACAAAGTTACACGGTTAATACACAGAATTAGCTAAACAGTAATAGCTGTAGGACCGAACACAGTGACACACGTGACCTTGTTGTACCCTCGTGGGAGAAAATAAAAATAACGTGAGCGTAGTCGCTATAATATGGATTACATCACTATCATCTGATGTAATACAGCCATGGGCGGGCGGCGTCGGTCGACAATGCACAACAGGAAGTCATACACAGGTTATATATACAAGTATACGCAGCGGAGTATGCAGTACAAATGAAAAGCAGGACTGGCATGGAGTACAGAATCTTCTAGAATCTAACTCAAAACTTAGATAACGGCAGACGGCAGTAACAGTCTAACACAGGCACAGTGCACAACATAGTGCACAACAGGAATGTGATATATCGTAAGCTTTCAAGGCATTTAAGGTGTACAATTATTATCATAACACATAATGTGGGCTCTTAAAAATTTGATGAGCATAATTTCAGCATAATAAGGGCATTTGTTGAGCATAATAGGTAGGTTTTTGGAGCAGTGCAGCATATGTAGCATAATAGGTAGGTTTTTGAGCATAACCAGCCTACCTCTATACACAAATCATGCAGTATACTGTCAAACCCGCATGACAGATCATATGTCAAAACCAGGACCACGAAGCCATGTTGAACAGCATTTCTATGCTCTGCCAATGTGACAGAGAAATGAATACTGCAGTTGTCCTTCACACAGGATTTTTCATTTGGGGGGTGGGAAAACATCAATATGCAGCTGTGGAAGGGCGTGCCCCCTGTGCTCCCTGTGAAGACTCCCCACCTCCACCCTCTTAAATTGGTAGTTTAAGCAATCAGAGGTTACCTGTGGTGCCCAGAAAGAATTGCTGAGTACTAAAAAACATAAATATAATGTGGGGTGAACTTTGGATTTCCCCCCTGTATGAAACCCTGCCTATGTGAAATACAATTGGGTCTTAAAATCTTAATTCAGACAATGCAATATACAAAGATTTTCTTGAGGGATACCGGTAGCCCTCATTCCCAGGCCTCTTCGCTCCGTGTCTTCTGTAATACAAGCAAGTGAAGTGAGCAAGAGGAAAAGCAGGGAAGGCCTGGTGCATTTTATTATGTGCCGTGACATAGGGTAGACGTAATTAACTGGTTGAGTGTACATCCCACCTACGCGAGGCTCTATGATCTTGCCACCCTCCACGAAGAAAGTTTCTGAGTTATTGCAAGTTATAGACTTGAAGTTCAACTGAGTCGACGGCAAGTTAAAGAGTGAGCGAGAGTTTTACCAGCAGTGAGATTCGAACTGAAATGACAGGATTTGGTAGATCCGGGCGGACATGAGGTAAGCTTATAGCCGTATTTCTTGTCCAAAAGACGGCAACAGAGATAGTTCCGCCTTCTCTAGTACCCTGTGAGTGCGAAAGTTAAGCAGTAGTCGCTATAGCAGGTTTTTAATTCCCTGCTAGCCGATGATACAGTCTTCGGATAGCCTGTTTCACTGCAGGTTTTTTTCCATTGGAACGCTGATCCCTGTCTTATCTGCAGAGTTTTGGGAATCTAGAGGCATCAGCAACTCACAATATCAGTGGTCTAGCTTTCAGAGCAATCGGTAACACTTCTTTACTTCATTAATAGATTGTAGCTACAGCGTACATGGCGACACATTAAAGTGTGCAGTCAACTGGTTAATTATGTCTACACAACGTCCACCCTACATCACGGTATGTGATAAAATGTACCAGGCCATCCCCTACTTTTCGTACTGCAAGCGATAGAAGCTGGGGGTACAGGCCTCGGAACGATGCTAGGATACCGAAATAATTCAGATATCAAAAGAAGTTCATTATATTCTAAGGCACACCTGTACAGGTTGACCTATGCCACAGAAAATGAGGGAAAAGTCGACACAGTTATCTACACAACCATGGCGTCAGACTGTAGCCCCATTTCTGTATTTCCCACATCACTCCTCCAATCTCTGCTATAATCAGAAATAATTATGGTACCACCCCAGGTTTAATGAACAAGCCAATAGAAGCTCATGGTACATCCCATCTAAACACACACGCTACTGTAACAGATATCTATAGACAAAAATTGCTGTCACAGATGCGAGTTTAGAGCCTGTCCTGTCTATAGACACAGACACAAGAGTCACTGCTACAATCTGTGCGTCACAAAGTGAAATGGGTTTTCTATGTAGTTGCTTCACCCACTAACTCTCCACTATCACTGGTATCCCCACTCAATAGTGAAAGGATTGGACTACTGTCATTATGCACAATAAAAACTACATGTGTTAAGCAGTTCTACCTTCTAGGCTGCCCAGGGTTCAACACCATACCGTATGTTTTGTTAATGGTCTGACAATCAGCATACATCAATTAAAGAATTCACTACTCAGACATTCTTCTATATAGTGTACACGTAGGGGCTGAATTGCAAAAGAAGCCATTCTTTGGTGGCTAGCTGTGAGCAAAACAGAGTTGGTGTGTACAAAGGCGATGTATCTGAGTCAGGACACTGTAGATTGATGTAAAGGTTGATACAGGGCTGGCATAAAGGCTAAAGTTTATAAAACCATTTGAATTGAGCGCCAATCGGCAATCTTGGTCCTGCTGTAGGCATGCACATGACAGCCATTTCCGCACTTCGAATTTGGGAAAGGCAGATGTGCAGATTTAGCGCTCTATTACAGATGGAGGTATACACTTCATAGAGTGTGGATACCTTGATTTATACTATACCTAAGTCATTCTAACCAATCAGATTTCAGCATTACAGGTAAATACTGCTTCGTATTCTACCGCGCGAAAAAATATACCCCGATTGCTTACGTAAAGCGGGTACCCGATTCCGTTCCAGTCGTTCAAATGTTCAGAAAGCTGTGGTAGGGCTGGTGGCTAGGGTAGCCTAGGCAAGACGTATGGCGTTTTTTGCCCGTAAATCGATGTGGGATAGCACGGTAAGCTATTGGTCTCCGTCTGTAGCTAGTTTTGTTGCGTTTCTGTGTGTTTGTACCTGTGGCCACGCTGCCAGCCTACCGTTTTTTTTGCCAAAATGGCGCTAGGGCGGGCTAGACGGGTAGCTACCGTGGCTATTAGCTGTTGTTCATGTCTGTTACAATTACTGGGAGTGTTTCGCCACTTGTAGCTACTATTTTGCGTTGTGAAAGCATGCTAGCTACCTAGTTTATCGCGTCGTGCTGAACGGCACCTTTCGAACCTTCTGGCGAGCAGTAGCTTGCCTTGCAGTTCTTGATGCTTTGGCAACTCTTGTCAGAATGACTTAGGCATAGTATAAGATAGATAGACCACTGCGTAGCGGGGTGTATGACCCGTTATCTACCTTGGGAAAAATTATCTCCCTTGGAAGCCTCGGAAGTATCTCGGGCTTCGCCCTCGTACTTCCTCGGATTCCGCGGGAGATAATTTTTCCCGCGGTAGATAACGGGTCATACACCCCGCTACGCAGTGATCTATCCTATACGTATAGTTTAGCATCATGAATTAAGAATAGAAAGTGTGTTGTACTGGAAGGGGCTGCCAAACACATGACACACAAAACGCCTTGAAGGTAGAGAATGGGCAGGAATTGTAACTGGTCATTCCCTTCCCAGGAGACTGGCATTTATGCAGAAAATGTTAACTCTTTAGCTACCAGCCAATGATGGTATTTGCTGTCATCACATTACACCCCCAACGACGGCGCTGACCATCATGCATAAAATGGCTGTCTAATTGACAGATGGCACTCAAAGAAGATCCCTCATGTGAATGACTATGTCACAATGAACACATTCTTCATTTGTAAGTACAAAACTTCAGTTATACCGTATTTCCTCGTACAAAAGCCTCCCTCAAATAAATGCCGTCTTTGTTTACACACTGAGTGAAATTTTGGTATTATCGTTAATAAGCACTGGCCAGTAATGAAATACTGGAGGTGTGGCACCTTTTGTATGTGGCACGTTCAATATTCGCCTCCTTCTTGCAAGAGCAGCCATGTTTTACTGACACATCGCTGAAAAATCGATATAGGAAAGTACGGTGAGCTTCTACTCTCCGTCTGTATCTAATTTATTGTATCTGTGTGTGTGCAAGTGGCCATACTGCCAGCCAGCTGACGCCTAGGCCTTTATATAAGGAAATACAGTAACTGTAACAGATTTACCTTATTCATAGCTGTACTCAAGTATGGAGTCACACTGGCACAGCACATTCGTATAGGTTGTTCATCTCACACCTCAAAAAAGAAAAGTCATACGTTAAGTAACTTAACAACCATGGGATCAGAGGCCCATTTATGTATTTTGTGTCTGTCACAGACACAAGCTTTGGCACTCCCAGTCTTACCAATAGCAGTCACTACTACAGATACAAGCTTGGGGCCCTCCCTGTTTACAGATGCAAGAGTCATTGCCATTGATGCAGAGTTTAGGGCCCACCCTGTTTACAGACACAAGAGATGCTGTCACTAACATGACCTTAGGACCCTCCCTGTCTACTGAATCACTGCCACCTGTGAGCTCCCTGTTTACAGACAGAGCTACATGTGTATGGAGCTACATGTCTATACAACTCCTGCATACACTTGCTGCAATGTGCTGTTTCAATTATATCAGAATCATGACACTACAGCAAAAGTGCACAGTCGTTTTGCTAGCTTGGTTGCTATCCATCCTGCACTCTAAATTGGTTAGATACTTCACCCAATGGAATCTAGAAACTCTCATGCCCTTACAAGTGTCAGGTTATAAGGTATCTTGTATATGGCCAGACATTTGTGTCTACTGGAGGAAGTAATGGATAACAGATTTACAATGTCAGGAGGAGATAAAGCCTCTCCAACTGAATCACAATAGTAGCAATACCAAAAAAAATTATCTACAAATCTGGAGGCATGTAACCGATTAATTCCTCTGACTCGTACTCGTACTGGTCAGGGTACCCACCCGGGAATGGTAACCTAGGTCAAACTCGAATTGTCACATGTGCTTTCTTCGCGTGTACTCAGCATGCATGCACGGGGAGGAGCTCACTCGCATGTCACACGCGAGTCACACACGACGTACTCGTGTATGGGATTGCGAGTAACCGCGAGGGTGGCGAGAGTACATTCGTGCGTGTTACCTTACATGTTACCTTAGATGTGATCTGTACTGTAAATGGAACAGCAACTTTTTTTTGATTACTACTGTATATCAGAGGAGGTCGGCCACAGTTGACCTTTTATAATCAGCTCTCATTAAAATCACATGACATATATATATTCAATCAAAAGGTAATCTTGCATGTGATCGACGTTAATAAGCCGTGAAGTATTGCAAACGCCATAGGGAAAGAATTGAAGATTTAGCCTGTTTTCCCCTGGCCTGTCACTTCGAAAATGAACTTTTAAGGAAGAAACATTATTGCTATATTGTTAAGTTTTGTGTTTTCCCAAGACAATTGTGAAGTCTTTGTTGGCTCTGGGTGCAAACAGTCCGCTGATTCTGTGAGAGCTCGGAATGGCTGGAAGGAGCGACCAGCAACCATCTGGAAAGCGTTTGCGCACCTCGCCGGATGGGTCTTCCCTCATGAACAGATCGTAGATCCCGGTCCGCTTTTCTTCGTCGTCCCAAAAGTTTCTCAGCTCAACTGGTATGATGCTAAAGCTAGGGATCTGATAACAATACGACGATCCAACATCAATTACGTCCAGCGGGCCTTGAGGTTTGTTGTCAGTGTCAGGCATTTTGAATCGAGGCAAGTAGCTCTCAATAGAAGAGCTGCCGTCATGGCTATTCTCCATCCATCTCATTCCGTCCCACTTTGCACGTTGCACATCTTTTCCCCGCCCCTTCCGGTCACGTGTTATTCGCGTAGCTTGTCCAACCTCCTCTGACTGTATATACTCCATAGAGTATGGACACCATGATGTATAGTTTAGCATCATGAATTCAAAATGAAAATTGCAAGAAAGCATGTTTTCGTAGAAGGGGCTGCCAAACATCTGACACACAACAGGCCTTGAAGGTAGAGAATGGGCAGGAATTGGAATCACCGGTGTAGGAAGCAGGGGGCGTGGGGGGCTGCAGCCCCCCCACACTTTACAACCAGGGGGCTGAGCCCCCCGAACATTCCGAATGCGAGGTCAACGGCCAGGCTGTGTTGTGTCGGATAAATTTCTTACACTCAAAAAAATCCAACGGGGCACGCCCCTGGAACCCATTAGACACGCACAAAAAGAAGAAAAGTCATACATTAAGTAACTGAACAACCATGGCATCAGAGGCCCATTTGTGTATTTCGTGTCTCTGTCACAGACACAAGCTTTGGGCCCTCCCTGTCTATACCAATAGCAGTCACTACTACAGAAACAAGCTTCAAGGCCCTCCCTGGTTACAGAATGCAAGAGTCATTGCCATTGATGCAGAGTTTAGTGCCCACCCTGTTTACAGACGCAAGAGATACTGTCACTGACATGACTTTAGGCCCCCCCTGTCTACTGAATCACTGCCACATGTGAGCTCATGTTTACAGACACAGGCAAAGCTACTTGTGTATGGAGCTACATGTCTATACAACTCCTGCATACACTTGCTGCAATGTGCTGTTTCAATTATATCAGAGTAATCAGAGTAAAGCACATGACACACAGCAAAAGTACACGAGTCGTGCTACTGAACAACCATCCATCCTGTACTCTAAATTGGTTAGACACTTCACCCAATGGAATCTAGAAACTCTCAGGCCCTTAGAAGCATCAGGTTATAAGGTATCTTGTATATGGTCAGACATTTTTGTCTACTGGAAGAAGTAATGGATAACAGATTTACAGTGTCAGTAGGAGATAAACCCTCTCCAACTGAATCACAATACAGTAGCAATGCCAAAGAAAATCATCTACAAATCTGGAGGCATGTAATCCATTAATCCCTCTGACTCGTACTCGTACTGGTCAGGGTACCCACCTGGGAATGGTAACCTACTGCAGACCTCAAACACCCCTTGGAATTTATAGAATGTAAGAGTGTTGCATGTATAGCTAGTACAATCATTGAAGTTTAATTGCAGTTTAATCCTGCAGTAATTAAGGGCAGGGTAAGAGGGATAATTATCATAAATGGAATTGCTAATGAAACTTGTACAAAGTATCGTTTTGAGGAAGCCTTATTTCTATTCAGTTTCCTTCCGCTTCCCTTCTCACATGCAGATTGGCAAAACTGCCCTAATACTGGCTGCAGAGGGAGACTGTCTGGAGGTTGTCACCAAGCTCATTGAAATGGGCGCCAGTGTGGACACAACAGATCGAGTTAGTATGCCTGGCGTGCATATAAAATGCTCGCAGTGATTTTAGAGGAGGTTGTGGGTTGCTTGCTTAGAGTATGGTTCAAAGCAACCAACATATGTGTAGTTGGTGTATTACAGGCGATTTGTAGTATTTTGGCGATATAAAGACAGCTGTGGTCGGGTTCAGAGTATTCCAACAGTATTCTACATGATACACAGGGCACTTTCTACACTCCCCACCCACACACATACTCCCACTCAAGCGTAAGAGAATCTTTCTCTAACTCCACCACCACAAGCATTGTTACTTTTGGAGTTTAATAAATATTTTTTAATAAAAGGTATTACTTCCAGATGGGTAGAAATGGATAATGCTGTTAGCTTTAGCCACAAGCGTTAGTATGTCTTGTGAAACTAGGATTGCTATCAAAACGAGCTGTAATCAGCACTACTAATCATGGCCAACTTATGAGCTTATTGCAAGGTAAAATTTGCCAATTTTGGTGATAACTTTAGCTAATTAAAAATTGCGAACTTTTATGACCCATGTATGTGGTTGGGGAGATCATCGGCACACATAGTGCTACATGAATTCAAACTAAAAATGACACTCTTGTGTGATATTGTTGGGCTAATCAACTTTCAGTTTAAAAAAGCTGCTGAGTTAGCTATAGCAAAGCTATTTAATTAGTACTTAAATACCGTCAGTAATGAATGTAGCTTGTGGTGGGGGGGGGGGGGGGGGGGGGAACTTTTGTTGACAGCACTGCCACAAGTCATGCAGTTTTGGTGGTTTAGACATTTTCAGTTTCATACTACTGCTTACATGACCTGGTTGTTGATAATTAGTAATTTCACAGAATAATTATACTGCTAATGTACCGTGAATATTGAAATATGCCAGCCTCGAACCCGTAACAATGACAGTTGTTGTGATGTACTGGTTTTGGACACGTAGCTTAGTCAGGCTTTAGATATTGTTGTTTTCTCAATATTCTAAGAACTTTTATTCCATTTCCTGTAAGTGGAAGTTGATTGTTAATATTCTCTTCTAGCCTGTACATAGCTATGATGATGACGTAATATTCACAAATAGCCCCGGCTTTGTACATTCACATGCACGGTTTAAAGTGTTTTCCGTGCAATATAGCTGAGTTACAGCAAAAAGGTTTTTTGCCTCTTACTAACTAAGGTGCCACCTTAAAGCCGTTCTATGCAACAATGCATCTATAAGTAATTACAAGTACTTATTGATTCAATGCATTTGTGTATTATTAATCTAAAAAGGTACTTCTAACGTTTTCTTTCCTTAAGTTAAAGTGGTGTCTGTCTCAACCATTCCATTAACAAATACTGTCAGTGCTCAATTGCACGATTTTGGAGCACAAAAATAGCCTCCAGCTCATTTTGAGGCCCCACTAATCAGCTTTGTTTCAGACAGAGTGTGTGAAAAAAGATGGGGAGTGGAGCCTGGAAAGGAAGGCTAGAGTAATAATTCAGAAGTTTGATGTTATACTTGACTGTTAATTGTGGGTACAGCTACTTAGCAATTATAATAATAATTATTAAATGACATGAGGAAGTCATAAATCCACAAGCAAATATAGGTCTATGCGTAGGTGTGAGCAATTGTGACAGCATACTATTACCCACTTAACCAAGACATAAATGAACTGTGAAGGGAATGATATTGGCTAGTATTCATATCAATCCAGCCTTAGGCAATGCAAGTTTATTTTTATTTATTGGCATGCACCCGACTAGAGTGGTATTCATATGCGATGACGTGTATGCACTCACAGTATCACATTTCAGAGACATGCATACATAGCTGTTGCCTGTTGTCATCAAGAAAACAGTAGTAGTATTCAAGTACACCCGGCCTTTCTTTCAGGAATGTGTTATAATTTATTAAATGCCAAGAGCATGTGCGCTCTGGCTTGATAAAGCTCACCTGCGATCTTAAGGATAGCCCACCGTTCTGTAGCCATAATTTGAGGAACAAAGTCGCTGAGATGCTGAAGGTGAGAGATCGGTGATGGTGTTGGGAGTCTGCATGCCACATGGCGGTGTGACCAGTGGGTGTGTCAATGGCCAGGCTGTATTCTGTCGGATTTTACACACAAAAAATTTACAAATTTCCCACGGGGCACACCCCTGCAACCCCCTAGACACACACAGAAAAGTCATACATTAAGTAACTGAACAGCCATCTGGCATCAGAGGCCCATTTGTGTATGTCTTGTCTCTGTCACAGACACAAGCTTTGGGCCCTCGATCCCTGTGACAACAATAGCAGTCATTACTACAGATACAAGCATTAAGGCCCTCTCTGTTTACATGATATGAGTTTAGGGTCTACCCTGTTTACAGACACACAAGATGCTGTCACTGACATGACTTTAGGGCCCTCCCTGTCTACTGAATCACTGCCTTATGTAAGCTCCATGTTTACAGACACAGAGCTACTTGTGTATGGAGCTACATGTGTATACAACTCCTGCATACACTTGCTGCAATGCTTGCTGCAATGTTTCAGTATATCAGAGTAAAGCAGAAGCATGACACACAGCAAAAGTGCACAGTCGTTATGCTAGCTTGGTTGCTATCCATCCTACACTCTAAATTGGTTAGACACTTCACCCAATGGAATCTAGAAACCCTCAGGCCCATATAGCAGCATCAGGTTACATGCATAAGGCATCTTGTAAATGGCCAGACATTTTTGTCTACTGGAGGAAGTAATGGAAAAACAGATTTACATTGTCAAGAGGAGATAAAGCCTCTCCAACTAGTAGCAATGCCAAAGAAAATCGTCTACAAATCAGGAGGCATGTAACCCATTAATCCTATTCTAAACCCTTTACTGTATTGTAAAGCTACTATTATATTTTCCCCTTGTAAATCCTGATTTGAGGAGAAATTTACAGATTGTGGACATAGAAATAACTTGCTATTACTATGCTCTCAAGTTCTGTGCAATTTCTTTGAGGTGTATGGAATTGCGAGTAACCGTGAGGGTGGCTAGAGTACTCGCGTGTGCACACCTAAACATTCGCGCGTGTTACCTTACATGTGATCTGTACTGTAAACGGAACAGCAACTTTATTTTGATCACTACTGTATATACTTTATAGGGTATGGATACCATGATGTATAGTTCAGCATCATGAATTAAAAATGAAATTTGCAAGAAAGCATGTTTTCGTAGAAGGGGCTGCCAAACATCTGACACACAACAGGCCTTGAAGGTAGAGAATGGGCAGGAATTGGAATCACCGGTGTAGGAAGCAGGGGGCGTGGGGGGCTGCAGCTCCCCTAACACATTCGTTGTGTCAGGCGTGAAGAACCACAGCTCTGACTGTTCCCGCAGTAGGATGACGCAGCCAATCTTTTATCGGTCCCCCGGTTCCGTGGCAAATTTCTTAAAGGAAGCTATTGCTATACACCGTTAGCTACAGCTTAGCTACGCCTTTCACGTTTGCTTGCCACATGGCGGTGTGACCAGTGGGTGTGTCAATGGCCAGGCTGTATTGTGTCGGATAAATTTTTTACACACCAAAAATTTACAAATTTCCCACGGGGCACACCCCTGCAACCCCCTAGACACACACAATAAGAAGAAAAGTCATACATTAAGTAACTGAGCAACCATATGGCATCAGAGGCCCATTTGTGTATTTCTGTCTCTGTCACAGACACAAGCTTTGGGCCCTCCCTGTCTATACCAACAGCAGTCACTACTACAGATACAAGCTTAAGGCCCTCTCTGTTTACATGATGTGAGTTTAGGGTCCACCCTGTTTACAGACACACAAGATGCTGTCACTGACATGACTTTAGGGCCCTCCCTGTCTACTGCCTTATGTGAGCTCCATGTTTACAGACACAGAGCTACTTGTGTATGGAGTTACATGTGTATACAACTCCTGCATACACTTGCTGCAATGCTTGCTGCAATGTTTCAGTATATCAGAGTAAAGCAGAAGCATGACACGACAGCAAAAGTGCACAGTCGTTTTGCTAGCTAGGTTGCTATGCATCCTGCACTCTAAATTGGTTAGACACTTCACCCAATGGAATCTAGAAACCCTCAGGCCCATAGCAGCATCAGGTTACATGTACATGTATAAGGCATCTTGTAAATGGCCAGACATTTTTGTCTACTGGAGGAAGTAATGGAAAACAGATTTACATTGTCAAGAGGAGATAAAGCCTCTCCAACTGAATCACAATATAGTAGCAATGCCAAAGAAAATCATCTACAAATCAGGAGGCATGTAACCCATTAATCCCTCTGACTCGTACTCGTACTGGTCAGGATACACACCCGCTCAGGGTACACACCATCCTCTGGGGATTTGTCCAAGACTGCAACCAAACTTTCTGAGTAAATCTCTGCAATCTACCCATTTCATCCACAAGAAAACAAAACAGAATACTTCCCACTCTCAATTTCAATGACATATCCAATACTAAACCCTTTACTGTATTGTAAAGCTACTATTATATTTTCCCCTTGTAAACCCTGATTTGAGGAGAAATTTACAGATTGTGGAGACAGAAATAACTTACTATTACTACGCTCTCAAGCCCTGTGCAATTTCATTGAGGTATATGTCTGGCCTCTCCTGGACTGTGAAGGTGTGAAGGAAAATATACGGCCAACAAATGTGGATGTGGAAGTTTTTTAAAATTTGAGCGACTACTACAAATCCCTATAACCCCTGTAGCTAAAAACTATAACTTAGGCAAGTTACTTGCAATGGGACTCAAGAAAGAATATAATTCTTACAGCCCCAAAGCATTGGGCTATTCCAGTAAATGTCCATACACCCCCCATAGAAGAGTTTAATTGACACCCCCTTTGACTCCTACCCCTGGACAATTCAACTATTTTCACTTACATGTACACCCTGGACAAATGATAATTATACGAGCATCCCTGGACAAAGGAATGGAATCATTGTATCCCCCCCCCCCCCCCCCCCCCCCGACAAAAGAAACAGAACTGCTTTGCACCCCTGGACAAAGTGATGATTGATGCTTTACCCCCTGGACGCATAGGAAGCTCTAGAAATACAGGAACTGTGTACATATACTAAATGGCCTAGAGCATGGGCAGCTCTATGCTCTAAGCTATACATAGGCTTCCAAGCTTTCCACTGCAGCAGTTGCTGATGGTTTAGACACCAGGGCGCTGGATGAAGTACCCAAAAATGTGGCCATACTCTACAGGCGGCCTCAATGTCATGCCATTCATGAAACTCCCCATGGCTGTACATGTGAGGCTGTCTACTTCCTTGAGTCGCATTGTAGGTAACTTGCCCAAGTAGCAGTCTTTAGCTACTCGGGCCAGGGGCTTGCAAACTTGATACGCACTCACTTGCTAATGAAGCCAACCGTGGCCCACCCCACTTCCGCTTTCACCGTTTAGCATTGTTTCACACGCAGTGAAAAGCGGTTGTATCTACTGCAAGCCTATGAATAGTGAACGTAGTCTTAGTGCTATTCATACAAATGTTATGTATGATTACCTGAAGATAGCTGTATACTGGCTATATCCTAGGTATCGTGGACCTAGGTACTTGCAGACTGCTGTTCGTTCATCAGCGAACTTGTCCGCAATTTTCACAGCCGTAAACTTCCATCTCGTGAGCTGCCGTTGAGCTGTCTAGACTGTCGAGAGGGGCGCCAATAAATGAATTGAATGGTGTAGCAGCTCTGGTAGATGTTCGTCGTACACTGACAGAAATACGTAACTCTGTTTAATAGCAGTCTGTAAGAAGAATCGTGTGAACTTTCGATTTGAAATTTAACGCTGATGGGATCAACAGTCCCGTATTCGCTCAATAGCACCTCCAAAAAATGTTTTATACGGCTTTTGCTCTCGCTCGGCAACAGCAGAGTCACGAACAACACTCAACACACACACACAAAAGCAATACTGGGTAGCTGCTAAATAAAATACGCTAAATTGATTAACATGTATCTGCGTAGCAAATCCGAGTCCTCCGTAGTCATCAACACATAGGCGCACTTTAAGAAAACTCGACTCAATAAAACTGAAAGAAAGTGCAATTTCCACTGCTTAAAGACTGGCGAATTGCGTCATTCTTATTGCAGCCGATTGGCTAAATGCTACCTACCAGTAACCCACTTTTGGAAGATTTATTTTGGTTTTCTCTAAATTTAGCGCTTACGCAATTACTATGAATAACATTATGACGCGAACTACACGCGCAGTTAACTAGTTATTGCGAGTAGGCAGTAGGCCAAAAGCTGATTGGTGGGTGGAGCTCAACGCCGTACTTGTCGTTGGGTGGGTTAGGCTCAATATCAGTGACTAACACTCTGAAATGGAGGGCTTCTTTGACTTGCCTTTTGCAGTAGGTCTTCATCTCTAATTTGCTTTAACTACTGCTTTTGACAAGCTCTAGTAGCTCAACATGTTTGCACTAGATACACTCCTGCAGTATTTGTGTTTCTTGACAGAACATACTCATACAAATAGTGATAACAATACCATAGATTAACTTTTGGCAATAAACTCTGTAGCCTTAGCATGCAGTACCTTCAATGGGTTCTTGGGCACTAATTTATGATGGTCCATTTTGTCAACTTAAATTATCCTGCATAGTTTAATTGCCCCAATTGACAGAATGGGTCCAACATTTACATGAAGTTGCACGTCACCAGCTTAATTTGCTTGCTGTGCTATAAAGCCGGAGGGGGCATTGCAATGGTCAATCGTTGATAACCAACCCACGTGGTACAAACTTGCCAAAAATCAATATTCTGAAACCTGATAATTGTGTTAACAGTGCAGCAGCAAAAATTAAAGGGGAGATTCAAATCCCCTCGTACCAACCCACCACTGGACTACAAACTTAAGCATCCACAAGTACGAGAATCTATTTTCCCGCCACCACTACAAGTTTTAATTTGAGTTGAAACAGCTGCTGTCATATAAGTATGGCATACATTATTCTTAATCATTTCCACCTGCATATATATTTGAATACTCAATTATCTAGAGTTGAGTGTAGAACAATAATGTAAAGTATGTACACATACTCCCCCATCTCTAGTTTACTTGTGTTACTGAAACAAGCTATGCAAATGGCCAGTAACTGACTAATTAGCTACATTTTTTTTGCATCAAGTTACATTCTACTGTGAATCACTAATCACCGGTGTAAGTAGCAACATACTATATTATATAATTATAGAAAATTGCCCACCTATGGTAGTCTTGTGCCCAGATGTTCACGCCTCCCATGGCAAAAGAATGTCTTGTGTTAATATCTCTTCGGAATAGCATCACCATCCTGTCAATGATCTCTTCAGAATAACATTCAGTCAATAACCTCTTCTGAATAACATCCTCATTCAGTCAATAATCTCTTTGAAATAGTATTCTCATCCACTTATCTCTTTGGAATAGCATCCTCATCCCTCCTTTAACACTTGTAATCATGCACTGCTGAGGTGCAAAAGAGAAATCATATTCAAAGTAACACACAAATTTATATATTGACAAATTGAGGAAGTTGCAAAAACAATCTGAGGAATTATGCTTAAAACTTTGGTTTCAAGAAGATGGTAAGTTTTGTTATCCGTGTAACAATCTAATAGCTATTTCTAAATTTTGAAGAGAACTAAATCATACAAACGTTTTTATATGTTGGACCCATTCTGTCAATTGGGGCAATTAAACTATGCAGGATAATTTAAGTTGACTACAACAATTACCTAGATAAAGTGGCTATAATGAGCTGTGCTCTCCTATGCTGATGTTTTCTTGGTATTGTCAAACAGCATTACTGAGTTCCTCCACTCTTCCCTCCTCACAGCTGTATCACAAGACGGCTCTAATGTGGGCTGCAGAGAAAGGCCATCTAGAGACCGTCACCAAGCTAATTGAAGCTGGAGCCAGTGTGGATGCACTCACTCCGGTTAGTGCAATTGTGATGGCTAGTATAGATTATGATTATAGTGACATACTTGTGTGCACTTAAAGGGAATTTGATATTCAGGGAAGGCTGTAGGTTCCAATAGTATTTCACCTGATGTATTCTATAAGCATTCATTTTGTCCACATTTGGATTGGTTATCGAAACTGGAAAAATGTTTGAATATCGTAAACTATAGCTATGTACAGTTGTAAATTTGTCGTCAGTGCATGTTGCCGGTTCGTCAAATTATTGCATGCAACTAAATATTAATTACTTGCTCTATATCTGCAAAAATTTCATGTATCACATTAGAAATTAACCGAAAAGACTTGAACTTTAACTTTTGTTCTATCTTCTCCTCCTCCCCTCCCCCACCTCCCTTTTTCTCCTATTGTACTATTGACTATTACCAGGCATAATTTTAGGGGGGGTTCTGAGGTTTCCAGAAACTAGTCAGAGCTAAATAATTTTTTTACATTCTCACCTGTTCAGCTCCGGGTGATCTAGGTTAATAGCAAGATCTAACATTGTAATTAAGCAACTGAGCCGACTGCCTCGCTACATAGTAGGCGTGTCTGCATATATGTGTCATCAACAAGCACAAAGTCATAGTCATCCATAGACAAGATGGCAATTGTAGTGACTTAGGTAAGAATTCTACCATCAAGTGAATGCACATAGGCTTATCAGCTTTATATAGGCATAACTTAAATTGTGTGCTTGCATTCTTCTACCGATGTTGACGGTGGCCTGTTGGGCCAATTATTTAGCAAAAAGTTAACAAGTCCACTATAACATAGCTATTTAATTAGCAGTTAAACATTTGCTACTAATCACTACACATAGCTTATGGTGGAGGGGGAAAAAATGAACTTTTATCATTGCAGGAAGGAGAAAGTGTAAACATTTTAACCCCCCCCCCCCCCCTCCTCACTAGGCCCAAGTAGCTCATTTGAAAATTAGTAGGTTTTAAAATGACAATTTTTATCAGTTCATTAGTTGGCCGAGATTGGTTTTAGAAATTTGGCAATTACTATAATAAAAATTTGAAACTAATTGTGTGCCATTACTTCATTTGAGATAATGATCCCCAAAAATGTAGGTCATTAAAGGAGTGAGATACTACTACTGTACCGTGGGCATGTACCTTACCTAATTAATGATTTAATTAGTATGTTAGCTTAGAATTACAAAACTGCCTGTTTTAGCAGTTGTATAAGCCAATTGCAAAATTAAACAGTTATTATCGGTTAGAGTATTTCAGCAACAGTCTAATTACCTATGCCTATGCTCTGATACAGACCCTCTTCCTGGGGGAATACGTACATGAGCCAACACTAACAATAATAATGTCCTCATGTTGCTGCCCGTAGTGCTGATATCATTGACCACGCACCCACAAACACAAGCGGGGCTTATAAGACCTCCAGTCAGAGACAAAAGCTATTGAAATTAGCAGGCAGAAGGATTCCTCAAACTCCTCCCCCCCCCCGCCCCCCCCTCCACACAACAAAGTTTCAGATTTCACCAGCCAAATACTTCCAATACTGTCATATACATGTACAGGACACTCCCAGAGCACATGTACCACACTTTCACATTCATACACTATCAGGATCATCAATCCCCTGCCAGTAATTTAAAAAAAATTCTCTATTTTTCAATACTTCTCTCTATTGTATCTAAAAAGAAATTTGTATTGGCTATCTATATTTAACTGCAGCAACAATTCAGTAATTACTTTTATCCAGGTTTTCCTCTGCCTACCTCTATATGGTTTCCCTTTATACACAAATGCAAACAATATTTTAAGACATCTGTTCTTGCGTGTTATTAACAAGAACATTCATATAGATACTAATTCATATAGAGAAATATAGATACTAATTCATATAGAGAAGAGAGAGATACTATAGATACTAATTCATATAGAGAAACTGAAAGCTACAAGCTGTAGTATAGCCGTGCTGTTGTATGCAGGCAGGTTTTTGAGTAACTGTTCGGCTTGAGCTTCTCTTCAGGCTTCTACGGTCGCTTATTAATGTAGATGAAACACTGAAGCTGGAGCCATAGATGGTAGTGTAGGACACACTGTCCTCTGAAATATAAACCCGTTTCATTATGAAAGTTTGCTAGTGATTTGAAAAATTGTTAACACTGTATGAATGTGTAGTCCTAGTCACAGCAGTTTGACATAATTATAGTTGAAATTCAAAGCCATTTTAGAACTCACACCAGACTAATTAGTTTTGAGTCCTCTAGGGGGTTAATGAACTAGGCCATTCTAGCTAGATAATCCATTGCAGTATGCTTTCATAAAATAGTCACTAAATTATCCTCAAAGCTATTCCCTCATATTAGCTAGTTAAATTTTTAGGCTAAGTGCTTGAAGCAGACTTCAAATTAAAATGAAGTATCCCATCTTTGCAAGACAGTGGCTACTGGACTGTTTTGACAACAGGGATTCACTTCCTGTCTACAGGAGTGAGGTTTCTATGGTAACATACACCAAAAACAGTAAATACATCTCCATAAAAATGTATTTTATGGGATAGAAGACTATTATATTCCAGATCTGCTCCAGCAATAAACCTGGTTAGAGCAAAACATGGAAGAAGTGGTGTTCCCAGGCCCTCGCTTTATTCGGTTGCACAAAAGGAGCCTCGCCCCCACTCACCTCAATTCCAAATCTAATGTTTACCAAGAAGCTATCAACCACTGATTATCGCTCATTAATAAATCAAGCTCGAGATGGTTGGAAGGAAATGGGCTTTTAGCATGTGCATAAAATATGCTCGTTCATAGCCTCATCCCCAGCCCTCCACCTTTTTTGGCTACACGAAGGAAAAGAGGTGAGGGGTGGGAAAGGGAGTGCATTGTGGGCATGTACGTCACCCAATTAAGTCAAATGTTTAAAACACTTTCTTGTCCTGGTAATATGTGGGATACTTCTTAATTAGCTTGAATATTTAATTATGGAATTCCTTAGCTATGACATGATGTTACAGGGAATTATTTACTATATGTAGCAATAGTAATTAAGAAAATCTAGTTACTTTTTATCTGTACAGTTGTTAATACACTACACAAATATTCACAATACATATATGGCATATTTTCTTATCGTAGACGAGTTAAAGAATTGACCTGTGACAGTACTCCGCCCATCTTTTTACCCTCGCTATCTAGTAAAGTTTAAATCTCAGAAGACTGTACACTTGGGACATGTTTGTGGAGGCTTACTGTTCAGTCTACCCCATGGCTCTGCAGCTGAACTACCTATTTGCTAACAGCATAAGTGATATGATACCTTTGGGCCAAACAATTTTAGCAAAACTAACAAGTTAGCTATAACATAGCTACTTAATTAGCAGTTAAATATTTGCCACTAATGACTATACATAGCTTGTTGTGGAGGGGGAGAGAATGAACTTTCATCATTGCAAGAAGGGGAGAATGCAAACATTTTAATCTCCTTCACCCCCCCCCCCCCCCCCTCCCCCAGCCCTAAGTTTGAAAATTGGCAGATTTTAGAATGACCGTTAATTAGTTGGCCAAAATTAGCAACACTGATTATATTTAATTGACGGTTTCCTTAATCACAATTTCAAACTGTTTCTTAGTTTTAATTGTGTAGTATTGCTTAATTTGAGATAATAAACAAAAATGTTTAGGTCATTAAAGGAGTGAGATATCATTACTGTACCGTTAGCCTGTTAGTAGGTAATGAAACTGTTTCCTAGAATTACAAATCTGCCAGTTTAGCAGTTGTGTAATCCAATTACAAAATGAAACAAGCATTATTGATTAGAGTATTTCAGCAGTCTAGTTACCTATGCCTATGCTCTCATACAGACTAAATGAGTGCTTCAATTTAATTAGCTTGTAAACATAGCCATGATTTTACATTATGATAAATGATTGGTTGGTTTTATCTGATGATGCTCAAACTACTTTTAGTGGATATGAATATTTCTGTTAAGATTTAATTAAAACGTAGCTTTTTCTAGAGCAGAGTACCTTCGTTCTCAGACTCCACTGCCTGTGAGGTGTATTAGAAAAGCTATGTGCATATTATATTACTATGCATGTGATATGAAAAGTATCTTTTGCACGGAGTGTGATGCTTTACTGACTGAAGTTCTTTTTCTTCCCTCCTTACATGAAGGCTGGACGAACTTCTCTCGTGCTTGCTGCATCGAACAAACACTGGGACACGGTCGCTAAATTGCTGGATGCAGGAGCTACCAACCTGGATGCCACTGATGGGGTCAGTTTCTTAATTACTTTAGAAGCTATAGCTATCTATCATGTGCACTGAAACTGAAAGTTAGATTACTAAACTGATGGATGACTGATGGATGCCTACTCTAGTATACATTAGCTAATTAGATAACATTTCACTAACTGAAAACACTTATAGCCCTTGGCACGCTGAAGACTGCCATGCCATATTGTTTGAAAATCACACCAAAAAAAAACTCTTCAAAGGTAGAGGGCTGAAAATGCCAAAAAGCATTCAAACAAGGTACTGTGATAGCATAGGTTAAACATACAGAGTATTTCAGTGATGCTTTTTAGCAGCTTTCTGAGTTTTGTTGGTTACAGAAATACCCAAAGATGAAGATTACTCAGTGACTTATTGTCAGAATGCCATACTCTCTGGGAATATAATGACCCCTCAAGTACTATAGCCCCGTGAATATAATTACCAATCATAGCGTTACAACCTCTTTTTGAATAGTATTACATATAACAAACACAATTACTGTATGAATATAGTACCCCATCAGACCCAGCAGTTGTAGTGCTTCTTGCCAGCTGTGCTCCAGTAGCATCCTCTCAGGTATCCATTGCATTGTAATGAGTCAATCTGGACATATCTTTCCTAGTGCCAAACCCACAATTGTACCACAAGTGTAATGGTCATATGTGTAGTATAAAAGGCAGCCACAGCACCTACTGCCATACCATAGAATACTTTCTGTAATTGCTCTGTGTTTTTAACCTCATCTTAAACTACCACATGGTTATAATGACCTCACATAATCAGTACCGCAAAAAATTCACAATCTTAGAATAGAATAACCGGTCATTATTCCCCCGAGAGTACAGTATTTTAATAATATCTGTACCCTGTGTGGACTGTTTAAAAATGAATAAGGCTCTTGAAATTAAAAGCTTGTCTTGGGAACTTTAAAGTGATTCATCATTCCCGCAACTTACTGCTGAAACATTGGATTGCATCTACCTATTGATTGTGTTTCCTATTTAAAATCATTCATTATCAAGTACTAAAAGGAGCTACCGGCTGAAAAATTGTAGATATCTTCAGTTTTAAATGAAGGTTTAGAGTAATGTGAAATAGTTTTCTGCTGTGGGTATGAATACTCTCTTTTAAATTAGTGTATTAACAACTGCATTGAGCAAATTATGCAAATCAGGACATCACCAATCAAATAATAGTTGTAGCATGGCCTCAGAGGTTCCTGTAGTAACAGTGCCGATATCTCCATGTGAAGCCTTGCTGCAATGAATTCAAATTGTAACCATGGTGACACTTCACCTGTGCTTGGTTGAAATTGTTTTTGCAGTTAAATGCCATAATTAGATTATTATTTCCTTCCAGGAATGCTCTAGGAATGCATGATTGGATACTGGCATTGCAGTGTGAGTCACTGCAATGCCAAGCTCTGGATATGGCATTAGATTATGAGTCACTGTGAAGCCAATATCTGATATTGGCATTATTTGAACAAGAACAGTTACTCTATGCTAAATGTTGCCACAGCATGTCCTTGATGATGTAACACTTCAAAATGATGCAAGTTAGTATTATTATGTCATGCTCTGTTTGCTACTACTTACCTGGCAGCTAGAGTAAGCCTTCTCTGGCAAAACTGTGTGATAGACTTGTCCAGATTTCTGACTCTTCATGCACCACAAGTTCAAAGACGGCATCCATGTAACTACCAGAGACACCAAGTGCCTTGGTGGGGCCCCATAAAGAGACATATAAAATATTTATAGTTTTGTTTTGGCCATAACTTCTCATAGAAACTAAAATTGGTGAAATGCTAGGCTGAAACTCTTAGATTTTACTCTTAGGTTTGACCCCTCCTTCATGCTAACCATATTATTATTTATTCCCTTCCAGAGTTTCATGCTAGATTTTAATTTAGGACGGGGGGGGGGGGGGGGATGCGCTTGTGCTTGGTTGAAATGCTGGAGGGCTCTGGGGGCCCCCTAGAATTTTTCATTATTTTTACATTGCCATTTTTTTTAGCATTTTTTTTGCACATTAACTGTTTCCATTTTGCAGGATCATTGGCTAATGCCCACCAAATGACAGTAGGGGCCCCAATTTTTGTTTTTGCCCTGGGACTCCAAAATCCTCTCGGCGGCCCTGCATGCAGCCATAAAAAAATCATGTTGACCTGAGGTTGTGAACACAGTATAATGACAGTGTACTAAATAGTGCATGGATATGCCCATCGACATGAGATGATCCTCATCCTGGGTACTGTCATTGGGGGTGGGGCTAAGGGAGACGCTCCCTAAATAGTGGCATCTACACAAGTAGACACGTCAACCTAACACTAGTGACAACAAAAATAAGCCATCAGAGGATAGTGATCGTGACCCTCGTCTTTCATATCAAGTTTGGTGTCATCAGAGAATTATAGATAACGAAGTGGCTATTGGTCTGGCAGGAAACGGTTAGAGTTTAGGGGAAGGGTTAGGGTTAGGGTTAGGTTAGGGTTAGGGCTTTGGTGTCATCAGCACCCGTCGCTTGCGAGAAATTTGGGTATCATCGATCCAGCCGTATGTACGCTTATTATCGACCTAACACCATAAACGACAAAAACAAGCAACCAGAGCATAGAGACTGTGATTCTCGGGTGGGATTACATGTAAAATGCAGCTGTTGAAGCCATACCCCCTATGCTCCCTGTGAATTGAAGACTTCCCCCCCCTCCGTAAATTGGTACTTTAAGCAATCAGAGGTTGCCTGTGGTGTCCAGAATTATATTAATAATATTGTGCAGTTGTTCACAAACCTAATGAAAAGCACTTTAAAAGCATTGATGAGGGATATGTTAGAGTACACGCCTTCAACCTCAGGTAGTGTTCGCATGGTCTTGTATACAGCGGAATCTCTATAACAGGGTCCCTGTATGTAGCAGCCATTCCACTGTATAATGGATCTCTGTAATTTAGTTACATCTTATATTGCATGCATGCAGCCTTAATTAATGTTGACCTAAGATTGTGAGCACAGTATAGAGGTTCCACTACACATCATCAGATAGCTTATACATTCATTTTGGAGACGACCACTTTGTGACAGCCCCCTTACTAAAACTCACAGGACACTGAATTGTATGGACAAGAATGCAGCCAGCTTTACTTTGCATACTTGTAAGCAGATGAGTGTGGTCATAATGACAAAATGAATTTGGAGACGCCCCCTAAATGGTGCATGGATGTGGCCATCAACTTCACATCATAGACGACGCCAAAAAAAACACCAGAGGATGAAGAGCATGATCCTCGTCCTTACATCAAGTTTGCTGTCATCAGCATTTGTCATTGGCGAGCAAACCTGGGTACCGTCTATGATCATAGATTATTACCTTCTACTCTATGATCCAGCCATATGCACGCTGTCCTTGGGGGAGAGACTAGGGAGACGCCCTCTAAATAGTGCACGCATCCACACGAATAGGCCCGTCGACCTAACACCCATCAGAGGATAGAGACCGTAACCATCGTCCATCAAATTACGTTTGGTGTCATCATGTTTAGCAGCTGTCATTTATGAGAAATCTTGGGTATCATCGATCCAGCCATATGCGCGCTATGCCTAAATGCACGCTTACGTCGACCTAGCACCACAAACGACCAAAGCAACCCATTAGATCGAGCATGGAGACCGTCCTTTACATCGAGTTTGGTCAATCAGCATTTGTAGTTTGGAAGAAATCTTGCACAAAGAATGACAGACCCGACTACAATAACTCTCGACGTAGACATGTGCTCTGCATTCAACCTGGGGAGGCCGCGGGTCAGGAAGGGGAAATCCCAGCCTCCGTAAAAAGCCGTGCACTTACTTGCAGCCCTACCTGCACTAGGCCTTACTTGAAAGTAGTCCTGGACTTACACGTCAACTAGCTACATGAGCAAGAAATAAATTACTACTTCCAAATAATTCTATTCATCAACATTTGCATACTGGGACAGTTAGCAATGTCCAAAAAAATTTTATGTTGGAAATAAGACAATCAGGGTTCCAACTTTAGAGTTCATTTGTGCCTTCTTCATCCTCTTCTCCATTTTTCTGCCTGTAGAATAGAAAGTTGTGGAGCTCCAATTATGATTGGTTGGTGTTCCAATAATATGCAAACTGGCAATCTGCACTCTGACATGTAAATATTGCACAGCTAGTGAACATTCCAGCCGTCTGTGTCAGTTCAAACCGATTCTCCGATAGCATTTGAAGATACACAGGGATGAGGCACGGGAAACAGAAATGGGCTAAAATTTTGTACATGCTGAAAGCTTCATAACAGAAAAAAAAACATGACCTGATGAATAGCTAGCCGCATTCTGGCCTCATCTTTCTTCTAGCCATTGATGATGACCACGCCCCGACCGCAAACTACAAGCAAGCAATGCCCACAAAAACATAAAATTTTGCTCTTCAGCACACTAAATGACAAAATGCGGTAATTATAATTTGGTGAAGTCAGATAGTTTTATACATAGCTACCTAACTTTCAAACAAAAATAACTTGGGACAAAAAACTTGCATACACTTCTTAAGTTATGAAGCAAAAGGTGGTTTTCATCAACTTGTCACTACATAATTATTAACCTGCCATTTCTCTTAAAATGCTTGGCCTTTCACCAGCCAATACTTGTAGCCAATACTTGTAAAGAGGAATTCAATCGGCACAAAAGCAGGTCCTCTAACCTCTGGGAACAACGCTATATAAAGCGAAGTTTAGCCACTGTATTAGAGCAGCCATTTCAGCTGTTCGGCCATGTGACTGTCATGCACACTTTACACACTAATAACTGATCCTAGAACAGCATAACATACACTCACCTGTCAGTGAGTCATAGTATACATGTATTCAACCATCGGACAACAACAACAGTCTTCTAGATACACAGCCCATTTCCATGCTGTAAACCAGTTTGAATGCAAATTAGGACTGTACCTACTGAGAAGCCAGTTTAGCTGATTAGTGTGTAAATGCAATTAGTGAAATACGTACTTAGTACTATACAAGCAGCAGCTGCTAATCCACTTGTAAACCGCTTTAGCTGTTTACACTACATTACATCATTCATTTTATTGTTTGGATTCAGTAGGTTCAAACCTACGCTGTTGCTATACAGGCTTTTTCTACCTGCAACAGTCCACTGCTTGTTGCTATGTGCTGTTAAGTCAGATAGACATTAGCCACTTGTAGGTTATGCACATAACCTCCTCGTATGTGGTTATGTGAGTGCACAAAATACTCATGGATGGTAGTCTATCCGATACTTACACCCTCACTATTCGTGCCCAATCTGGTTTCAAATTGTGGATTACGTAAATCAGCTTCCAAACTGAATTAATTAACACTTTGGATGCCTATAATAAATACTGGATGCCTATAATGATTATATTTCTTAATAAGAATGTGTTTCTTGAAAGCCTGGCAGTAATTCAAAACAGAAGGACAAAAAAGTTGGTCTGCTTGTGTAACCAATGCAACGTTCGAAAATGTTTCATACCGCACGCATATCAATATATCGTCACTCCGCGTGGCCTATGCCGCAGTCCTAGATACGTCTTATTTCTAACTGTCAGACAGTGAGCTAGTGAGTAGCAAATATGCCCGCATGGACTAGAATACAGCAGGAGAGGGAGAGGAGGGCCAGTGAATCTCCAAGTAGGAAGTGTACCCACACACGGGAAGCATGGGATCACGACACAGAGGCATGCCAATGGTAGGTTACGTAATTCAACCGTTATAACGATCCAATGATGCAAAAATGAATCATTGGTGTGCAAAGTGTTAATGCATTTCACATAACCAGATTAGTGTTAAACCAGATCCTGAACCGGTTTAAGGTCTAGTGTAAATAAGGCTCATGTAGAAATTGACACCGACTTGAACTTGTACACAAATAGGGGTGAGCTGATTATGCATTAAAATGAGTATAGTTAATAGCTAACGAAAGCATCGAGTATAATTCGAGCACAATAGGTAGATTCCAGGAGGAAATTGTCATTTAATTAAAGTTTTAGCTGGCAGCAGCTCACAGGCCACTGTTTCTTCCCCGGCATCGATACTTATAATGTAGGCAACGTTGAGCCCCTACGCAGTCTGGAATGGTACAAGAGCAGCACAGCCGAAAATGTGATATATCGTAAGCTTTCAAGGCATTTAAGGTGTACAATTATTATCATAACAAATAATGTGGGCTCTTAAAAATTTAATGAGCATAATTTCAGCATAATAAGGGCATTTGTTGAGCATAATAGGTAGATTTTTGGAGCAGTGCAGCATATGTAGCATAATAGGTAGGTTTTTGAGCATAACCAGCCTACCTCTATACACAAATCATGCAGTATACTGTCAAACCCGCATGACAGATCATATATCAAAACCAGGACCACGAAGCCATGCTGATCAGCATTTCTATGCTCTGCCAATGTTACAGAGAAATGAATACTGCAGCTGTCCTTCACACAGGATTTTTCATTTGGGTGGTGGGAAAACATGGATATGCAGCTGTGGATGGGCGTGCCCCCTGTGCTCCCTGTGAAGACTCCCCACCCCCACCCTCTTAAATTGGTAGTTTAAGCAATCAGAGGTTACCTGTAGTGCCCAGAAAGAATTGCTGAATACCAACATTAATATAATGTGGGGTGAACTTTGGATTTCCCCCCTGTATGAAACCCTGCCTATGTGAAATACAATTGGGTCTTAAGATCTTAATTCAGACAATGCAATATACAAAGCTTTTCTTGAGGGATACCAGTAGCCCTCGTTCCCAGGCCTCTTCGCTCCGTTTCTTCTGTAATACAAGCAAGTGAAGTGAGCAAGAGGAAAAGCAGGGAAGGCCTGGTGTATTTTATTATGTGCCGTGACATAGGGTAGACGTAATTAACTGGTTGAGTGTACATCCCACCTACGCGAGGCTCTATGAACTTGCCACCCTCCACGAAGAAAGTTTCTGAGTTATTGCAAGTTATAGACTTGAAGTTCAACTGAGTCGACGGCAAGTTAAAGAGTGAGCGAGAGTTTTACCAGCAGTGAGATTAGAACTGAAATTACAGGATTTGGTAGATCCGGGCGGACATGAGGTAAGCTTATAGCCGTGTTTCTTGTCCAAAAGACGGCAACAGAGATAGTTCTGCCTTCTCTAGTACCCTGTGAGCGCCAAAGTTAAGCAGTAGTCGCTATAGCAGGTTTTTAATTCCCTGGTAGTCGATGATACAGTCTTTGGATAGCCTGTTTCACTGCAGGTTTTTTTTCCATTGGAACGCTGATCCCTGTCTTATGTGCAGAGTTTTGGGAATCTAGAGGCATCAGCAACTCACAATATCAGTGGTCTAGCTTTCAGAGCAATCGGTAACTCTTCTTTACTTCATTAATAGATTGTAGCTACAGCGTACATGGCGACACATTAAAGTGTGCAGTCAACTGGTTAATTATGTCTACACAACGTCCACCCTACATCACGGTATGTGATAAAATGTACCAGGCCATCCCCTGCTTTTCGTACTGCAAGCGATAGAAGCTGGGGGTACAGGCCTCGGAACGATGCTAGGATACCGAAATAATTCAGATATCAAAAGAAGTTCATTCTATCCTAAGGCATAACTGTACAGGTTGACCTATGCCACAGAAAATGAGGGAAAAGTCGACACAGCTATCTACACAACCATGGCGTCAGACTGTAGCCCCATTTGTGTATTTCCCACATCACTCTTCTAATCTCTGCTATAATCAGTAATAATTGTGGTACCACCCCAGGTTTAACGAACAAGCCAATAGAAGCTCATGGTACATCCCATCTAAACACACACGCTACTGTAACAGATATCTATAGATACAAAAATTGCTGCCACAGATGCGAGTTTAGAGCCGGTCATGTCTATAGACACAGACACAAGAGTCACTGCTACAAATTGTGCGTCACAAAGTGAAATGGGTTTTCTATGTAGTTGCTTCACCCACTAACTCTCCACTACCACTGGTATCCCCACTCAATAGCGAAAGGATTGGACTACTGTCATTATGCACAATAAAAACTACATGTGTTAAGCAGTTCTACCTCCTAGGCTGCCCAGGATTCAACACCATACCGTATGTTTTGTTAATGGTCTGACAATAAGCATACAGCAATTAAAGAATTCACTACTCAGACATTCTTCTATACAGTCTACACGTAGGGGCTGAATTGCTTTGATACAAAAGAAGCCATTCTTTGGTGGCTAGCTGTGAGCAAAACAGAGTTGGTGTGTACAAAGGCGATGTATCTGAGTCAGGACACTGTAGATTGGTGTAAAGGTTGATACAGGGCTGGCATAAAGGCTAATGTTTACAAAACCATTTGAATTGAGCGCCAATCGGCAATCTTAGTCCTTCTGTATGCATGCACATGACAGCCATTTCCGCACTTCGAATTTGGGAAAGACAGATGTGGAGATTTAGCGCTCTATTACAGATGGAGGTATACACTTCATAGAGTATGGATACCTTGATGTATAGTTTAGCATCATGAATTAAGAATAGAAAGTGTGTTGTACTGGAAGGGACTGCCAAACACATGACACACAAAACGCCTTGAAGGTAGAGAATGGGCAGGAATTGTAACTGGTCATTCCCTTCCCAGGAGACTGGCATTTATGCAGAAGATGTTAACTCTTTAGCTACCAGCCAATGACGGTATTTGCTGTCATCACATTACACCCCCAACAACAGCGCTGACCATCATGCATAAAATGGCTGTCTAATTGACAGAGGGCACTCAAAGAAGATCCCTCATGTGAATGACTGTCACAATGAACACATTCTTCATTTGTAAGTACAAAACTTCAGTTATACCGTATTTCCTCGTATAAAAGCCTCCCTCAAATAAATGTCGTCTTTGTTTACACACTGAGTGAAATTTTGGTATTATCGTTAAAAAGCACTGGCCAGTAATGAAATACTGGGGGTGTAGCACCTTTTGTATGTGGCATGTTCAATATTCGCCACCTTCTTGCAAGAACAGCCATGTTTTACTGACACATCGCTGAAAAATCGATATAGGAAAGTACGATGAGCTTCTACTCTCCATCTGTATCTAATTTATTGCATCTGTGCGAGTGCAAGTGGCCATACTGCCAACCAACTGACGCCAAGGCCTTTATATAAGGAAATACAGTAAATGTAACAGATTTACCTTATTCATAGCTGTACTCAAGTATGGAGTCACGCTGACACAGCACATTCGTATAGGTTGTTCATCTCACACCTCAAAAAAGAAAAGTCATACGTTAAGTAACTTAACAACCATGGGATCAGAGGCCCATTTATATATTTTGTGTCCGTCACAGACACAAGCTTTTGGTACTCCGGTCTTACCAATAGCAGTCACTACTACAGATACAAGCTTGGGGCCCTCCCTGTTTACAGATGCAAGAGTCATTGCCATTGATGCAGAGTTTAGGGCCCACCCTGTTTACAGACACAAGAGATGCTGTCACTGACATGACCTTAGGACCCTCCCTGTCTACTGAATCACTGCCACCTGTGAGCTTCCTGTTTACAGACAGAGCTACATGTGTATGGAGCTACATGTCTATACAACTCCTGCAAACACTTGCTGCAATGTGCTGTTTCAATTATATCAGAATCATGACACTACAGCAAAAGTGCACAGTCGTTTTGCTAGCTTGGTTGCTATCCATCCTGCACTCTAAATTGGTTAGATACTTCACCCAATGGAATCTAGAAACTCTCATGCCCTTACAAGCGTCAGGTTATAAGGTATCTTGTATATGGCCAGACATTTGTGTCTACTGGAGGAAGTAATGGATAACAGATTTACAATGTCAGAAGGAGATAAAGCCTCTCCAACTGAATCACAATAGTAGCAATACCAAAAAAAATTATCTACAAATCTGGAGGCATGTAACCGATTAATTCCTCTGACTCGTACTCGTACTGGTCAGGGTACCCACCCGGGAATGGTAACCTAGGTCAAACTCGAATTGTCACATGTGCTTTCTTCACGTGTACTCAGCATGCATACACGGGGAGGAGCTCACTTGCATGTCACACGCGAGTCACACACGACGTACTCGTGTATGGGATTGCGAGTAACCGCGAGGGTGGCGAGAGTACATTCGTGCGTGTTACCTTATATGTTACCTTACATGTGATCTGTACTGTAAATGGAACAGCAACTTTTTTTTGATTACTACTGTATATCAGAGGAGGTCGGCCACGGTTGACCTTTTATAATCAGCTCTCATTAAAATCACATGACATATATATATTCAATCAAAAGGCAATCTTGCATGTGATCGACGTTAATAAGCCATGAAGTATTGCAAACGCCATAGGGAAAGAATTGAAGATTTCGTCTGTTTTCCCTTGGCCTGTCACTTCGAAAATGAACTTTTAAGGAAGAAACCGGTACATTATTGCTATAGTGTTAAGTTTTGTGTTTTCCCCAGACAATTGTGAAGTCTTTGTTGGCTCTGGGTGCAAACAGTCCGCTGATTCTGTGAGAGCTCGGAATGGCTGGAAGGAGCGAGCAGCCACCATCTGGAAAGCGTTTGCGCACCTCGCCGGATGGGTCTTCCCTCATGAACAGATCGTAGATCCCAGTCCGCTTTTCTTCGTCGTCCTAAAAGCTCACTCTAATGTTTCTCAGCTCAACTGTTATGATGCTAAAGCTAGGGATCTGATAACAATACGACGATCCAACATCAATTACGTCCAGTCAGTGTTGTCAGTGTCAGGCATTTTGAATCGAGGCGAGTAGCTCTCAATAGAAGAGCTGCCGTCATGGCTATTCTCCATCCATCTCATTCCGTCCCACTTTGCACGTTGCACATCTTTTCCCTGCCCCTTCCGGTCACGTGGTACTAAAATCAATTATTTCTTATTCGCGTAGCTTGTCCGACCTCCTCTGACTGTATATACTCCATAGAGTATGGACAGCATGATGTATAGTTTAGCATCATGAATTAAGAATACAAATTGCAAGAAAGCATGTTTTCGTAGAAGGGGCTGCCAAAGATCTGACACACAACAGGCCTTGAAGGTAGAGAATGGGCAGGAATTAGAATTACCGGTGTAGGAAGCAGGGGGCATCCCTCACACTTTACAACCAGGGGGCTTAGCCCCCCTAACATTTTCATCGTGCGAGGTGTGAAGAACTACAGCTCTGACTGTTCCCACAGTAGGATGACGCAGAGGCTCGGTCAGGCTGTGTTATGTCGGATAAATTTTTTACAAACAAAAAATTTCCCACGGGGCACACCCCTGGAACCCCCTAGACACACACAAAAAGAAGAAAAGTCATACATTAAGTAACTGAACAACCATAGCATCAGAGGCCCATTTGTGTATTTTGTGTCTCGTCACACACACAAGCTTTGGGCCCTCCCTGTCTATACCAACAGCAGTCACTACTACAGATACAAGCTCAAGGCCCTCTCTGTTTACATTATGTGAGCTTAGGGTCCACCCTGTTTACAGACGCAAGAGATATATACTGTCACTGACATGACTTTAGGGCCCTCCCTGTCTACTGAATCACTGCCATATGTGAGTTCCATGTTTACCGACACAGAGCTACTTGTGTATGGAGCTACATGTGTATACAACTCCTGCATACACTTGCTGCAATACTTGCTGCAATGTGATGTCTCAATTACATCAGAGTAATCAGAGTAAAGCAGAAGCATGACACCACAGCAAAAGTGCACAGTCGTTATGCTAGCTTGGTAGCCTCGTACCCAGGCCACGCGGGAAAAAAAGAGTGGTCTGGTATCCATTGTTCGCGTATGCGCGAGAATTTACGGAATAGGATCAGTAAATGTATCCATGAACGGTCTTAGTCACATGCCCAGGAGTGGTACGGAAACAGTATACGGTATAGTAAGCGAAAGAATAAAAAAACAGACTTTCTACAACTGAAATGCAGTCACCCTTGGTAAAGCGGCCTGTAATCATCTATCTGCTACGATTATGGTAGCTATCTTACCATAAAAAGTCGGAAGCGCCTCTCTCCTGACAATGTTGTGAGCTGCTCGATTCTCAATCGCAGATCTGGCCTTCTAGGCATTTCAGCAGCAAACAGGACCCAAGGGTTGAACTACCGCTCACTTTCTGGGCATCTATCTGGCGAAAACCCATTCTACAGGCTAGCAGAATCAGCAAACTCGCTGCCATCATTGACAATACGGAAATAAACGTACATATACGTATCGATTATACGGACCATTTCCAAACATACGCGGATTCCTAGATTTTTCTGGGAATGGTCTCACGTGCGCAAACAGTGGATACCAGGCCACTCTTTTTTCCCCGCGTGGCCTGGGTATGAAGTTACTAACTTGGTTACTATCCATCCTGTACTCTAAATTGGTTAGACACTTCACCCAATGGAATCTAGAAACTCTCAGGCCCTTAGAAGTGTCAGGTTATAAGGTATCTTGTATATGGCCAGACATTTTTGTCTACTGGAAGAAGTATTGGATAACAGATTTACAGTGTCAGTAAGAGATAAATCCTCTCCAACTGAATCACAATACAGTAGCAATGCCAAAGAAAATCACCTACGAATCTGGAGGCATGTAACCCATTAATCCCTCTGACTCGTACTCGTACTGTTCAGGGTACCCACCCGGGAATGGTAACCTACTGCAGACCTCAAACACCCCTTGGAATTTATAGAATGTAAGAGTGTTGTGTGTATAGCTAGCACAATCATGGAAGTTTAATTGCAGTTTAATCCTGCAGTAATTAAGGGTAGGGTAAGAGGGATAATTATCATAAATGGAATTGCTAATGAAACTTGTACAAAGTATCGTTTTGAGGAAGCCTTATTTCAATTCAGTTTCCTTCCACTTCACTTCTCACATGCAGTTTGGCACAACTGCCCTAATACGGGCTGCAGAGGGAGGCCGTCTGGAGGTTGTCACCAAGCTCATTGAATTGGGCGCCAGTGTGGACACAACAGATCATGTTAGTATGCCTGGCGTGCATATAAAATGCTCGCAGTGATTTCAGAGGAGGTTGTGGGTTCCTTGCTTAGAGTATGGTTCAAAGCAACCAACATATGTGTAGTTGGTGTATTACAGGTGATTTGTAGTATTTTGGCGATATAAAGTCAGCTGTGGTCGGGTTCAGAGTATTCCAACAGTATTCTACATGATACACAAGGCACTTTCTACACTCCCCACCGACACACATACTCCCACTCAAGCGTAAGAGACTCTTTCTCTAACTCCACCACCACAAGCATCGTTACTTTTGGAGTTTAATAAATATTTTGTAATAAAACGTATTACTTCTAGATGGGTAGAAATGGATTATCTAATGCTGTTAGCTTTAGCCACCAGTGTTAGTATGTCTTGTAAAACTAGGATTGTTATCAAAACGAGCTGTAATCGGCACTACTAATCATGGCCAACTTACGAGCTTATTGCAAGGTAAAATTTGCCAATTTTGGTGATAACTTTAGCTAATTAAAAATTGCGAACTTTTATGACCCATGTATGTGGTTGGGGAGATCATCGGCACACATAGTGCTACATGAATTCAAATTAAAAATGACACTCTTGTGTGATACCGTTGGGCTAATCAACTTTCAGTTAACAAAAGCTGCTGAGTTAGCTATAGCAAAGCTATTTAATTAGTAGCAAAATATCCGTCAGTATTGAATGTAGCTTGTGGTGGAGGGGGGGGGGGGGATGAACTTTTGTTTACAGTTGACTACAGCACTGCCACAAGTCATGCAGTTTTGGTGGTTTAGACATTTTCAGTTTCATACTACTGCTTACATGACCTAGTTATTGATAATTAGAAATTTTACATATTATACTGCTAATGTACCGTGAATATTGAAATATGCCAGCCTCGAACCCGTAACAATGACAGTTGTTGTGATGTACTGGTTTTGGACACGTAGCTTAGTCAGGCTTTAGATATTGTTGTTTTCTCAATATTCTAAGAACTTTTATTCCATTTCCTGTAAGTGGAAGTTGATTGTTAATATTCTCTTCTAGCCTGTACATAGCTATGATGACGTAATATTCACAAATAGCCCCGGCTTTGTACATTCACATGCACGGTTTAAAGTGTTTTCCGTGCATTATAGCTGAGTTACAGCAAAAAGGTTTTTTGCCTCTTACTAACTAAGGTGCCACCTTAAAGCCGTTCTATTAATGCAACAATGCATCTATAAGTAATTACAAGTGCTTATTGATTCAATGCATTTGTATATTATTAATCTAAAAAGGTACTTCTAACGTTTTCTTTCCATAAGTTAAAGTGGTGTCTGTCTCAACCATTCCAATAACAAATACTGTCAGTGCTCAATTGCACGATTTTGGAGCGCAGAAATAGCCTCCAGCTCATTTTGAGGCCCCACTAACCAGCTTTGTTTCAGACAGAGTGTGTGAAAAAAGATGGGGAGTGGAGCCTGGAAAGGAAGGCTAGAGTAATAATTCAGAAGTTTGATGTTATGCTTGACTGTTAATTGTGGGTACAGCTACTTAGCGATTATAATAATAATTATTAAATGACATGAGGAAGTCATAAATCCACAAGCAAATATAGGTCTATGCGTAGGTGTGAGCAATTGTGATAGCACACTATTACCCACTTAACCAAGACATAAATGAACTGTGAAGGGAATGATATTGGCTAGTATTCATATCAATCCAGCCCAAGTATATTTAGGCAATGCAAATTTATTTTCATTTATTGGCATGCACCCGACTAGAATGGTATCATATGCGATGACGTGTATGCACTCACAGTATCACATTTCAGAGACATGCATACATAGCTGTTGCCTGTTGTCATCAAGAAAACAGTAGTAGTGTTCAAGTACACCCGGCCTTTCTTTCAGTAATGTGTTATAATTTACTAAATGCCAAGAGCATGTGCGCTCTGGCTTGATAAAGCTCACCTGCGATCTTAAGGATAGCCCACCGTTCTGTAGCCATAATTTGAGGAACAAAGTCGCTGAGATGCTGAAGGTGAGAGATCGGTGATGGTGTTGGGAGTTAGAGAGGTCGGCATTGTTCTTGAGTTTGGAAACTGAGTGATTGGCGTCTGGAAGTCTACTCAAGTTCGGAGGCTAGAAGTTCCCTTTGAGGTTGGAGGATGTGTGGGTCCTTGAGTGTGAGAGGAAAGCTATAAAGCCACTTTTTTACTCATTCTTGTGGAGGGTTCACACATCATACAGCAGCATGTGCAAATCATGGTTATTGCTAGCCCTTCGCAAGGGAAGTCAGCATCTGGACGTCAGCTTGAGTTCGGAGGCTGGAGAATCTGTGGATCCTTGACTGCAAGAGGAAAGCTAACAGCCGCTCTTTATATTCGTTCTCGTGGAAGTAAAACAGCAGTAGGTACAAATATAAACACTTATCCATGTTATCTATTTGTGCTAGGCTCCTCCCCCTCATAAAGAGGAAGAGCCAAGGTCTGCAGGAGACCTAAACCTCATCAGCATCTGCATACTGTTTGAAGTTCAATATTTTTACTTGGCAGTAAGTAGTACAGATGAAATTTTACTTTATAGATCCCCTATCAAGTTGAGGTCTAGAATACTGGTCATGCAGGAACACATGTAAATAACTATTGCTGGACTCCTCCCCCTCTCGATAGGGGGGAGGAGTACAAGACCTACACCTCATCATATAACATGCAATTTCAAGAAACTGGCTTGAACTATATCCTATATTGTAAACTAGTGCACATTGTACAAGTGTTGTACATGTAGTCATGTATCATACTTCCACAAATAGCCTGACCGGCCACCACCTTCTTCGATAATTTTGGGGATCACGTTCTTGAGACGGTTGACATACTTTTGGAAAACAGCTGGTGTAAGGGTTTGCCAAAACTCCTGAACTCCTGCTTTCAATTGTTCAATATATCTGGGTTTTACAGTGATACGGAGATTCTGTTTCATGGACCCCCAAATATTTTCTATTGGATTCAGGTCTGCGCATCATGCAGGGGTGTACCAACAGTTGATTCCTTCTTCCTCAAAATATGCTTGGGCCCACCGACTTGTATATATGTTTGGGATCCTTATCCTGCTGGAAGCAATGTCCCTCCGGATAGTGACATCGGATAAATGATAGTAAGGTAATATCAAGTATTCTAGTGTACCTGGTTGCTATTAGCGTCCCTGTAAACATTACAATGGAAGATGCTCCTTTTGCCGATATTCCCCCCAAACATGAATTTTTGGTGGATGTTTAGGTCTTCCAGCTAGCCTTACCGGATGGCCTTTCTTTTGGTATGTGACTTTCTGGTGAGACTCAAGTTGAATGGAGCTCTCGTCAGTCCAAATCACATCTGATAGTTGGAGGTCTCTCTCTGCAATACGATCCATGCACCACGTCATTCTTTTTTCCTTGCTGATTTCGCTAATCAGTGCACAATACCATGTCTCCTTGGCACTCCATCCTACTGCATTACCTGCCCTCTTGACTATACTTATTGAAATACTGACATCCAAAAACTTCTCCATAAGCATGCCATGGAGTTATCGAGATGTCAGCTGAAGGTTTTGCTTCCATAGCTTCATCCATAAACCAGAAGTGTTCGTTTTTCAACAGTCTCCTCCTTGGTGCCCTTTTCCGATCAGCTACAGAGCTAGTTTGATCATACTTTTTCAGCAGAAAGTACAAGGACTTCCTTGAAACTTTAATCCCTTCCTCGAGCAGTCTTTCCCTAATCTTGATTACTGAAAATCCAGCCCTATGTATCATGTGTTCACACACATACGTCCCATGCTACTGAGTGAGTGTTTTCCTCTCGATCGTTTGTCTGATCTCCGCACATTCTCGCTCTTTCCTGACGATCTAACACCTCTCCCACTCAGTGGCACTCTCTCTCTTGTTCTGCCAGCTGACACTCTTCTTCGACTTCGTACTTTCTTAAGCTCTCACTTTGATCTCTACCAAAGTTCAAATTTGTTCTTGCTTGCTCTTAAAAACACGGAACTCTACTACTGATTTCGTGCTTCTCCCACTGGCACTCTTTTGCTCTACTCGCTGGCATTCTTCAACTTCTCACAACAACTTTGCCGTACTCGCTACTCTTTCTTTAAATTTCTCTCAAAGGTCAAACTCGAATCGTCACATGTGCTTTATTCCCGTGTACTCAGCATGCATGTATGGGGAGGAGCTCACTCGAATGTCACACGCGAGTCACAGATGACATACTCGCATATGGAATTGCGAGTAACGGCGATGGTGGAGAGAGTACTCGCGTGTGCACACCTAAACATTCACGTGTGTTACCTTACGTGTGATCTGTACTGTAAACGGAACAGCAACTTTTTTTTGATCACTACTGTATTTACTTTATAGGGTATGGATACTAGCCTCGTTCCCAGGCTCCACTGCCCAGCATTTTTTTTACATTTTGGAAAAACACGGTTAGGGAGCCTGGGCTCCTTGGTACGTCACACGACGTCACGTACGTGACGTAGGTGCGTGGTTTTGCTAAATCAAATTATACGTGACGTATAATATTGCTTCGTCGTTTACAGTATTGCTTGCGCGTTCAAAGATGACAAAAGGCAAAGATGACTTAATAGTGACGATACATGAACTGTTTTTGGATGTAGCACAAAGAAGTGGCTGTTTGTCAAGGACCACCAACAAGGTACAATGTAGATCCGCGAGACTACAAGGTAGACAGCTATGATCTAGCGAGAGTATGAACCGACTAGCAGTAAGCCTATGCTTAGAACTTGCTTATCCTTATCAGTATACACAAATCTATAACGGGACTTACATTACAGGTTCCATCCTTCGCTGTCTTACCATGCCTTCTCGGTGTTTTCAAGTAGCGCTTGATCGTTCACAACGCCCGAGGTTTGTTCATGCTGCTGGTTGCATCCGTTGTTGTAGCTAATGGCTGAATACAACGCTGTCTCATTGAACAATAGCTACGTAGAGCGCGATATCTACGTACTTGGCCGTACAGTTAGCTAGCTGCTAGCAGTAGCCAAGAGCGTCTCCTGCTCACGTAACGTCACGTATAATTTGATTTAGCAAAACCGCGCACCCAACGTCACGTGCGTGACATCGTGTGACGTACCAAGGAGCCCACGCTCCCTACCCGTGATTTTCCAAAGTGCAAAAAACGCTGGGCAGGGGAGCCTGGGAACGAGGCTATATGGATACCATGCATGATGTATAGTTCAGCATCATGAATTAAAAATGAAATTTGCAAGAAAGCATGTTTTCGTAGAATGGGCTGCCAAACATCTGACACACAACAGGCCTTGAAGGTAGAGAATGGGTAGGAATTGGAATCACCGGTGTAGGAAGTAGGGGGCGTGGGGGGCTGCAGCTCCCCTAAAATATTCGTTGTGTCAGGTGTGAAGAACCACAGCTCTGACTGTTCCCGCAGTAGGATGACGCAGCCAATCTTTTATCGGTCCCCCGGTTCCGTGGCAAACTTCTCAAGGTAAGCTAATGCTATACACCGTTAGCTACAGCTTAGCTACGCCTTTCACGTCTGCTTGCTACATGGCGGTGTGACCAGTGGGTGTGTCAATGGCCAGGCTGTATTGTGTCGGATAAATGTTTTACACACCAAAAAATTTCAAATTTCCCACGGGGCACACCACTGCAACCCCCTAGACACACACACAAAGAAGAAAAGTCATACATTAAGTAACTGAACAACCATGGCATCAGAGGCCCATTTGTGTATTTCATGTCTCTGTCACAGACACAAGCTTTGGGCCCTCCCTGTGACAACAATAGCAGTCATTACTACAGATACAAGCTTAAGGCCCTCTCTGTTTACATGATGTGAGTTTAGGGTCCACCCTGTTTACAGACACACTAGATACTGTCACTGACATGACTTTAGGGCCCTCCCTGGCCTGTCTACTGAATCACTGCCACATGTTTACAGACACAGAGCTACTTGTGTATGGAGCTACATGTGTAAACAACTCCTGCATACACTTGCTGCAATACTTGCTGCAATGTTTCAGTATATCAGAGTAAAGCAGAAGCATGACACACAGCAAAAGTGCACAGTCGTTATGCTAGCTTGGTTGCTATCCATCCTGCACTCTAAATTGGTTAGGCACTTCACCCAATGGAATCTAGAAACCCTCAGGCCCATAGCAGCATCAGGTTACATGTATAAGGCATCTTGTAAATGGGCAGACATTTTTGTCTACTGGAGGAAGTATTGGAAAACAGATTTACAGTGTCAAGAGAAGATAAAGCCTCTCCAACTGAATCACAATATAGTAGCAATGCCAAAGAAAATTATCTACAAATCAGGAGGCATGTAACCCATTAATCCCTCTGACTCGTACTCGTACTGGTCAGGGTACACACCCGCTCAGGGTACACACCATGCTCTGGGGATTTGTCCAAGACTGCAACCAAACTTTCCGAGTAAATCTCTGCAATCTACCCATTTTATCCACAAGAAAACAAAACAGAATACTCCCACTCTCAATTTCAATGACATATCCTATTCTAAACCCTTTACTGTATTGTAAAGCTACTATTATATTTACCCCTTGTAAATCCTGATTTGAGGAGAAATTTACAGATTGTGGAGATAGAAATAACTTACTATTACTATACTTTCAAGTCCTGTGCAATTTCATTGCGGTATATGCCTGGCCTCTCCTGGACTGTGAAGGTGTGAAGGAAAAAGTACGGTCAACAAATGGTGGATGTGGAAGTTTGTTAAAATTTGAGCGACTACTACAAATGCCTATAGCCCCTATAGCTAAAAACTATAACTTAGGCAAGTTACTTGCAATGGGACTCAAAAAAGAATATAATTCTTACGGCCCCAAAGCATTGGGCTATTCCAGTAAATGTCCATACACCCCCCATAGAAGAGTTTGACACCCCCTTTGACTCCTACCCACATGGACAATTCAACTATTTTCACTTACATGTGATAATTATACGAGCATCCCTAGACAAAGGAATGGAATCATTGTATGCCCCCCCCCCCCCCAACTAAAGAAACAGAACTGCTTTGCACCCCTGGACAAAGTGATGATTGATGCTTTACCCCCTGGATGCATGCACTACAGCACCAGGCAATTGCTCCAAAACACAATAACCCCCCAGACAATAGCTTCAATGTATCCCCAGACAGAACCCCCTGGACACAGATAAACTTTCGTGACCCCTCAGACAAAGTTCTCTTCTATGGGGGGTGTACGGACATTTACTAGTATAGCCCATTGTCGAAATTTGTGAGTGATATGACACTATGGTCACCTTCGCTAGCAGCTTCTCAAATAGTTTTAGTATATGTTACTATAGTAACATGGTAGAGTCATAGAGCGTCCCATAAGAATCCCATAGAGCATAGGAAGCTCTAGAAATACAGGAAATGTGTACATATACTAAATGGCCTAGAGCATGGGCAGCTCTACGCTCTAAGCTGTACATAGGCTTCCAAGCTTTCCACTGCAGCAGTTGCTGATGGTTTATACACCAGGGCGCTGGATGAAGTACCCAAAAATGTGGCCATACTCTACAGGCGGCCTCAATGTCATGCCATTCATGAAACTCCCCATGGCTGTACATGTGAGGCTGTCTACTTCCTTGAGTCCCATTGTAGGTAACTTGCCCAAGTAGCAGTCTTTAGCTACTTGGACCAGGGGCTTGCAAACTTGATACGCACTTGTTGATGAAGCCAACCGTGGCCCACCCCACTTCCACTTTCACCGTTTAGCATTGTTTCACATGCAGTGAAAAGCGGTACTTCTTTGTATCTACTGCAAGCCAATGAACAGTGAACGTAGTCTTAGTCATACAAATGTTATGTATGATTACCTGCAGATAGCTGTATACTGGCTATATCCTAGGTATCGTGGAGCTAGGGACTTGCAGACTGCTGTTCGTTCATCAGCGATCTTGTCCAAACTACTTGCAATTTTCACAGCCGTGAACTTCCATCTCGTGAGCTGCCGTTGAGCTGTCTAGACTGTCGAGAGGGGCGCCAATAAATGGATTGAATGGTGTAGCAGCTCTGGTAGATGTTCGTCGTACAATGACAGAAATAAGTAACTCTATTTAATAGCAGTCTGTAAGAAGAATCACGTGAACTTTCGATTTGAAATTTAACGCTGATGGGACCAACTGTCCCGTATTCGCTCAATTGCACCTCCAAAAAATGTTTTATACGGCTTTTGCTCTCGCTCGGTAACAGCAGAGTCACGAACAAAACTCAAGCTACTGAACACACAAACACAAAAGCAATACTTGGTAGCTGCTAAATAAAATACGCTAAATTTATTAACATGTATCTGCGTACGAGTCCTCCGTAGTCTAGTCATCAACACATAGGCACACTTTACTCAAGAAAACTGAAAGAAAGTGCAATTTCCACTATTTAAAGACTGGCGAATTGCGTCATTCTTATTGCAGCCGATTGGCTAAATGCTACCTACCAGTAACCCACTTTTGGAAGATTTATTTTGGTCTTCTCTAAATTTAGCGCTTACGCAATAACCGCGCATGGTTCACTATGAATAACATTATGACGCGAGCTACACGCGCAGTTAACTAGTTATTGCGTAGACAGTAGGCCAAAAGCTGATTGGTGGGTGGAGCTCAACGTCGTACTTGTCATTGGGTGGGTTAGGCTCAATATCAGTGACTAACACCCTGAAATGGAGGGCTTCTTTGACGAGGTGTGTGGGGTTGTTTGCCTTTTGCAGTAGGTCTTCATCTCTACTGCTTTTGACAAGCTCTAGTAGCTCAACATGTTTGCGCTAGATACACTCCTGCAGTATTTGTGTTTCTTGACAGAACATACTCATACAAATAGTGATAAAAATACCATAGATTAACTTTTGGCAATAAACTCTGTAGCCTTAACATGCAGTACCTTCAATGGGTTCTTGGGTACTAATTTATGATGGTCCATTTTGTCAACTTAAATTATCCTGCATAGTTTAATTGCCCCAATTGACAGAATGGGTCCAACATTTACATGAAGTTGCACGTCACCAGCTTAATTTGCTTGCTGTGCTGTAAAGCCGGAGGGGGCATTGCAATGGTCAATCGTTGATAACCCACGTGGTACAAACTTGCCAAAAATCTATATTCTGAAACCTGATAATTGTGTTAACAGTGCTGCCAGCAAAAATTAAAGGGGAGATTCAAATCCCCCCCCACCAACCCACCACTGGACTACAAACTTAAGCATCCACAAGTACGAGAAACTATTTTCCCGCCACCACTACAAGTTTTAATTTGAGTTGAAACAGCTGCTGTCATAAGTATGGCATAGATTATTCTTAATCATTTCCACCTGCATAAATATTTGAATACTCAATTATCTAGAGTTGAGTGTAGAACAAAAATGTAAAGTGTGTACACATACTCACCCCATCTCTAGTTTACTTGTGTTACAGAAACAAGCTATACAAATGGCCAGTAACTGACTAATTAGCTACATTTTTTTTGCATCAAGTTACATTCTACCGTGAATCACTAATCACAGGTGTAAGTAGCAACATACTATACAGCGGGAAATTGTTATATGGCCTGATAACTAGTGCAAAAATAAGAATCTGCAAAATTTTGAATACGTGACATCTTTGACGCCCATGTATAACAGTAATTACATTTACACAAATTAATGTAAATACAGCTATAGGAGGACATTCCTGGATTTTGAATTATACAAAATTGCCCACCTGTGGTAGTCTTGTGCCCAGACGTTCACGCATCCCATGGCAAAAGAATGTCTTGTGTTAATATCTCTTCGGAATAGCATCCCCATCCTGTCAATGATCTCTTCAGAATAACATTCAGTCAATAACCTCTTCTGAATAACATCCTCATTCAGTCAATAATCTCTTTGAAATAGTATTCTCATCCACTCATCTCTTTGGAATAGCATCCTCATCCCTCCTTTAACACTTGTAATCATGCACTGCTGAGGTGCAAAAGAGAAATCACATTCAAAGTAGCACACAAATTTATATATTGACAAATTGAGGAAGTTGCAAAAACAATCTGAGGAATTATGCTTAAAACTTTGGTTTCCAGAAGATGGTAAGTTTTGTTATCAAAAAAATGTCATGATATTGGTCTCTGAGCAGGAGAAGAGTGTCCTGCTATAATTATGGTCATGCAGAGAGCAATTATATCAAATGTCTGATTGCCAAAGATGGCTATAATTAGTGTTGCTAATTTTGGCTAAAATATTAGCTGATTGTAAAACTGAAGCTTTTATTATTGGTAATTTTTATGATAGCATTAGTTAATCACAAAAATTGAATCCACTTTGTACTTGTGATTTTATGGGGGATTCAACCCATCCCCCCTTTTTGCAACCTTAACACAGCAAAACGCATCTGCAAATACGGAGCTGTATCAATACATCCTTCACACCGTATTTCACTCTGAGACGTATAGATATGGAAGGCTGTTAGCAGTTGTACAACGAAGCCATCTATTACCGTATGTGGACTATTTTCAAAACGGATGAAGATGGTACTCCGTCCTCTTGTACATCTACTCGCCGTCTTTTTATCTGTATGCTTCATTTCTACATGGTTAAAGACGGCTATTCATTTGCAAATCTGTCGTCTATCGTGTAAATACTGTCAGCGATGCGGTTAACCGCTTCCACAGGTTTTAGTCTGGCAATTAAACCCGCAACAGTATGCAATTACGCATAGTTATTAATTTCATTTCTTATTCCTCGCGTATCCCGTTCCAGTATGGTGTGTATAAGATGGGAACCGAAAGAAAATACATGTAAATGTACAAGATGTGCAGGGTATAAAACCAAGGTATAAAAATTTGAATAACACTCTAATGTAAAAGTGAGCAGTGTGCTGCAGTCTACTTGAATGATATATAAACCTCACTGTCCATTTAGAGATCTTGGTTTTGTTTCTTTGGACTGATGGCTTTTCACTCTCTTCAGTATTAACCTACGTAGAAAGGACAATATTACACTAAGGAAATGATGGGTACTGATGTACAACTGTTCAGCACACATCCAATCATGCATTCACCTACTAAATACCAGGTTACGTAACTGACTGTCCAGCCAGGCATGCATGATATTTACATTTACCAGGTCAGTCAGTTAATTTGCACACTGTACATTTGGCTGCCTAGATACAAATATCAATCTTGTGTGAGGGGTGATAAGTGTCAAGTGTGATTTTGTAGTGAGCGTGATTATTCGATGGAAGGGGGTATACTTTGCAGGAAGAGGGGTAAAATTCCTGAAATGTATACCCACACTTCCTGAAAAGTATACCCCCTCCTCTCGAAAAGTATACCCCTCTTTGTGGATATTTCCCCTCTTCCTGCACAGTATACCCCCTTCCAATCGAATAACCATGCTCACTGCAATTAAATTGCAATTTTGCGCACTTATCATCCCTCATAATCTTGGGGGTGGCACTCAGAGGAGATCGGCCATGGTTAACCTTTTGTGATCAGGTCTCATTAAAATCACATGGCATATGCAATTAAAAAAGTAAACTTGCGCATGATCGACATTAATGAGCCGTTAAGTATTTCACACGCCATAAGGAAAGAATTGAAGATTTTGTTGGCTCTGGTGGCAGAAGGTCAGCTGTCTCTGTGAAGCTCAGAATAGCAAAATGGAGTAACCCTTGTAACTAGCAATTTACAGATGAAAGTTGTTTGTGATAACTATTTTGGAGGCTTTTTGCTGCTAACTATCTACATGTACATTTCATATCTGTAAAATGCTATTCCAGGCCACGTGATGATAATGTATCTGCTGACCTGACCTTGATTACTGCTGGACTAAACTGCCATTAAAGTTCCATGATCATATTACCTACACATACAATACTCCTAATGTTTGTCCACAGGCCACGTACAATTAGTTAATTGCATGTGGTACCTATATGCTCTGATGCTTTCAATGTGCTCTGATGTACTATTTTACTTAATCATCAAAGTAAAGGAGAGGAGGTTGTCATAAATGTCTCAATTTGAAATTGGTAATGAATCTTATACAAAATTGTCTTTTTTAAGAGGCCTTACCACCTGTTTATGCATGGTGAGTAATGAAATAACTTGTGTTGCTAAGCGGCTGGGCCTGGGTATTTTCAATTAGTATGTTTCAAGTTCTATGTGTAGCCAGCTATAACCTATTACTAAGCACAGTGAGCTACTATTACCAAACTGAAGAAAATAATTCTTGCTTAATGGTATGGGGGTAGGATTGAAGCTCCCCAAATATAAAAAGAATCTATGTTCTACAAACTGATTTAAAACAAGATAATATTATGGCAGACATTGAAAGTCAATTATCTACACACTCGTACAATACCTGGCCATATTGCCCTCCCACTTGGCAATAATACGTACGTAGCATATACTCTATACAACAATTACTTAGAAAAATTGGCTATAATGAGCTGTGCCTTCCTATGCTGATGTATTCTTGGTGTTGTCAAACGGCATTACTGAGTTCCTCCACTCTTCCCTCCTCACAGCCGTTTGACAAGACAGCTCTAATGTGGGCTGCAGAGAAAGGCCACCTAGAGACCGTCACCAAGCTAATTGAAGCCGGAGCCAGTGTGGATGCACTCACTCTGGTTAGTGCGATTGTGACGGCTAGCATATATTATGATTATAGTGACATACATGTGTGCACTTAAAGTGGAATTTAAATTTGGGGAAGGCTGTGGGTTCCAATAGTATTTCAACTAATGTATTCTATATGCATTCATTTTGTCCACATTTAGATCGGTATAAACCAGTAACACCTTATATTCATACATAATCATTCTGTTGTCGGAGACGACAGTTAAATAGTTATCGAAGAATGTTTGCATATCGTATACTTGTAGCTATGTACAGTTACGAATTTGTTGTCAGTGCATGTTGCTGGTTTGTCAAATTATTACATGCCACTGAATATTAATTACTTGTTCTAAAAACTACTAAAAACTACTAAAGTTTCATGTATCATATTAAACAAAAAGACTTGAAAAGGTAATCTTGAAATTATGTTCTCTCCCTTCCTACACCCTCCCCCCCCCTTCCATTTTCTCCTATTCCACTATTGACTATTACCAGGCGTGATTTAGGGGGTTGCCGAGGCTTCTAGAAACTAGTTAGAGTTAAATAAAATTTTAATTAATCACCGGTTCAGCTCCAGATGATTCAGGCTAGTATCACACGAGCAAACTTTGACACTGTAATTAAGCAACTGAGCCGACTGCCTCGCTACATAGTAGGCGTGTCTGCATATACGTATCATCAACAAGCACAAAGTCATATTAGTCCATAGACAAGTTGGCAACTGTAGTGACTTAGGTAAGAATTCTGCCATCAAGTGTATGTACGTAGGTTTATCAGTTTTAAGTAAGCATAACTTAAATTGTGTGGTTGCATTCTTCTACCGATGTCGACAGTGGCCTATTGGGCCAATCATTTTTTTAATTAGCAAAAAGCTAACAAGTCCACTATAACATAGCTATTTAATTAGCAGTTGAATATTTGCCATTAAAGACTATACATAGCCTATAGTGGAGGGGGAGAGAATGAACCTTTATCATTACAGGAAGGGGAGAGTGTAAACATTTTAATCCCCCCTCCTCCCCAGCCCCAAATAGCTCATTTGAAAATTAGTAGGTTTTAAAATGACCATTTTTAGCAGTTAATTAGTTGGCTGAGATTAGCAACACTGGTTTTAGTAATTTGACAATTACTATGATACCAATTTGAAACTAATTGTGTACTATTGCTTCATTTGAGATAATAATAAATTAGGTCATTAAAGAAGTGAGATACTACTACTGTACCGTGGCATGTACCTTACTTAATTAATAATTTGGTTAGCATGCTAGCTGGTAATGAAACTTTCCCCTGGAATTACAAACTGCCTGTTTTAGCGGTTGTGTAAGCCAATTGCAAAATTAAACAGTTATTATCGGTTAGAGTATTTCAGCAACAGTCTAATTACCTATGCCTATGCTCTCATACAGACCCTCTTCCTGAGGGAATACATACATGAGCCTACACTAACAATGATAATGTACTCATGTTGCTGCCTGTAGTGCTTATGTCATTGACCACACACCCACAAACACAAGTGGGCTTATAAGACCTCCAGTCAGAGGACAAGAACAAGAGCAAGCAGAGATTACACCATTCTGATCACCTTATAATTCATTCTTCTTAGCATCTCAGATTAATAGCTAAAACAAAGCTATTGAAATTAGCAAGCATACTAAATTCCTCAAACTCCCCCCCCCCCCCACCTCCCTCCAAACAACAAAGTTTTAGATTTCACCACCCAAATACTTCCAATACTGTCATATACATGTATAGGACACTCCCAGAGCACATGTACCACACTTTCACATTCGTGCACTATCTGGATCACCAATCCCCTGCCAGTAATTAAAATACCTCTGTCTGTTGTATCTAAAAAGAAATTAATATTGGCTAATACGTCTTTCCTGGCTATCTATATTTAACTGCAGCAACAATTCAGTAATTGCTTTCATCCAGGTCTTCCTCTGCCTACCTCTATATGGTTTCACTTTATATACTAATGCAAACAATATTTTAAGCCATCTGTTCTTGCTTGCTATTAACAAGAATATGATAGACTTGTTTTGAACCACTGAATTTGCTGCTCTACCTTTGACTGGCAATACTGGTGTAGTACTCGGTTTACACGCACCATATATGGTATAAAGAAGCCTAAAACAGCCTTGTGATGGCTCAGACTACAAATTTGTATAAGCACCATGTACATGCCCGTGAGATAACTCTGCCAGACCTACAGTTCACCAGCAAAATTAATGTGCAATTTTGTACATTGGGCAGTGCTATGTTAAAGGCACTATTGTGTGTACATACTATGATTCCTTACAGTGTGCTATAGGTATGAGTAACACTGTTGGGCTTCCACTGCAATCGAGAAATCTTTACATGAGACAAGTGATTACTTTGCCAGCATCTTTTTTAAAAAGTGTTTCATAAAATTACATACACGGATTGCTAAGGGGATTAGTCGTTGGTAGTACAGTACTTATCCCTTTGACTGGCAATACCGGTGTAGTACTTGGTTTACAGGCACCATATATGGTATAAAGAAACCTGGATCCAAAACAGCCTTGTGATGGCTCAAAACAGTACCTACAAATTACCATGTACATGCACATGAGATAACTCTGCCAGACCTATACAGTTCACTAGCAAAATTAATGCACAAATGTGTACATGGGGCAGTGCTATATTATAGGCACTATCATGTGTGCATACTATATGATTCATCACAGTGTGCTGTAGGTATGAGTAACACTGTTGGGCTTCCACTGTAATTGGGAAAGCTTTACTTGAGATAAGTAATTACTTTGCCAACAGCTTTTTAGAAAAGAGTTTCATAAAATTACATACACTGATTGGTGAGGGGATTAGTCGTTGGAAGTACAGTACTTGTCCTAAACTAGGTGCTAGACAATTCCTGTGGAGGTTAGCATTTCAGCTTATATAATCATGGATTAAGTATATTCCTCAAGACACTATTCTAGTGTGTGTATGTGTCAAGGTTGCCAGTATTTTCAGTTTCATACTACTGCTTTAAATGGAGGTATTTATAAAATTTTGAAACGATCATTAAAGGAGTGGAGCTGTATTGCTTTTGGTTAGAGTAAAAATGTAGGTTCCATACAAGAGGAGGGAGGAGTCTGAATTCCAAATGACAGCAAAAGAAGTTTTCAGTTTTGTCCAAATAGGTTATACTCAGTATTGCCAGTTTTAATCAACTTAATAGCTGATTGCAAAATTGGAATTTTTTGACAACATTAAGTACTTATCCATACTGTTGTCTGGGATTCAACTCTTCCCCCTCCTCCCACATGCAAGCTCAAAGACCCATCTCCCCTGCTACCACAAGCTGCGCTTCCTACAAACGCCAGGAGCTCCTGAAACTGTTCCTGCGATATACCGGACAAACTCGCTGTACCTGACCCAGATACCTACTGAATTCGCTCCGTCCACAAGTTCATGCGGCTGCTGACCCTGTCGACGATAGTCGATACTGCCTTCACTTCGCTGCTGCTGAGTTTATATATAATACTGGCGTATTACATGCGGATCCAGTGGCTAGTTTTATTTTTTTATTTTTAGTCTTTTCTAAATTTAGCACTTACGTAATAATCACGCGTGAACGTTCGTTATGACTCGACCAACGAGTCCAAATAGCTTCATGGCCTGCATAATAAATTTGATGACCACTAAAGAGATGCTATTCAGAGTCTATTGCTTCTGCTGGAGCTTCTCTTCAGACTTGTGTTTCACTTTACGATTGGTGGGTGGAGCTCAACATCGCACTTGCCATTGAGTGGGTGTGGCTCAACATCAGCGAACGTATAAGCGCTTGCAGAGGGCCAGGCCAGACTTTGATGAACAGTGTAGTGCTGTTAGCTACCTTGTTAGACACCTTGATATCATCTCTGGTGATGAGTTTTTTTATGGGCAATGCATTGTCAAATAGGGTACAAATTTTATTTATTGCCACCATAGGTACCCTCAGCATAATAGTACCAGTCCTTACACAGCAATTGAAACAGAATCAGGTCACGCCACTATTTGAATTTGCAACACATGCTAAGCAGCCATGCTGTGCAAGTGTTAACGTGACACTTTCATTATGGTATGTTTTTATTTTATGAGGTATAACTATTTTACATGGAGAAAATGAAAGCTGAAGATTGTACAAACCAGGTACCAAGGCTGGTCTTTCATTAAACATTATGTTATCAAAGTCTACTGCATCTGTCCTTCAGGCTTCTACTGCATTTCAGCATACATGTACATATGGATACATAAGTAGCACAGTGTGTCCTACTCTACCATCTATGGCTCTAGCTTCAGTACTGCATCCAGAAATGACATAATCATTTGCGGGTGGAGCTCAATGCTAATTGCGACAATAACAACCTTTTTCAATAACTTTGGTTTGGAATAATACAACATTCTGAATTGGAATATGGTATGAGCATGGTAATTTTTGAGTAACTGTCAATGGACCTTGGTACCTGGTAAAAAACTATTTTAGGCAAGAAAAAATAGTATTGGTAACCATGTCAGATTTTGTAGTCACTACAATATTGCCTGTTAGAGAAAGGAATTAAAATTTAGTTTTACATGCATCATTGGGAGCACTCGAAGATTAGAGTATGTCCAAAACATGGTCAATTTGGAACCCAGACAACCCAGACTGTCTCCTAAAACATTCAGAAAGCCTGCCTAATTTTCATTTAATGGCAAGGCTAATTTTAAACTTTATGTGAATGGCCAATGCTTGACCAGCCAATTTGGTATACTGGTCTAGCCAGGGGAAGAACAGTAACCTGTAATTAAAAATCCAAAAGTACACCACTTGAAGATAATGTGATAAGACCATTACAAATGCTCAAAGGATGCACAAAATACACAGATAAGCTATACACACCCATTATGGCAAAAGAAGTAGAGACAGACCCATTAGATGCAAAAATTCTCCCTATCCCTCAATTTCTTAATTAAAAACTTTATTGTACTGTTATCTGGGATTAAAATCACCTCATCTTCCCAAATGGGGGTTACATGTTAGCCTGATCCAAAACTATACGACCTTTTCGCTTTTGAAAGTGTATGTTGGAGGCGGTGTTGGGTTGTGTGGGAATTTTAATCTCCCTCAAGCCACATAGAAAGAGAAATCAAATCCAAAGTACATCATACACAAATTTGGAAAAATGAGGAAGATATAAAGACCAATTTGTGGAGTTGTGCATAGAGCTTTGGCTTCAAGATGCTAAGTTCTGGTTAGAGTACACAGTATTGGTGTCTCTGAGTGGGAGAGGAGTGTCTCCTGCTGTACAATATAGTAACAATCTTGGGTGAATAATACACTCTCCTTCAGCTAGTACATTATCCTGCCTGCAACCGTTACTACTATATTGCCCTCACACACTGCCTTTAATGCATTTTTAAACTACTGTAGTTTTCATTCCTCTCGTCTCTGGTTTACTTGTGCTACAGGCATAAGCCACACAATGCAAACACTGCAAACACAGCAAACACAGCAAACCATGCAAACACTGCAAACACAGCAAACCAAGCAAACACAGCAATACCAATCTTATAAATTTTAATTAGGCACAATTTTTTTTGGGATTCCACTGTAAAGTTAAGGTTACCAAGGCAACCAGATAGGTTGCCTCACTCTAACGGAATAAAGAGGTTGATTCACAAAGCAGTCATACCTATCCTCCCTCCATCTCCCCCACCCATCTTCCCACCTTTCCCCCCCACGGGTAGTGAAAATATAAAAGAAGTGTGGAGGTTTAAACGTCAGGCTGTGTAGCACAGAAAGTTTTTTTCACTGAACTTTTTAAAGGGATCAAGAATGCTCTCATGCAGTCTTTCTGTATTAGCACTAGAAGTGCTTTTGGTAAGTCGTGCGTGCAGGAGTAGGCCTGTGGCTGTAGACCTCCCTACCTCTCCGAAAATTTCCTTACACCATGTGTATAGCGCATGTAGTACCAATGAATTTGGCTGACAATTAGCTTAGTGAAATCATAGTATCCACGAACAAATACAGCGAAACAATTCAACTAATATAGCACAAACTAACTTACTTGTTACTATTTCTACGTGGCAATATCAAAGCTCATGCTAGGAGTAGTGTTTACTTCAAGTTTGGCAGGGCTCAGCCCCCTAACATTCCCAATTGGGGAGAGCTAAAGCCACCGTAGCCCCCCTATTTCCACCGTCCTTGCCCTCATCCCAAGCCGCCTAGGTGTATGAGGCCATCAGAGAGCAGCCTATGGTTATGAGATACCAACAGGTGGTGCCAAATAATGACAAGGCCTAATGACAGGGTTTTCTAACCAAGACAGCAAGCACTCCTTATCTTGACATTGTCATAGCAGCACACATAACTACACTAGCCACAGGTCTAAGTAACTACATACCGTATGGCGAAAAACTTTCACTCGGCACAAAATTTGCACTTTTTACTGGCCTGACCAATCACTAGTGCAAAAATAAGAACCTGTGAAATTTTGAATACAATATGACAGTTATGAAACCCAGTCTAGGCGTGTTCCAAGCAGCATCACTGTAGTTGGTGGTAGTTTTGGCTGCTACTGTCGAACAGCGGATAGACTGTTAAAGCCCGTGAAGTGTTTAAGTTCCACCTATCACGGGCTGGTATTGTTTTCATAATGAAAGGACGGGTATTCTTAAAATTTCAGAATTAGCAGTCATAAAAAATTTATGTGAACGCAGCTACAAACAAGATGATAGTTTATATCCTAGTAATATATAGCAATCACGTGAACCAAGAAGATATTCCTGGAATGTCTACAGAAGCTGCCCACCCATTGGTAGACATATATTAAGTGTAATGTATACAATGTACAATGATAATTGGTCTTTTGCCTAAGCGTAGCTATGTCGTGGAAACGCTAGCTCAGCAGATTGGAAAAAGTCTTGTAACAAGCCTTGCTGACTATGTAAAACCTCAAATGATTGGCTACAGCAGTAGCTATCATGTCATTCATATAGGAGTTATCCAATAGTGGTTTTGTGTGGCAAGCTCCCTTGTTGCCGTCTAGAATGTTTGTGAATCACATAGTAACAAAATCAAACATCTAGGTATACAACAACTTGGGTACAATTTGCTCTGTAGATACTAACCTCATAACGGTGACAGAGACAATCTTTCCGAGAACGTTTGTGAGAATAAAGTATACCCCAAACATTCCATTTTTTAGATCCCTCTATATCTTAAACATTAATGTACTGTTATCTGTGATTAAAATCACCTCGTTTTCCCATATAGGGATTACATGTTAGCCTGATCCAAAATGTGTGGGAATTTTTATCTCCCACAGAAATTGTGCATGACAGTCTATTGTTACGATATGATTACACATCCTGATCGCCATATAAATTATTCTTCTTGGTATCCCAGATTAAAACTATTTTCCCCTCTGAAATCTAAACCCATTTCATTACCAAAGTTTGCTAGTCATTTGAAAAATTGTTAATACTGTATGAATGTATACTTTCACTTTATAGTGTAGTCCTTAGTCGCTGCAGATTGACATATAGTTGAAATTCAAAGCCATTTTACTAACTCCAGACTAATTAGTTTTGAGTCCTCTATGGAGTTAATGAACTAGGCCATTCTAGCTAGATAATCCATATTGTAACGCAACAGGCTGTCGCGCTAAGCGAATATAAATTCTCAGGATCACTAAGGAATTATTAAAAGGCAGCAATAGCAAGGGAAACATAGAACTCAACTCATACTCTTACAAAATCTGAACCATCAATAGGTAGAACGGGCCCCCCACCACAAAAAGGCTGGCCCTATAAACAGGAGGTTCTAACAAAGGAACGACAACTATTCGATTAAGTACTGAGGGGGAAGAAAAGATATCATTACAATATCATAAAACGTTCACTGAATTTTCCTCAAAGCTATACCCCATCTTTGTAAGACAGTGGCTGCTGGACTGTTTTGACAACAGGGATTCACTTCCTGCCTACAGGAATGAGGTTTCTATGGTAACATATGCCAAAAAAAGTCATCTCCATAGAAGTACATTTCATGGAATAGAAAAGAACTATATCCCAGATGTACTTCTGGTTAGACCAAAATATGAATATTTGATGAGGACTTTCTTGAAGTATGTCAGTTAGACACTGGGTGTTTATCGGTAAGTCAGGGTTCCTTGCTACCCTGAGGCGACAGGGTGTTTAGCACTGGCATAGGAACCAGGGGGGCTCCAGAGGCTGGCACCCACCAGTGCTTGATAGCTGTCCAGGTAGCTACCAGCTTCACCACATGAAGCTATCGAGTCGGTGTGAGCGCACCGCTAATGTTGAAATGTAACATTCTGTCTTATAGCATAAAATCATTGCAAAAAAATAATTCCGTACTGCCGTACTGTGAGCTAATTAAATTAGAGCCATGGTCCAAATTATATAGATCCCTTCACTATGTTACAATACCTCAAGAACACAGTAAAAGCAAGAAAGTGTTCATTTTAAGCCAGAGACCCAATAAACACTTACTTGGTTTCTCTTGTGTGTTCCTGTAGCATATATAGTTCCCTCTGAAAGGGCTCTATCCTGAACTTATTGCATGCAACCTTGGCTTCACCTCCGTCCTGTGGTATAGCCAGGATGTAACTACAATATATTGAAATCTTAACTTGCATGTGGCTTATATTCTGCCAGGTAAACTAAGTGTAATTTCTGCATAATTAATGATGTAAAACTTTCCTTCTTTATATCCAGAATGGAGATTCTGCTATGATACTGGCAGCCAGGCACGGTCATCAGGAGATATTCTACAAATTACGGGACTCTGGAGCAAAAACTGATCTGGTAGGAATGATAGCATTGCCAACTGTAGCTAGTAAACAACATAATTATACACACAGTATGCAGAATAGCAGCAAACTCTTTAAAGAACATGTGCAAACTATTTTAGATAATATTATGAAGGCTATAAAGACATAAAACAAATTTATGCATGTAACCAAATCATACCCTGGGCAAGTTTCATTGCTACAAATTACTAGCTAAAAGAGTGTTTGTTTTGTTAAACTCACTGAAAATCTGGTAAATTATATATATTATTGTAGTGAGTACATTAAGCCCTGTACTACATGAGTAAGAGTTGAACCACACCTGGAGTGTAAATCTTTTTGCATTATGCATTTCTATTATGAATGAAAATATTTGCAAAAACAATTCATTCTGCATTTGTGTCTAGTTCATAATAATTATTACTATTGCACTAATAATAACCACTCCCTTTGAATCAACATGTTATTAATCTCATACCCACTGCATCCATAATAGGTAACCACACAAATTTGAGTATAATAGCAGTTAGGCGCAAAAGAGCATAATGCCACAGTAACTGCTTTAAGCTGTCTCCAGGTGGAACCAAGCAAAGCAACTGACCATGTACTACACTAGGCCAATTTCGACTGTATGACAGCTACTATAGCCCGAAGAGCTAGCATCTGAGAAGACTATACATGTAACCCCAGGAAAAAACCAAACAGGCTGCCCATTGAAAGCTGGCAAAGATGGTTTCCAGAAACTGAGCTCCTTGCAAGTATCAACGGAGTGTGGCAGCTTATCAGACCAAAATTGCCGATTATTTACAACATGGCATAGAGCCTTAGTCCGCAGACGAGTGATAGAACCTATGGCTAGGCTCATGGATACTACTTGGCCTACAATAATAGCCCGAACACGAACACCAACCATGTAAGACAGCAAGGCCCTATCAATACACGATACTTATCTCACAACCTTTTCCTGGGGCTACCTTCCAGCAAGTCAATTGTAAAACCCAAGCCAAGGACCCACCTGCGTAGGCTTAAGCACTGACTTTGGGACATTGAGAATGAAGTATGCATGCTCGAGATCACTTACTATGAAATTTGTATCCGATATACATTCAGATGCTCAAATGCCATCATCAATATAAACTACACACCTGAAGCCCTTGGATCTCCATCTCTTAACCAGGGGTCGTAAAAGCTTAGTGAACACATAGCAGGCCGTGGATAGACCAAAGGGCAAGACACGGAACATATACCATCTCCTAGACATACCACAACCCCAGGAAAAGCCTAGATAAGGCCAGCAATCATCACGTATATCTACGTGGTGGTAACCTGACTTCAGATCAAACATAAGCAGAAATTAACAGGGTAAAACGGAGAAGGGACGAGGCTCAATCCCTAATACTTGAACTTGCGATCTGGTAGATACTGATTAATATATCTCAGGTCTAGCACTAGTCGCTGTGTGCCCTTAGCATTAGTAACTACGGAAGAAGGGGAGCAAACGGTAGGGCAAAGTGAACATTTCACAACACAGCAGGCCAACACAAACTCTTCGATTGCTGCAGTAACAAATGAGGCATTCTCTAATGAGATTCATTTGGCCCACAGGATCAAGCATCCTCGTGAAAGGTAATTGATAACCCTTAGTGACAATGCCAGCAACAAAGGCTGTGGGCTGAAGCCCATTAAGCCAAAATTCTGCATGGTTTTGCAGCCACCCCTGAGCATAGACAGTTGACTCTGATGCTGCAACTACTTGGCCTACCAGACAGTGTTCATCGACCTGAGGCTTTATACTGTCAACCCACTGAAAATGGCACTCTACAGAACAATGCATGCAGACACGTTGACTTTAAACATAACAGTAATTATCATATTGCATTATTCTACAGAACAATGAGGCAAACCTAGATGTATATGCAAGCACATTACATGCACTGATGTTAAGTATTTACTTTTGAGGAGCTACAGACCATTGCAACAGTGGGTAAGTCTTTCTTTAATGTCCCAATTTACCACACATGCAGCATGGACCTGGCTAGGAAGGGTCAACAACACCAGAACCACTCCTTGACATTTGCAACTGCAGCAAATACTTATATAGAAGCATGGTTATGTTACTCAGGGAAGGCTCACTACCGGACGTACCAGCGCCAGGCCAGGGAGGCTTCCTAGCCCAGGACCCACCTAACTGCTGAGTCTTCCTTTTAACATTTGTGAGGCTTTTACTTTCTGCCTGCTCTAGCTTCGGCCCTGAACAACCTCTTCTCATCCTCAGAATTATCCCATCAACTCGGCCTCCTCGTATTCTGACACTGTAGCCCACCCATGCTCACTCACACATCAATAACTTTCTCACCTTCTTTGAGGAGCCCGTGGGCTTTCTCTGCAGCAGGAGTAGGTTGCTCCAGCGTAGCAGCATCAGACTACACCTTGTCTCGAACCTGCTCATTGAATTTATATTGTTTCTCGTGGCTGACTTTACAGAACGTCGGCTTTTTGTCAAGACGTATCTTCTTGACCAGCCGCTCGTCGGATGTCTCCCTTTCCCCTCTGAGGTCCGGCTTCATCTGTTGTATCAACGTTGGCCTCGACCATCTGGATAGTGCTGAGAAGCTGTGAGAACTGTGAGCCAGATCCACCTTCTTCGGAAGCTATTGTAGAGCGTCACAACACGGCGAGGCTGCCGAGGGATGAACAAACGAGGTAACTTCGGACAGAGACGAGATGAAAATTTGCTTTGCAGAAGCTGTAGTCACTCGAGATGACTGCGGCCGTGGCAGCATGACATTAAATGCAGCCAGCTACCCAGGTATGCACAATTACCCCTACTGCGCATGCACAGCTTACCGTACCATTCATGCCCGAACAGCAGCCCCACCCACCTTTTTCAGTGGAGAGCGTCTAATACACTGCGCTCAAAGGACAGAGAATATACCTCCTGCCCTCCCGTAGACAAAGAGCTTATAGTACAACACGCACCTCACTAGTGCTTTCAGGGCATAAACATCAATAGCACTGCTGTTCCACAGCTTATATTCAGATGTTGTGCTGAACTCAAGCACTTATACGCCACAGTATAAAAGACGGAACTCTTCTGAAACACCTTTGCGTTCATGTATTTCTGAAAGGCAAGCATCTTGCCTGTCTAGCAAATTTGAATATACCTGGGAGTTCAAGTGCGCATACATCAGCAGACGGGCAATTGGTACCTAATCTTTAAAGAGACTTGAGCCCATCTTATGAGAAGAGCTTTATCCATAGATATTATAGTTATAATATCTATAATTTATCAGATTGGCTCGCATGTTTGTGACACTCACAGAACACACTGACGGCCCAGTTAGTGTTTTGCTTGGTATTGGCTGCAGTGGGGCCCTTTACAACATTGGATATACCCGGTCGCTTCAGTCATCCGTCAACCGCTAAATGTAAAACGGTCTTTTTAGCAGTCATCCTGACGTAACTTTGCGGCCTTTTCTCCTTTAGCTTTCTCGACATGTTGTCTTAAATCAAGAAGTAACAAGTACTATTAATTTTATTGGACTTAGACTGTGGTGAAAGAATACAAGTTTTGTGGACTCCAGCTAACAGCTGCACACCATCCTACTACAAGCTACTGATGACATAACAATACAAGCTGCATGAACGCAGGAAGCCATCTGCCACTGATTACTAGAACTGACCAGCTGCGCGTTTGAAGGAAGCCATTGATGGAGAGCTGCACACAAATCATAGCAACCAGTATGGGAATGATAGTGCACTTCAGTCTAGGCCTGCTTAATAAATCCATACAGCCCTGCTGGTGGCTAGCATATTTCAAAACCTGGCTTGGTTGCTGTTACTTACAAGATGTCTAAATGCACAATTTGATATAATTTTGTGGCTCTTTTTCTTTTTTTTCTTCCAAAAGTCACACTACATCTGTCTTCACTACAATTATGCACCTATCAATGTTAAGCCCCACTACCCCCCTCCCGGGCTGAGGTGGGGATTTGACTAATTGAAATGGCAATTGTCCCAATCCAGGGGCAACCCCTCCAGTCAAATACCCCACTATATACCGAAAAATAAAATTGGCTAACTGTTTTAACAGAGCCCAGGTTGGTTGCTCCAGTTTTACGTGTTGACTTCAATGACGTTATTTTGGTAGTCCATAAACTAGTCTGATGTGTGGCTAATGATGCCTACACAATCCTGAAACACTCCCTCATTGCATACTAATGGTTTCTGTTTTGCCTTACATGAGGACTACTCATCCAGGTAATCCACAAAGTGTAGTGTTCAATAACTCTGTAAATTATGGAATGAGGGAGTATTCTAAGTTCATGTAGGTCTTAAACACATCATTACACTTCAGACTAGCTTAAGGATTCCAGCACAGCAGGTGTTTGGACAGTGAATATAACCGGAGTCTATAGCTGTACATGAAACTGGAGTAACCAAATCTGGTTAATATATAAAGCCCCACTATGAATGAGGAACATACAGAGTATGCACACTGTACAGGGAGCAAAGGCCCATAAAGTACAAGTAATCTGACACATCAAATGCCCAATTATAGGGGCAGTCCTTTGTGACAAACCCCCTTGTAATTCCCCATATTCTGTATGCTCCTCATTCATAGTGGGGCTTTATATATCACTGTAAAAAAAAGAGATTAACCAGATTTGGTTACTCCAGTTTCATGTACAGCTATAGACTTCAGTTATATTCACTGTCCAAACACCTGCTGTCACAGTTGGAATCCTTGAAGTGTAATGATGTGTTTAAGACCTACATGAACTTAGAATACTCCCTCATTCCATAATTTACAGAGTTATTGAACACATAATTTATTACACTTTGTGGATTACCTGGATGAGTAGCCCTCATGTAGAAACCATTAGTATGGAATGAGGGAGTGTTTCAGGATTGTGTAGGCATTAAATACATCCTTAGCCACACATCAGACTAGTTTATGGAATACCAAAATAACGTCAACACGTGAAACTGGAGCAACCAACCCGGGCTCTGTTAAAACAGTTAGCCAATTTGGTATATATAGTGGGGTATTTGACTGGATGGGTTGCCCATGGATTGGGACAATTGTCATTTCAATTAGTTAAATCCCCACCTAGGCCCACCTCAGCCCGGGAGGGGGGTAGTGGGGTTTAACAGTGATAGGTGCATTACAGGCTAATTTAAAGCAGTCCCAGATTCGTGATTCATACAGATTTTCCAATGATACTACACTTGCCTATAAAATCACAGGACATAGTGAGGCAACGCATATGATCAAAGCATTACAGAAGTATACAAGTGAATTTTACATCACTGACTGCATTCCTAGGCAATAGATCTTGAAAAGGGCAAAGGTCCCAGCTGGTTCTGCAAACCACACGCACAGCTTTTAATGCGTAGTAATTTAATTGTTGTCCCTGTTGCCTTCAGGTTAACCTTTTCAAAGGGCCGACAGTATGGGCATACTCCTCCATGATCCCTGTTCAGGAGTTTCTTATAATTATCAGTTTGATATGCACTTAGACAGCAAAAAAGCTGTAGCAATCACAGATATACCTATTCTCACTAGTGAATGTGTCCTCCCACATGTAGAGAGGCTGGACTGATATTATGTTTACAGCTCTGCAAGGAGACCTGGAAGCTACAGACAAACTCCTCAAGTCAGGAGCCGACATTGATGCTACAAATGATGTAAGGGTGATGTACATAATTAGCTACAGGGGGCAATGAGTGATGAAGCTTCACTGCTCATTGGCTCCCAACAATAATTACTGTCAGCGGATATATGTGAGCTTCTTAAATTTTGTTACGGAATAGAATGATGGACTTATACTTGTGCTCAAATTAATTATAACCAGCTGTTACTTTAACATTGGTGCTTAGACCCTCTCATACATTATACCATCTCAGTACAGTAGGTATTAGCTATATACCCGTAGCTATAGTACAGACCTAATATTGACAGTATACTTATTGTAGCAAGGTCAATAGTAAGGACAAAAAAGGTCTCCTACAACCTTCGGAGTGTAGGTATGGTTTTTAATTACCGAAATGTAGCTTCACCATAATAACTATTTTGGTGGGAGCATTACAGAGTAGGAATATCCAAGCTCCTCGGTTACCAAGTGTTGCAGTGCAACAGTTGTTGTGGTTGGGCATATAATTTAATAGCTTAGGAAAAGAATCAAGAAGAGTTACACTTCACTCAGAATGAAGACTGCTACAGTAGCTACACGTAGCTGCTCAACGTAATGTTAGTATTTCGAGTGGATCTGAGATATGTAACACAATTATTACTGGAATGTAATTAAATTGATTTACACACTTATTGCATGTTATAAAGATAACCAGAGCATTAAATTTTGTATACTGTGTGTGAAAAGTCCACATGACAATGTCATGTCCATGTAAGGCTTTATTTTGCTGCAAATGTCTTTATCCTGACTCAATTGGCTTGATGGTGGTATATGTATGTTTCCATCAATCAATCAGTATAGCTACATTGCAGCAAGCATACAGCTCTTTGCGATACAGGAGTAAGAGTAAGACAGTATGTATGTATCTGAAGTGGGTAGTACTTAGCTAGTGTAATTAAAGTTTTGTTCCATGCAACATGATGCTTGACTAAACCTCTGTTCTTTCCTTTTGTACAAAGGATGGATCGAATGTTCTCGTCTTGGCAGCTGAGAACGGAAAGTGGGACATTGTCAACAAAGTGATTGACTCAGGTGCTACCAATCTTGATGCCACTAATCGCGTAAGTTTCATGTTTGCTTCAGGTGTGTTGAAGTCTTATATTCCTGAAATTGATCAATAGCTACTAAACTATTCAGAGATGACATTGTAGTAATTATCTCAATCATAAGTAACTTGATTAGCTTGGACATGTTGTTTTAATTTAGACCAAGATTGCTAAAACTCAACTTCAACCTATATAAGTAGTTCCAAAATTTAGAATTTCAATTGTAAGATGCGAATGTAAATGTAATGAATCACGGTCCGGATGCAGGGTTAATGATAATTTCCTATAATTTTGCTTATGAACCATGGTAAATGCTCAATCGAGTCAAAGTCTTTGTATATTTGTAACTAGTTTCTGAGTGTGTGAAAATGCTCCCAAACTCTGGATTCACTTCTTAGGCTCAGATGGTAAAATGAGACCACTCCAAGTTAGCTACATCCTTCTTTCTTTTTTTTTCAGATTGTAATAAGATTACAAATACTGGTGGTGAAAATTTTGACAGATTTATTTTCGGATTTCGCCTCAGGGTAGCAAGCCAATTTGGCCCCTGTAATACATTAATGGTTCCTGGTATCATTTGGTATGTAATCCAATTTGGCAGGATAACATCATAAATAATCCAGTTTTGACAATTTTGCACAGTCACTGCACACAAGAATGGCTTCACATCTGATGCTATTTCGAAAGCCAGACATAAATATAGCCTAGCCTTGCTCTTTTCACAGCTTGCAGCATTATTGCAAACAATGAAAAGCCAAAGGAAGAGGCTACTACTGCAAGCAACGAAAAACCAGAGGAAAGGAGTGGGGCATGTTCTGATCTGTTCAGCAGACATGGTATTGTAGACAGAGGCTTTCCTCCCACAGAGTGGTCGACGTTCAAAGACATCAGTCCTTTTTTTGAAGGCTCTTCAATGAGTACAGCCTATTGGTCCTCGCTTACCTCTTTACCAAAAGTACCAACAAATTTGACCATGAACAGCCGCTTTGGATTTGTTTGTTTTATGTCTAGTCAGTGTATAGTACAGCCGCAATAATAAAAATTGCCTATTATTCTATTCCTAAAATACAATATTCTAGCATTATCTGTGATTCAAATCATTTCCATTTTCCCATATGGGGGCTAGCTAACTGTTAACCTTATCCTAAGCTATGAAATTCCAACTCCTCTCTTTGAGCGCGAACGGCGTATTTATACGCCTGTTCATTACTTCCGCTAGTGCGAACGGCGTATGTACGCCACAGCTATTACGCGTACAAACCGCGATGGGTGGGACCCTTCCAATCAAGTGACCATCATAATAAAGGGGAGGACCCTATAGGCTTCAGCAATGATCCCGCTGTTCCACCTGCCGATCGCGAGTATTTGCAGACGCTTACCATTGAAGATTTTCCAGTGAATACATCTTTAGAATTTAAGTTATTTTCAGTAGCGTAGCAGTCGCAGGATGGCAGGATACTATAGTGTGAGTGATGTTCTGGCATATATGGATATTTCTATGCCTGAAGATGATGACAGTGATGATGACTTTGAGGGCTACATTGATGAGGAAGAGATAGGTGATGACAGAGATGGTGGAGACTATAATGGTGATCTGAGTGGTGAGAGTGATGAAGGCAGCAGTGATGACGGTATCCCACAGTATACGCTGAACTCTGGCTGCACACAGGACATGACATGCTGGAAGCAATTGTCGAGCAGACCAACTTGTTCGCCCAGCAATACATCGACAGCCATGAGCTGTCACGCCGCTCACGGGTGCAGTAGTGGGCTAAGTCTCCTCATGATGTGGTGGAGCTGAAGAAATTCCTGGCATTGATCATCATCATGGGGCTGATCAGCTACCCTTCAATTGAGGAAATAATTATTTGATAATATATTCATTTGTGGAATTTTGAATAGAGGTTTGGCTTGAAGTAAATGCTAAGCTTCATTTGTAAAATCAGCTCATTGCTCGCGACGCGCCAATACGTAGGCGTACGCGTTCCAATAGTCTATATATACACGAAGCGCCTAGTAGGCGTGACCAACACGCCGCACACGTGGCGGCTACAGCCGTGCATGCTCCGCGAAGGGAACCCCCAACAGTAACGTCATAGCAAGGTTAACCACACCTTTATTCATCGCTCGCGCAGCGCGCTATGAGGCTTCCTATTACAGCAGACAGCTGCAGCATAGATAATAGAGCACGTTACGTGCTCTATTATCTATGGATACAGTAAATGTAATTTTTAGTCACGGCATGCACAAAGCTAGCAAAATGAGCAGATTCACAGCAGATCGAGCCCTGGAGATGGTGTTCATGGAAGATTCTGATGATCTGGATTCTGGTGGGGAGCTAGACATCGAAGAGGACCCAGACTTTCCTCTCCCACACTATTCTGACAGTGAGATTGAGTCAGATGAAGAGCAGCTTCCCCGTGATCCCAACTCAGAGACTTGTGATCCTACAGCCAGTGACTCCGAGGATCGTGATCCTAGTCCCAGTGCTCACTCTAGTGACTTGGGCACTGATTCTGATGATGATCTAGGTGAAGGTAAGCAAATATAAAAATAAACATTTGTGCTATATCACTGCCATAATAGTCACAAGTATACACCATATCCTAGGGGGCAATGCTAGCAGGAGTCGTAGTGCAGGCCAAGGTCGAGGAAATGCTAGAGGAGGTCGGAGGGGAGAAGGGAGAGGTGTGGCAAGAAGAGGTGGTGGAGTGAGAGGAAGGGCGAGAGGAGGGGCAAGAGGATGGGGCAGTGGTGGAGTGAGAGGTGGGACAGGACGGGGGAGAGGTGGAGGGAGAAGAACGAACTTTGTCCCAGCACCATTCCATGGCAGTCGGCAGATACGGACACAGACACTGCACCCACACTACTCACATTTGATGAGCCAACTGGACCACGAATTTCCCTTCCCAGCAGCCCCCAGCCGGTCGACTTCTTGTCCACCTTCCTGGATGAGGACATTCTTGGCCAAATCGTGGAAGAGACCAAGCGGTATAACGTCATCTTGCCTACCTGTGTAATATAGAGGAATAATGCATAGTAATATAGAGGAATAAATACAATCAGTAAATAGCCAACAAGAATGTATTCCTTTCACAGCTACACATCTGCACGGATCGAGAAACTGCGAGCTGAAGGACAACTCTGACAGCGAAGTCGTCTGCTGCAGTGGACTCCGATCACTGTTGCTGAGCTTGAGGGATTCCTGGCCCTAGTCATCAATATGGGTCATCACTTCTCCAGCGGTCGAGGACTACTGGAAAACCTCCTGGATAGCCGAGATCCCCTTCTTCTCTAGGGTGATGTCCAGGGATTGCTTCGAGCTCATTTTTTGGATGCTACATGTGAGCCACAGCACTGTTTCCCCTGCCAAGCACATCGACAAGGTTAAAATGCTATTGGAGACGATGCTGGCGAAGTTCCAGGCCAACTACATTCAAAGAGAAGCTTGGCAGTGGATGAAACCATGATTGCGTTTCGAGGACGATTCTCTGGCAAACAGTATATGCCGAAAAGCCTGTAAAGTGGGGGATCAAGGCTTTTTCCTTTGCCGACAGCAGTAACAGCTACCTCCTCAACATACTGCTGTATACTGGTTCTGAAACCCTGGATGAGGCAAGCCAACAGTTCTCCTCACTTCCTCAGCCCGCTCGTATTGTCCTGTTTCTGCTCCAGCCCTATCTTCACATGGGCCACCACGTCTTCACTGATCGCTATTATACTAGCATCCCCCTTGCCCAAGCTCTCCATGACAACGAGACTGCCTCTATTGGCACCATTATATGCACTAATGACATCAGGCCATGGCCTGCAAGTATGAAATAAGAATCCTACTAACTCAAACATTCCCAAAAGCATGCCTACCTAGATTAAGTAGAGTAAATACTCCCAAAAACCATGCGCAAACTAACCGCTACCCAACCAAAGGTCAATACCTTGAAAGTATCCTGTCACATCCACATCCAGACTGCCCAACATGTCCTCATTCGCTCTTAGAAGTAAACTTTAGTAAGTTCTTTTTGGTTTTACTGACATTTTAGAACAGCTTCTCGCCAAATGGGGAAGATTCACGCTCTTTTCCTGAAGGCATGGCGACTCGAGTACACGTGCTAAAATTAATTCCGCGTAGGGAGTTTCCCCGCGATTGCGTAATCCGCGTGCAACGAGTTCTCGGTGTCCTGCAGTAACCATGCACATTCAGAGCCAATGGTCATTAGGAATAATCAATGTGCTAATTTTGGCTAAGTTATTAGCTGATTACAAAACTGGTTTTTGAAACTGGCAATTTTGTTAATGGTATTAGTTAACCACAAATAATGAAACTGTTATAGGGGATTAAAATATCCTTATTCCTGCAAGCTTAAGAGTCAGTCTTCACAAAAAATTGACTGGTTTTAGTACTGCACTTATTAAGACTTCTTTTGTTGATTAAGAATTGATTTCCACCTGCCAGCACCACAGTCCATTACAATTTCTGTTTTTGGTATCTGTGGGTAAGCATAAAAGGATTTTGTGAAGCATAGTGATCCACTAATTAATTAATATATATTGTAATATTAATGTATATTAAAGGAAGCTCATGATGACCATGTTTAAAGTGGAATTAGTACAATTTTGCTCCCTTAGTATCTTTTGTAAACGAATAAAGAACTTTACAGTTTGATTTCCTTCTAATCATGGTGTTTTTATTTGTGTCTCAAGAAAGAGAACAGAGGAAGAGTTAGAGAAAAATTATTGATAAGTGCCTTATGCAGTTAATGTTAATTGGTACGGATGGTGAAAAGCAAAATTCTATTTCATATTCATTGCTAAAATGGATGTTGTTAACCCTCGCGTAGGCGTGAGGGTTATTGTAATTCAAGGAGCGTATAACTTCAACGAGAGCTGTGCACCAGACATCGTAAGTGGATCTTTGCCTTATATGGACTGTGTGTTTACAAACTGCACTATTACGGATTCAGGGCTAGTAGTGAAGCCAGTCAGTCCAGACAAATTAGTTCCCTCCCTCAATATTTCCAAAAGTTCAGCTGCAATGATGCTGATACTTGGAATGCTGAACGACAGCAGTACGCCCTAGTGCAGTGTTAGCAAACTTCGGTAAACAGAGGCGGCTGTGTATGCAGGTTTACCGCAGGGGAGCCCCTCTCAACTTTCGAGTGGACCCTCCCTCAATCGTATATGTACGTACGAACGCAGCTGGTAATGCAATTAGTTTCGCGGAAGATTGTGGCACTAGCATTTCTGGCGAGGGTTATGCACTTTCAAAATGCCTTTCATTATATGTTGGTATGAGAAACTATCCCTGTACTGCTGGGAAAGTAAAATGACTGTAAATCAATACTTATTCAATTTTACAAGGGGAAGCCTGGGGATGGGGGTATCCCATAATTACTGTGTGGTCTATAATTGTCAATTAATTGGTTTGCAATTTTAACAACTATTAATTAATTATAAAAAGCTAAATCGCTTTCTACTGTTATGGGGGATTCAATTCCCCCCTCTCTGCAAGAATAAGAGCCCATCCTCTCCCCAACCACCACAAAATTGTACTAGTTTTAGTGCTGTATTGTTAACTAGGTTAATTATGATGCAGTAATGGTCGTTAGTTCAAATTCTTTTCTGCCTGTCAGTATTGCAATCAGAATTCTTTTTCTGACTTGGTTTTTAGTACATGTGTGTATACATGAAAGACTATTTAGTGCTCTGTGTAACATAAAGTGATCCATTGTCTTCTTTGGTAATCATGGTATTAAGTAAACTTTCACTTCAAAAAGAAAACTGAACATGTTTCGCAGCAATAGGATTATAATTTAGCTTGTTAGTGAAATTATGTACCATTTCCTGCACCTCCAATAGAGTACAACCATCGTAGCTACCAAACTCTGGCCTTTGAATTGAGTGGTGAACAATGAAAGTTTGCTCAAGGTTACAGCCCAGGACCCTCGGGTTTATAAATTACATAGATTCATGGTCTCGGCGTCTATCAGTTATTTTTGTTGGTCTACCTTAAAATGCTCCTTCCACATACCAGGCATCAAGGGTGCCTGTACCAGAGCATAGGCATAGGTTACCTAGGTAGATAGAAGATACTTCCTACTGAGAGAGGAGGATGTCGCAAGCAATCTATATCCAGGAATACACACACTTGCATGTACCACCAGCCTGGACTGTGGCCAACTCCAATACTTCCGACTGAATTCTATTTCTTCCACTTACTTTGATATAGTTATGTATTTGCGATGGAAATTACTATTACATCATTACCTGTATTATGTCGTATTCATGTCTACAACTACCAAACTAGACCAAAACATTCAATGAATGAAGTTGGTCTCTTTACTTGGTGTATAGATTCTTCCAAACATCAGAATATGCGGTCCACTGTATTATACCTAAACACCAGATAGTAGTATTGAAGTAGTAACTTATTACATGTAGTGAGCCTGTATATCTGTGCTCCCAATAATAATTATTTATCTTATCAATAATAGCCATGATGTACATACACATTCCAAACAATTAAGCGAAACATGCAGCAAAAACATCAGTCTTAATATAAACTTCCGTACTCTAAGTCTTTCTGATAGTTCAGGCTACTTTCATCCCTTTTCTTGATATGAGTGATAATGTTGAGCAGGATGTCCTCCATCACGAAACACACTGTCTCCCCTGAAGCATTGTGCAAAGATATGCAGAAACGTTAATAAAGCAGGCTTATATACTTATTGAAAGTTCAAGAACACCAAGTGGTTGAAATTCTAAAGATGCTATTAAAGTGATTGAAAATTTCATTACATATAGTGTTTGAAATTACACTAAGTAGTTGAAACTTTCACAACACTAGAGCAATTCATCAAATTTTAGACACCATCTAGGCAAAATATTTTATTTGGCATTCTCAGTTAATAATGTTCGCATTTGCTTATATCCTTGCTCTCGTCTCTCACTAACCTTCCCCTAAAAAAAAGAAGGCGGCACCAATCTCCTCTGTTATATACCTGCACATTTGTATATTTTTGTTTTCTAATAGGCTCATGTGAGCCAACTATATTCACACGTGACAATAAATGATTGACTGATTGATTGATATATTACCAGGCAGATAAAATTCTATTGAAATTTCAGCGATACTTTTACGCCAACGAGTAAGCATGTTGCCTTTTACTGTGTGCAGTCTCGTTGAAGTGTATATTTTGGTCACATAATCAGTAGTGTGCCAAAAGCATTATTTGGAATCAAATTAATTGTTGCCAGTAGTTGGAACACTGTCAATGTGATGGTGTCCGTAAAAAGAGTAATTACTCTAAGTGGTCCAAAATCAAACCGTCAAATTAAAATTCGCCAACTTGAATTCACGACCAATCCACCAAATTTAATTCACGCCAAATATTCCAGCCATACGGTAAATGCCGGGATAGTCTAGAACACTAGCACTTCCTTGCAAAAGCCCAAGCTGCCCAGCATCTAAGTCCTGCATCTATACATGTACTTAGGACTAAATACATGCACACAATGGGAACTTTTGCTTACTACATGTACCTTATGGAGGGTAGCTCCAGTGGCAGATGCTTAGTTGAAGAGGTTAGATTCTAGGCTGAAGTCCAGAATGATCAATCTATTATCGGACTGATAAAATTCCACTGAAATTTCAGTAATACTTTTACGCCAACAAGTAAGCATGTTGCCTTTTAATGTGTGCAGACTCGCGCCACATTAAAGTTTACATTTTGGTCACATAATCAAGTGTTTGGTAGTGTACCAATAACATTATTTGGAATAAAATTAATTGGTGCTAGTAGCTGGAACACTGTCAATGTGATGGTGTCCGTAAAAAGAGTGCTTACTCTAAGTGGTCAAAATTTGAAGACAGAGAGTTCGCAATTTTACGAACACTAAGTGAAAACAAGAATAACACTGTCTGAGAAACATCCAAAAGTCACAATAGTTACTGCTTAAGGTTACCAAGCTGGTTATATAGCTAGTACAGTCTTTCAATACATAATGTCCTAGCTACAGCCAGTGGAGCAACATAGTGTATAGCTACAATGGCTAGCCTGCCAAACCATGACTTACGCTATTAGCACACCTGATTAGTAAACTGGTACCATGGCCACACACAGCAAAACAACAGTCAGACATTCAGTAGGACCATCTTTCTTCGATGCCAGGGCGCAAAAACTACGCTTACGGCAGTGCCGTATCGAACTCACTGTGTAGTGATTGATCGATCCTGAAGCACCTGCATGGTTCCAATCCACCGCCCTTTTTGCCTTGGATGGCTGCAGCAGATAGTCTCCCAACAAAAGCAGCAAAGATTCCATTGCTTCTTTGACTTGGTAGGTGAAACAACAGACAGTACACTACTATATTGCTTATGTACATGCTCCACCCTTTTAATGTGTGATAAAAAATACGTTACGTAGTACGGTATGATTTAGAGTATGCTGCGAAATACGCTATGACTTTAAGTATGCTCCGCCCTACGTTGAACAGCGTAATAATGTACTGTACCAGTGTAGCGTAACATAGCTACATTACTACCTTTTTTTTTTTAAAAAGGACTGTATTTGTGGTGTTCATACTACATGGTATGGAAAGGAAATAATTATAAATTCATAGCTGTGACAGATGTTTGTTATCTCTTGTTTCAAAGTGGCTTGACTTTATGCTTGAGTGGCTTTCAAATTCACTCCTATAATGTGGGTTTTATTAGCTTATACAGGCCCGTAGGAAGCAAATTTCGATTGGTCTGGTGGGGAAGCGGGGCAGGGCTGGATGGATTTAGGCGCTATGTGTGAAGCGCACCCGCTAGGGGGATCTGGGGGCATGCCCCCCAGAAAAAGTCTGGATTTTAGACCATCTGAGATCGTTTCTGGTGCAATCTTGGGGTGAAATAGCAAGAGTTGGACAACGTGCTGCCAAATCTAGCCATTATACTTGAAGCTACTAACGCTCACAGAATTTAAAGGCTTGGCTCTCAGGCTGTGTAATAATTATTACGATTTTGTGAAAATGTAGCCATAATTACATCAAGCGCATATTGCCATTATGCGTGCGTATGTTAGTGTCGATGTACTATCAGTGTAGCGTTTGGCGGTTTTTTCACATACCATTGTTGAAAGACAATCTGCTGTAGACATTTGTTTTGGTTGGTGCGCCAAACTTTGGTCCAGGGGCTGCCACACCTGCTCCTACGGCCCTGTTGTACTGCACATAAACGAAGCGTTTGGGAACTTTTGGGGTGTGCCACAAACAGAGTTACACAGACATGCCAGAAGGGCCCTGCTGAGTGTATTCAAGCTTTGAGGACGATGCTAGTGCATTGGCACATATGTACATATCCGAGCAATTAAAGTTAATCTATGGAGTTACAATAGCTCTAGCAGTTGGGCCTACCTCTGCTGTATGTGGGAAGCCACGACTTGAACCCAGTGCTTCCATGGGAGCATGCAGGCACTGAGGAGGTCACCTGGGAAAAGAATTAGTGATAATGCTGTGAGGGTCAAGGGCTTTTGGTCCATACAACAAGAAAGACAACTGGTATGGCCAACCCACCAATTATACTCAAGCTAATCCAGTTAAATTTTAGTAGTGACTATACTACTATGCCTCAAGAATCTAGGGATTTTCAATAATCTCAGGATCATCCTAGGATAGGGTAAACTTATATACAACACTATATCGTATACACTAGACGGAATACTGCTCATCCCACATCCTACACCACCATCAACATCTACTGTACAATGTCATTCCCCCTGTAACAATACACTATTGTGATAGGAATAGTCGCTGGAAATCACTACAAAGTGGAAGGGGAGGTGGAATATAACGGACACCACTTGCCGCTGAAACTAACTATATTGTACTATTGCACTGTACACACACTGTTTCAGTCCATCATGGGACTACCTAAACATTGCAGGATCGAAGTCTGTGGTTTTTTGTCACCTTAAATGCTATATCAGGGGCGGCAGAGCAGGTGCAAGCCCCCCCAAAATGAACATTTATCAATAGGAGGTGGCCGTTGTGAGATTGACAATGAAGGCTAAGAGAAGGGAGCTGAGTCTGATCAAGCATTTGTGTGATCAAGGAAGAAGAGGCAGGAGAGAGTCAGTCAGAGTAGCAGTAGTAAAGAACAAGGTAACCAACAGCTAAAGATGGTGGTGAAAATCGTGAAGGATGAAGGGGCAGATTTTTAAAAGCTGTACTTTACTATATATGGTTGAAGGAATGCTGAGCTCTAATATACTCTCGTTTCGTTCACCACCACTGGTGGTTAGACATCAAAGTTACTGTAACTCCTTGAATGCACACGTGGAACTTGTATATGTACGCGAGCATGATATGGTGTAACATACGTATATTTGGAGCATATGTGCATATGCGGTATGTGCATACGGACAGAAGTATGTACGTACAGAGAAATTGGCCAGTAATACACGCTAGTGTGGGCCTCGCTCAGGCTCGCCCCAATAAGCCCACCCCGCTCTTGCTAAAGCAGTACACTTAATTCTGCACCAGTAAATTACCCAAGACCCTACAAGTTTCCTTGGTCAGCAGCTGCTTCCAGAAGTCTGTAGTGTGCTACTAATGTTCCTACACTAAGCCATTATTGCAGATAGTAAACCTGCAGTCTCATGTCATGAGTCAGTACACAAATGATTATGTAATGGGAAATAACAATTATTACAAATGGTGCTTCCTCATTTGCTAGTCCTGCCTCTTTCACAAGAGCTACTCTATTGCCCTGTTTTGCTGATACTGCACATAAATAGGTGGGTGTACTTTTGAGCCCTTCACAATAACCCTTTGCAATAGAGGGGGATGGAATATTTTGGGAGATTATGGTACTATCAGAACTGATATTGCTATAGTCTGTCGAACTTTGATTGTAGATCATTTGGTAGTCTCCTTGTTATGCCATTGTTGTCCATCCTCTGGTTGGTGAGCTAGCTACTTGTGTTAATAACTGCTGGTGCCTATACTTTGAGCCCTACTAAAGCTTGTTCCTAGCGTCTGAAAAGCTTGACTATGCTGCCAGTGTAAATAGTACTGCAGAATACTCTTGATCAGGAGGTAAAGCTTCAGGCTTGACCTTATGCTTGAGTGGCTTTCAAATTCTCTCCTATTGTGTGGTTTCTTTAGCTCATACTGCAAGTGAACCAAGTGTCTGAAAACTTTTGGGGTATGCCACAAATGGAGCTACACAGACATAGCAGAAGGGCCCTGCTACGTAAGTGTATTCAAGCTTTGAGGATGATGCTAATTGGGACATCTGCACATATTCGTGCAATTAAAGTTAATTTATGAAGTCACAATAGCTCCAGCAGTTGGGTCCACCTCTGCTGTATGTGGGAAGCCACGACTTGAATCAGGTGCTTCCATGGGAGCAGGCACTGAGAAGGTTACCTGGAAAAGGAATTAGTGATACTGTTGTGAGGGTTAAGGTTTTTGGCCTGGGCAATAAATAAAGATAATTGGTATGGCCAACTCACCAATAAGCATTATACTCGAGCTAAGACAATTTGATTTCAGCAGATTCCCAACTATCTCTGCTATCCCATGATCATCCTAGGATGGGGTGAACTTATACACAACACTAATCTTACACTCTGCACCCTAGACGGAATACCGTTCACCCCACATCCTACACCAACATCCATATCTACTTGTACAATGCCATTTAGATTCAGAAAATGGTCCGTTAGAGTGTACTAAGAAGTGCCAGCACGCCGACAAGTACAAGTGCTGTGGCGTCTATAAGGTTGTGGATGGTCGAACGGTCTCTGACTATCTGGACTCTTTAGCTTAATCTCACTGCAAAAAGTATGCAGTTGTTTTGACTATTAAGTGGCTAGCTGGATTTCAGAAGTCTGAGTACTATGAAGGTAGGAGTTAGGCCTCAAAGTGGGTAATTCCTTATTATGGAAATTGCCTATGGAATGTCAAGTTCCATTAGCAAGGACCAAATTACCCACTTTGAGGTCTAACTCCTACCTTCATACTCAAACTTCTAAAATTCAGGTAACCACTAAATAGTCTAAACAACTATATAATTTTTGCAGTGTTCTGCACCTGTTTTTGGTGTGTATTATATGTTATAATAATAATAATACTAATTATGTCAAGTGGTCCCACAACGGACGGAAATAGTGCGCGTATGGTGCAGATATGGTTAGTTTCAGCGACGAATGGTGTCCATCCTATCCCGGAGTGTAAGTGGCTAATTCTTGTGCAGTTTTTGTACCTGGGTCCATTGCAACAGTGCATGAACTTCGAACTTTCATTGCCACATTGAGTCTACAGTTATACTATTCATATTAAGCGATCGTGGACTAAAACGCGTCTTCTCCAAACTGATGCAGTCAAACACAATGTGCCTCATGTGTCAATTGTCACACACGAGTACCTAATGTCGCTTACCTTTCTACTCATATCAAATGTCGCGCAGTTCTAATTGTTACTGACAGTGCAGATTTTGTTCCAGGTCCACAGCTTCAAAACGGAATGGAGTATGAACTTACAGTTAAATCATCTCCAGACAATGTAAGTGTGTTTGTAAAAATAGTTCGTATACCCTGGGTGTTTAACTATATCCTCTGTGAGTCCTGTGCAACGCGTATTACGTAACAGTGGCGTGCAATGAGTTAACTTTCGTTCACTTACTGTGTACTTGAGCTGCAGGGAAGAGAGAGAACTTTTGTGAGTAATATGCATTCGCAATGGAAAGGATGGTTCACAACTTTCTCCCCTTGATCATCGAAAAACGGTGAAAGGACATTCTACTCTTTGGAGATTTGGCCCAGCCTAACCCTCCATAATTTTGGGGATGACCAGCAAGGAACGAAACCCATGTAGAGTAGAGCTGCGCCAATTAGACAAGCATATTTTTTAGCATAATTAGTTGTTTAGAGCATGGAGTAGAATGTGAACACAATACAGACGTAGTGTGAGCAGAATCAGTGCTATGATGACATTTGGGTTTGGCGACTGTTTCAATACATACCATGTGTCATGGACTATGGAAACTCAATCTAGTGTTTTAAGCATGTTGGAGAGGGACAATGAGCAAACGAGCAACGTACCTGCTGGAAGCACAAGTACAGGCAGAAAACCAGTGGTTGCATCCTACACATGAAATAAGTGGCAAACACTTCAACTAAGTGTGGAGGAAACTCCATGGAATGCCATTAGGATTAGGCCTGAGGCTACTAAGCTTCCTATTCGGCATTTTTCAAAAGGTTCTCCTTTCTATTTCTTATAATTATCCCTGCTATTCTCTAGACTACTCAAGTATGAAACTTGTTACTTACTGACAAGTAAAACGATGTCCATTGTCTCAAGACTTGTGTCGGCCGTCAAAAGAGTTGCTCACTACCGTGTGGTTTCTTACAAGGTTAAAGGCTTGCAGTGCTTTTATTGTGTTTGCCACTGCAACTGCTTCAATAAAATGCTGATCAAAGTTCAAATCTGTGGCTCAATTCAGTTATTCCCATATACTCTCTACATTATTCCTGATCATTGCTAACAGTCCTAGGCATAGTCACCACAGGCCTAATTAAGATCCTACTAATGTATAGTTTATGGAGTGATATTCAAACCCGCCTAACATCATTTCCAGCCATTTCCAGCATCCACTCCCAGCTTTTTTTTCACATGTACTACAAAAAGGATTGTCTCATAATCCAAGCTTACAATTGAATTTCTACATAGCACTCTTCTATGTACACATCTTTAATCTGGCAATAGTGATAGTTAGTCATAAATTTAAAATCATTTTTTACTACTATGGGAGATCCCCCCTTCCTCCCCACGTCTACAAGCTTAACAGCCTATCTTCCACCCACTGCCAGAAAGTTGCACTGACTTTAGTGCTACACCTATAGCTAGGTTATGGATTATGACTTGTCTATATATTTTTGTTTATAAGAGTCAATTACTCTTATTACTTAGAAAGTTATATGGACATCACAGCAATAAACTTTCATCAGCTATATTAGCTTATTTCTCTTTTCAAGCGTTTGCTAAACAAACAATTGACTGGCCCAATGGTATCATGAAAAGTTGTCATTTATGCAGTTGGAAAGCAGATGCATAGCCTTGGATTTGACTTAACAGTAAGCCTCCACAAGGCCGTTTGTTAATATCTCAAATAATACATATGGTCTACCTACGAAAAAAAATGTTTGACTTATTACAGCGTAATAAGTCCTAAGACATAATTTGCAGCTTGTATTTCCAAACTACATGTAAAGTGTACCTGAAAAGCTATGACTCATATTACTATGCTTGTGATTTATGAAAAGTGTTCAGCAAGTATTCTTGCACGCACTGTGATGCTTTACTGACTGAAGTTCTATTTTCCCCTCCTTTTATAAAGGATGGAGTGACTGCTCTTGTGTGTGCTGCTGACAAACAGCACTGGAACATAGTCAGCAAATTATTAGATGCAGGAGCTACCAACCTGGATGCCACCGATTCAGTCAGTTCTTAATTAGTTTGAAAGCTATAGCTATCTATCATGTGCAAATTTGATTTTTAGATTGATGGATGCCTACTCTAGTATACATTAGCTAATTAGTTAACATTTCAGTTACACTTATAGCCCTTAATACGCTGAATTTGTCATGCTATAATCTTTTACAAATGCCTAAAAAAAAACATTGCAATGCTGTAGGGCTAGCACTGCCGGAAAAAAAAATTCAAACAAGGCAATGGGATAGCATAAGCAAAATATTAATCATATAGAGTACTTAAGTGATGCTTTTTGAAAACGTTTGGAGTCTTACTGAAAATTCCCAAAGATAAAATTATAGGTGCTTATAATAACTTTTATGTTAAATCATCTTATAAGTGATGCTTTATATTATGTAATGGGTATGTTGGTGCAGCATTCCTGCTGACCCTCTGATAAAGAAAAGCTCTTTTAATTAGTAAAAAAGAGCTTTTCTTTATCAGAGGGTCAGCAGGAATGCTGCACCAACATACCCATTACATAATACACAACAAAAAAAGTCTGGTAAGAATAACATAAAAGTTACCTTAAGCACCTCTAATTTTATCTTTGGGAATTTTCAGTAAAGACTCCAAACATTTTCAAAAAGCATCACTTATAAACATATATTTTTTTCTAGATGCTGAGACAGAACAAAATTCATTTTCCAAAACAGCACGAGGTGAATGGGAATGTTTTGGAAAATCAGTTTTGTTCTGTCTCAGCATCTAGACTTTCTATGCAGTGACTTGCTTTCACATCATCAGAAGAAAGGGCACACTTTAATTACATTTACCATCTGCATATTCACCCTGTGTACAGTGGTTGACAAATAAAGCGCTTGAAATTAAAAGCATAAATTTGGAAAGAGTAATTAGTAAAATAGAGCACTGTCACTGCATTGACTTTATCTATATTGAAAAGCCATGAGATTGTATGTAATTTTTCATCTCATTCAAGCATTTACAAGGCATCCATTTAAGTTAAACCTTTGACTTAGGAATTTTAAATGATTAATTACTCCCGCATCTTTGCTCACCCACTGAAACATTAGATTGAACCTATACCTACACATTATGCTTTCCTATTTTATCAATATAAGCAGTTACTCTAGTGTTCAAGATGATGTACCACCTTTACTTATCAACTACAAAAGAGATTTTTGCTTCTCGCAGGAAAACTGTAGCTATCTTCTGCTTTACATGAGAAGTACTTGTGTTCAGGATAATGTGAAAAAAAATCTCCTACATGAGGATGAACACCAGCTTAGTGTTTAAATCCCTGTACTGAGCAAATTATGTTATTCACCAAATAGTGTAAACGTACCCCATTAGATCTCATACCAGTATGCAATTACAATATTATTAAAAAGCAGTGGATGCTTCAATATAAAGCTACTCAATTTGCCAATAAAAGTAGTTCTGTGGCTGCATATTTTATTACAGGCAATTATTAAAGCAATATCAAAATCTCACAACATCTTGGTTCTAGAATACTTAAGAGTTACATGTACGTTAGTTACATTTTCAGATCACATTAATGTCCTGGACGAATACATATTAAGGCTACTTTACCTCCTCACATACAGGATAGTTATTCTGCTCTTATGAATGCAATTCATTACAACCGCACCGATATAGCCAGCAGGTTGATTGACTCCCGAGCAAATCTGGACATCACCAATAAAGTTAGTATTGTTATGTTCTGTTGTTATTGCTGAATGCCTTAGTGTGAGGTAAATAATCAAGGGTCACTATGGTATGATCCTCTGTGATCCTTCCATTGTAATATTCATAAAATTCAAGAGATTAAACCTAGCTGATGACATAGGCCAGCGAATATCATTCATCAACTTGTAGCTACTAGTCAGATTCTGCTCATTGATCAATCCCTATTTCCCGATGGCTGATGAAATATTGTGAGTCCAACAAACTCTAAAATAAGCCTACCCCTCCTTTACCCAGGAAGGTATTGATACTTCAGCTCTCCTCAAGTGTACATACATTTACTGCTGATCTATGCATACATGCAAACATAGTGCTCAATCCATCTCTGTTCTCACAAAGGAATGTCATTCTCATTTAACCTCGGATGACATGATAAGTTAAGTAGGTTTTATCTTCACATTATTTGTTCCTGAAGAGTATTCACTTTGTGTAGATTGTACAATCAGCAATTTCCCATCAAGGCTCGCTACAAGCAGTCTTTCATGCTTGCTACAATTACTACTACAGTACATTGACATACTTTGTTTGTACACATGGACTGGAGCATGTAGATTGATGTTCTAAGACAATTTAACCTCTCCTGCATGCAGACTGCACTGCTGCAGAATATAAGAAAACAGCTTCAATTCAGGAGAGATGGAATAGAAAAGTTATGGATTAGAATGACAGATTCTCATTTTGGGTATCGCTTCCAGCCCTCCATGCTGCGCACATGTATTCTATGTGGCTATGTATGACAATCTAATGCAGTAAGTAGTGGGAGACCAGCTAAAGTTGTACACGGTTTGTATACTATTTATCAATATGATTAAAGCAGCCTAGTAATGTCATAGCTGGTTTGCAACAAGTCACACAAATAGCTAAAAATTAAAAAGACATGTGGGAATAGAATCCCAATCAAACAAGGTAGGAATGACACCACGTCCATGGTAGCCTTGGCATGTAGACAATCGTAGCCATACACACATATTAACTCTTTGCAAGCCATGGGCACATTTATGTGCCTATATTAAATAGATAAAACTATGTACTTTATATTAACGCCTAATATAAATGGCTCATATAAATTCACATAAGCCTTATGGATGTATTAAAACTTGGCTGGGAAAGAGTTAACATTACCATAGACGGAATGGAGTAACATTATTCTTGATGAGATGTATAACTAGGCAAATGATTGATCGTTGTTGCAGCAAAACTAAAGTACTGATTATGGTACGCTAGGGAGATTTGATTGCTAATTATACGATATCTTTTCAATTTTAATGGGAATGTGAATAAATATACCAACAAAGGGCTGTTAAGTGTCCATAACTGCACAGGAAGGGCATGAAATACATTTTTGCATCAAGGCTGACAAGAATCCCTTGTATTTTGCTCTAATCAGATTTGTATGTTTTGTACTATAATCAACATGACACTTTGGACAGCATGTCATAACCCCAGTACTAAAACTTGATTTGTGGAGCTACACACATACCGTATGCCTCATTCTGGCATCAGTTTTATAGGGAAAGTTTCTTGTGACATTTTCTGACCTGTTGAACAACCGAGAAGCTGTCAAAGCATATTATTTGTAGTCCTGTCTGGCAATACATTTGTCGGGTGGTGGCCCTGGTATGCATAATCTGATTGGCCTTAATCACAAAAAGATTTGTGCTTGCATGACTTCTCCAAAACACTCTCTTCCACCTGCCATTGTTTTCCTCAAACAGAATAATAGCACAGGGCAGTCAGCAATTATCCAATATAGCAGTAGTGATTCGAGTTAGCAAGTCTTCAAAGTGCTATAGGGTATCCAGTAAAAGTCATCCATGTACACTGCATGGCCTTTGCCGAACTGTGTCTCCAACAGCCTCATCACAACATTATATGCCAGGCTTCTGGCACGAGTTGGGTTGGATGGATCAGCACCAGCTCAGGGTCTACCCCATCTTAACACACATGAATCAATGCAGATGTATCTGTGGGAACCACCCCCAGGAATTTCTGCCACAAATATGAATTCAGTCCTTCCCATCTACAGACAAAACAGTCTCTCTGCCCCTTTTGCATCAGGCAGCAGGTGACGGGCACGGTATGCATATGCCCCCTAGTTATGTGGCTACTGTAGCCCCTCAAAGCTCCCCAACTTATGCTGCTTTCATACCCGAAAGGACTCTTCATGTGGAGGATACCAGACTCCACTGACAATTACACCATCCGTCCAGGTACTTCCCCCTTCACTAGCTTCCCCTAGTGTTCTTCCTCTTCTCTAATAGGCCTCCCATGCCTGGGCAATCCTGAACTTGTGAGCTGACATGCATGAGCTTTTCCAACATAATATTATACAATATAACAACAATTATCTATACCCACATACATCTTCATTCTGCTACATAGGCATAGGTCCAGTCATTGTACCACTACTGGTGCCTTGCCAATATCCTAGCCATTTGAGGAAGCTGATTTCTTGGAATTCTAATGTACTTCAGAAATACTGCACTCTCCCAGCGACCCACTGCCTTGATTGTAGAGTCCCCAATGCCACACAGTGCTGCGATAGTCACTGCTCCTATCCGAATACTGTGCCCAACACAGTGGCTGCTGTTCAGGCACTATGTATCCAAAGCTGCTCATACTTGTTTTATTAAGTGGTCTCAGATCAGTTGTCGACCATTCTGAAATTAGAAGACAGGACCTGGCCCCTTTTCTCTCACTGCCTGGAATGCCGAGACTGCCGCCACTGGGCAGAGCTCATCTTCTGTGTTCCCAACGATTACCATCACCCCTTGTATGTGTTGGTCTGTCTTAGACTGCTTTAGGTGGACCTGCAGCAACATGGGGCTTACTGTACTGTCAATTGCCACATCTGCACAAGTGAGACAAACACGAGACTCAATGCAGTTAAGGTGGCCTAATATATATTATGTCATGGCTGGGAGGTGGATATGGGCAACCCGAGGTCAAAGGTCGAGAAGTGATAGCCTGAGGGCTATCACACCGAGACCTGAAAATGAGGGTTGGATAAATCCCATATCCACTGACCAAACCATGACATAATCTTTTTATTCTATATTACATTATGTCACAGAGCATTGCTATTAATATTTTTGTTGTAAAGGAATGGATCTCACAATAGCTATGCGAGTGCTGAAAGCAACAGTCGGCGTTGTATCGAGTCTGGAACAGGGTAGCTAAGACACGGGCTGGCTCGAGGTTCTCAAAACACAAAAGCCCAGTCAAAATCACTCTCAGCAATTGCAGCTAAAGCGAGTGACTGCTAGCAGCTACAGTGGCATGCAATTTACATCCATCAAGACACAAAACGGTAGGTTGGCAGCGTGGCCACAGGCACAGACACACAGAAACGAAACAAAATTAGCTACAGACGAGCGGTAGTTGTCGAATGATTTACCAGTAAAACCTGCCGTACAGTCGCTCTAGGCTACGCTGCACTCATTGACCTGGCTAGCTACACTCCAGTATAATATTATAGCTTGCGCATGTGCACTGCCTGTGATGTCGATAACTGTACACACGAGCTGCAATTCCAGCTGGCTCAATGCAGGTCTGGATACGGCATTTATACACTGCGCGTACTGTAGTAAAACTCTATAGTGACGTAATGTAGTATAGAATAAGGTATTTGCAGTGTTTGCTGAACTGTCTGACACAGCTATATCTTGGAGAGTGCTGCTCCAAAAATTGACTATTACAGAATTATATAGTAACTGCAAGAAATTGCTTGCATTGTTTGTTGTTTGTTTATTTTTACATATGTGGGTCAAATATGGTCAAAACTACCGTTTTCTTAGCATCAATGGAATCAGCACTGTCCAAAGCATGTAAACCTGCCTGGGTATTTGTCTATGGTGTAGGCTTGAAGTGCTGCTGGGATTTCTTGCTGTCATTACACCGTATTTGCCTGTCTTCGTGCACTTCTTTGAGCCCTGAAGCTTTCTCATACTACCTAGTACCAAATACCCACCGACAGTAGAGTAGATAGCAAAGGCTTGTAACAACACATTGATATGACGTTCACCTCGGTAGGAAGCCGTTTTTTACCTTCCGCAAATACCGGCTTAGGTTCCTGTGTTATATCACTTCAACCAGTAAGTGGTGAAATCATCAAGCCCTCTAGCTTTCTACCTCACAGTTACAGGATAGTTTTTTTTGTAAGTAGAGGCATTCACACCATCAACGAGAAGCTAGGAAGCTTTCTAACATGCTAACTTCAATTCACGTAATACACCTGATTATGGCGGTATTTCTGCTTGGAATACGTACATATAGGCCACCTTAACAACAGTGAGTGTCAAAAGTACATGATACAGAAGTGAAGAAACTTATTTATGCCAGAGCGATAGGTTCTCACAGTCACTTTGGCTAAAACCATTCTCAAAATAGTGATGAACATCTGCCCCCAGGCTGCTGAGCTTCAAAGAAAAAAATCATTATGGGAGATGCCCTCAGACTCCTGCAGCAATTTTTTCTTCTTCTTATCTCCGATCCAAACTTCGTTTTCTACACCCACGCTGCAGGGGGGGAAAAAGACATCTACTAAACAACATTTTCATAACAGCTATCAATACAAAGGAAGGTCCACCCTGTCTCGCCTCAACCATACAGCATAGGGTTTAGAAAAATAGACTGTATCAAATAAATGACCTCATTCTGAATGCATGGAGTAGATTGTGAATATAATACTGACATAGTGTGAGCAGAATTAGTGCTATGATGATATTTGGGTTTGGCTACTGTTTCAATACATACCATGTGTCATGGACTATGGAAACTCAATCTAGTGTTTTAAGCATGTTGGAGAGGGACAATGAGCAAATGAGCAACGTACCTGCTGGAAGCACAGTAGCTACAGGCAGAAAACCAGTGGTTACATCCTACACAACAGATTACGAGCTCTGCAATCTTTGGAGCTAACATGCAAATGTACACTAGGATGAATCTGTGAGCTGACCAAAGTCACCATAAAAGGCGGCCTTCCTGCTCTACAGTTGTGACTCAGTGAGCATAAGTTTGAGTATAATTGACAAATTCTTGAGCAGTGTAGTAAATTAAATGCTTGAGCTCAATAGGCTCAGCCCCAGTGGAGAGGAAAATGAAAAACAGCTGTCAAAGTACATGCTACTACATGCAATGAGTTGGCAGGGTTGTTTGTACACACAAAGGTATATACATGGCGAACACTTTGACTAAGTGGGGAGGAAACTCCATGGAATGCCATTAGGACTAATTTAGGCCTGAGGCTACTAAGCTTCCCATTCGGCATTTCTCGAAAGGTTTTCCTTTTTATTTCTGATAATCATCCCTGCTATTCTCTAGACTACTCAAGTATGAAACTTGTTACTTACTGACAACTAAAACGATGTTCATTGTCTCAACACTTGTGTCGGCCGTCGGAAGAGTTGCTCACTACTGTGCGGTTTCTTACTAGCTTAAATGCTTGCAGTGCTTTTATTTTGCGTGCCAGTGCTACTAATACTGATTAAAGTTCAAATTTGGGGACAGTTAACTCACAGCCGTCAAAATTTCTTTAAAACGGGTAGTGCTACCGGATGTTAATTAGCATCAAAGAAATTTTACCGACAGAAAACGGATGTACTACTGAGGTCTGTATCTCGAGAAAACGATAGCTAGCTGGGGCAGAACAGTTTGTAGGCTGATAATCAAGTGGAGTCGAGTAAGAAACAGCAGGACTTGTAAGTGTTTCGATTCTACAGAGTGGTGGGGCAGCTGTTTGCTCTTTCTGTCTGAGTGGGGTAACTTCAAATTTTTACCCAAGTTGGAGCAAAGTCTGCTATCTTTCAGGTATAGTTGCTTAACAGAAGGATCTGCAATACATCTGATCGAGAATGTAATAGCTCCAGTAACACCGGAGATATGAAGCTTGATAAAAGTTCAAAAACGTGCTAGACAATCTATACGATTGTCCGATCTTTGATATATTCGGACTTCCTTTTGGAAGGCTATACCAAACAGCAGAACCAAGTAACGAATGAGCATCAAACTTGGAACTCAGGGTCTGTAGTATCGATCGAAGGCCCGCCCACTTCCGGTAATTTATGCTTACGGCGCTAGCGCGTCCGATTATACCTGTTGTCCGAATATCCATGACTTACTCTACACACAATGATCCATTTGCGAGCAACCCTGGGTAATCCAGTCATATGCACGTTGTTATTGGGGGAGGAGCTAGGGGAGACGCCCCCTCAATAGTGCATGCATCCACGAGCGAAAGTCTGTGCCGCTTCAGATTTGAGACGGCAAGATCAACAGAACTTGGTCGGGACAGCAGGCGAAGTGTACGGTATCTTGCGTTCAGTGAGTCGAACACCGGTGATAGCAGACCATAGCAGTAGGACTTTCCATAGACTGTCGGAAGGGTAACGAAGCCATCTCTGTGCTCCTTTTTCAGTGCTTCCAGTCCTACGGTCGCTGCTGCATTGTCAATCGCCTACTGATTTTTACCTTACTGTATACCGCCATGTTAAATAATGATATTCCTTGTTACAGCCTAGAATGCGTATGCGCGTAAATGGCGTTGCACCTACCTGCACTGGTTTGTGGGGGTGCCCCTCCACAATTACTAACGCTACAGCATTATAAATAGCTGTGCAGCGACGTCATATAATCAGCTTTAAAAATACCACACAACGAATATCTCACTGCATGCAATTTACGGCTGCAAACTCGAGATAATATTGATATTCAAAGCAAGTGAAATGGATGCAAGATGCAGTATAGAGGAGGTGCTGTAGAGAGTGATGTTAAGTGAAGATGAAGACAAAATCAGTGAAGAATATTTTTAATTATACAAACGCAGTATATACAAAGCTGATTCATCCATCTCTAGAATCTGAACCATCTGGAACCATGGCTGGAGTGGGACGGGCCGCTCAAGAAGCTTACAACCTGGTAACAATTTCTTACACCAGTGATCAATAGTAGATACAAAGCAAGTCCATATCTGACCTTGATTTGTATTATTTGAAAAGGCATTGGAAAAATATAACCATTGACCACTGACAGAGACAAATTACCTTTTCTAAGGTTGACAGCCTTGTCTGAACAGTCCCACTAGCCATTTCCGGTCAAGGAGCCCCATCAGACGGCCCTCTTCTTCCTCTCTCCGTATGCCAGGTAAAAACTACATGTAAGTAGAGATAAAAATGTGATCTTGGTATAATCAATGTACGTTTTTATTATGAAAGGTACAACTACTAGCAGCGACAATGGCACACATTCGAGCAGACACAACTGCCCTGACTGGAGCCAGAGTAGCAGTGATGGGAGCCGAAGTGCCAGTTACATTGGAGAGAGTGGTAACAGTGGGAGGAGTGACGAAAGCCAGAACTGTGGGAGCAGTCGGGGACGCGGGAGCAGTCGTGGGCGTAGTGGCAGTCAGGAGAGTGGTGGCAGTGGTGGGCGTAGTGGCAGTCGTGGGTGTGGTGGCAGTTGTGGGAGTGGAGACAGTCATGGGCGTGGTGGCAGTCGCGGGCGTGGTGGCAGTCGGGGGTGTGGAGGCAGTGGTGGGCATGGTGGCAGTCGGGGGCGTGGTGGCAGTTGGGGGTGCGGAGGCAGTGGTGGGCATAGTGGGAGTTGAGGGCGTGGTAGCAGTCGTGGGTGTCACAGTGGTCAGGTAGGAATGACAGATGAAGTTGAGTGGCAGGAGATCCCAGATCGGAGCACATATACTCCTTCAACTTTGCCACCCTTTCAAGAAGCTGCTGGTCCAACAGTTTCCATGGCTCCCGATGTAGCTTCAATCGACTACTTCCAGCTCTTCATCTCAGACGACATCCTGGGTTTGATCATGAAGGCACGAATGAATTTGCTGCTGCAAAGATCGAGAAGCTACGGGCAGAGGGGAAGCTCACTGATGGGTCATGGTGAAAGAAGTGGGAAGAGTGTGAGTCGAGATGATAAGAGACGAGTGCTGTGTGTCATCCCCAATATGGGCATTATCCAATGCCCAGATATGGAATCATATTGGAAAATGCAGTGGACATGCTACATTCCATTCTTCCATAATGTCATGCCAAAAAATCGCTTCTTTTGGATGCTCCACTACCATCTGAGCCAGGGCCTGTGCCACGCCGTGCTGACAAGATACAGCCACACGCCGTCTAGTATCTGCATTTTAGGCCAATTTTTACCCTACCCAAAATGTCTCCATAGATGAGACAATGGTCGGATTCAAGGGCAGAGTAAAGTTTAAACAATATTGCAAGGACAAGCATACGAAGTGGGGCTTGAAGGTCTTTACCTTAGCTGATAGCAAAACCGGCTACATCTACAACATGCTCCCTTACACTGGGCGTGAAACACCAGATGTCTTTGTGTCGCAGTTTAGCCACCTCAACATGACCGGCCAGATTGTCACCCATCTCATGACACCACTTCTCGACAGGGGTCATCACCTATTTGCCGACCGTTACTATTCTGGTGTCAATTTGGTCACAGACCTGTATCGACGCAACACAGGCTTCACTGGCACGATGATGCCAAATCGTGTAAAGCTTCCACCACCAGTGAGGGGCCTCAAACTAGAGAAGGGTGATATTAAAGCACGGGAGGCTGAGAAAATGCTTGTTCTGGGATGGAAGGACAAGCAAAAGAATCCAACATCCTAATTTCATCTATGTCTTCTGCAGAGACAGTTGCCATTCATCGGCGTCACTCTAGCCAACCCATCGTGGACAAGCCTGTGGTTGCACATCAGTACAACCACAACATGAACGGTGTTGACAAGGCAGACCAAAACAGTGTCTACAACCACTTCACATGCCGGTCAGCTAAATGGTGGAGGAAATTATTTTTCTGGCTCCTAGAGGTCAGTATAGTAAACAGCTACCTGCTGTTCAAACAGCTGTCCCCAACCACCGTACCTCATTTGCACTTCCGACGGAAGGTAGTAGAAGGCCTGATGGAGGGACTCCCACTCGGTCTACAGCGTCAGAAAGCAATTCAGGCACCTCCACCACACCAACGTTTCCAAGGTCGGAACTACCTTGAGAAGGGGCAGTCAAGATGCCTGTGCATTGTCTGCAGTAACATGAGCAGAGGAGAGAGGCATGACACAGTATTCTACTACAAGACGTGCATTGACTATCCACCTATGCAGCCAACACCCTGCTTTAAACGGTACCATGAGCTACAAAATTATGCCGTTAGGTACTGATGGATACCTGCAATACGAACAGACACTGTCTCCTTTGCACACCTATATATGCACCATTGGTTTCTGTTGACTGTATGTAGTACATGTAGATCTAGATTTGTTTATAGTATGTCCTACACCCACTATCTCACTCACTACCATGCAGCAAGTTGATAATTACCAACTTTGCTTACCTTTTGTGCTGCAGCTAGTGTAGTTCCAGCATGGTAACCTTCTCAGAGACTGTGACCCTGGAGTAAGGAATACATGACAAAGTTAGTTGTACACTGAAAGAGCTGTATACACAATGTAGGTTGTTGTTTTTAGCAAAGATACAATCCAGTAATGTCATAGCAACGTACTGAAAAAAAACCTGTAGGCATTCATTCGATACAGCTCCCTTCTTTCGGCAAAAACCTAGCAGTTACTTCCTAAAACATTATCCCCGAGTCTCATTCTTAGCCTTTTTCACCCACTGAATACGTAGTGTAGCTACTAAAGTAAAAAAAAAGTGGCTACTTCCACTCACCTCAGTAGCGCTTCGGTTTGTCGTCTCCCCTCTTGAAGTTTTGGGTCAAAAACCATTCTTTCCGAAAAACTAAGTAACCTCTCCCCAGTTAGCATCTTTAACTGTCCAAGGAAAGGCGTTGAGAATGCAGTAGAAGGAGATCTACTTCAACACTTTGACTCACATGCAGCGTCCCCAAATCACGAGTCATTGGGGAGCCATGCCCTATTATTTCTGTGCTCGCGCAAAGTGCTAAAAGGAGAGTAAGATTGCAGAAGCGATGGTAATTCTCACTGTAGGAAGCCACGACTTAAACCCAGTGCTTCCATGGGAGCAGGCATTGAGGAGGTCACATGGAAAAGAATTAGTGATAATGCTGTGAGGGTCAAGGTCTTTTGGTCCAGACAACAAAAAAAAAAAAACTGGTATGGCCAACCCACCAATTATACTCAAGCTAATCCAATTACATTTTAGTAGTGACTATACTACTATTCCTCAAGAATCAGTAATTTCTGCTATCCCAGGATCATCCTAGGATAGGGTAAACCTATACACAACACTGTATCGTATACTCTGCACTGTAGACGGAATACCGCTCCCCCCACATCCAACACCACCATCCACATCTACTTGTACAATGTCATTCCTCCTGTAACAATACACTATTGTGAGCAACACTTCCTGTGGATATGACGGACTTCACGTGACAAATTTGACCAGGCTCCCTGTCACTTATTTCATCACATGAAAAGAAAATCGGGGGTGGAGACTGGGAACGAGGCTAAACCAGCCCATGTGGAGTGAGTGCAATTCTGGTCTTCATATCCCTTTCTGCTGATACCAATATGGTTACAGACACCAAGATGGTACACTTGCCTCAACTCTACCTGGGGCTATAGCTACACTACGATAAGCGGTATAGGAATTATAACAGTTCTCTTCAGACTGAAGTTAGCGCTCAGTTCTGTTTTTCTGTGCACACGTACAACTAGAGCACTACAATGTTTGCATGCACATGTAGTGGGTGGGCCTATTTTTGGAGTGTGAAATACCAACATACTCTAAAAGAAGCTCACTCCCCTCTTTGAGCAGCCACTCAATTTCATCACCCATGGGCATACTATTAGGCTCTTGCTAAAGAGCACTTAATTCTACACAAGTAAATTACCCAAGAACCTCCAAGTTTCCTTGGTTAGCAGCTGCTTCCAGAAGTCTGTAGTATGCTACTAGTGTTCCTATACTAAGCCATTATTGCAGACAGTAAACCTGCAGTCCCATGTCATGGTTCCCTACACAAATGATTAGCAGATAACAATTATTACAAATGGTGCTTCCTCATTTGCTAGTCCTGCCTCTTTCACAAGAGCTACTCTACTGCCCTGTTTTACTGATACTGCACATAAATAGGTGGGTGTACTTTTGAGCAATAATGACCCTACACAATAACCCTTTGCAAAAGAGGGGGATGGAACATTTTCGGAGATTATGGTACTATCAGAACTGATATTGTCTGTCGAATTTTGATCGTAAATCATTTGGTAGTCTCCTTGTTATGCCGTTGTTGTCCATCCTCTGGTTGGTAAGCTAGCTACTTGTGTTAATAAGTGCTGGTGCCTATACTTTGAGCCCTACTAAACCTTGTTCCTAGCGTCTGAAAAGCTTGACTATGCTGCCAGTGTAAAATGGTACTGTAGAATACTCTTGATCAGGAGGTAGAGCTTCAGGCTTAACCTTATGCTTGAGTGGCTTTCAAATTCTCTCCTATTGTGTGGTTTCTTTAGCTTACACTGCAAGTGTACCAAGTGTTTGAAAACTTTTGGGATGTGCCACAATGGAGCTACACAGACATACCAGAAGGGCCCTGCTAAGTGTATTCATGCTTTGAGGATGATGCTAATTGGGACATCTGCACATATTCGTGTAATTAAAGTTAATTTATGAAGTCACAATAGCTCTAGCAGTTGTGCCCACCTCTGCTGAAGCCACGGCTTGAATCTGGTGCTTCCATGGGAGCAGGCACTGAGAAGGTTACCTGGAAAAGGAATTAATGATACTGTTGTGAGGGTTGAGGTTTTTGGCCTAGGCAATAAATAAAGATAATTGGTATGGCCAACCCACCAATAGGCATTATACTCAAGCTAAGACAATTTGATTTCAGCAGATTCCCAACTATCTCTACTATCCCAGGATCATCCTAGGATGGGGTGAGCTTATACACAACACTTATCTTATACTCTGCACCCTAGACGAAATACCGTTCACCCCACATCCTACACCAACATCCATATCTACTTGTACAATGCCATTTAGATTCAGAAAATGGTCCGTTAGAGTGTACTAAGAAGTGCCAGCACACCGACAAGTACAAGTGCTGTGGCGTCTATAAGGTTGTGGATGGTCAAACGGTCTCTGACTATCTGGACTCTTTAGCTTAATCTCACTGCAAAAAGTATGCAGTTGTTTTGACTATTAAGTGGCTACCTGGATTTCAGAAGTCTGAGTACTATGAAGGTAGGAGTTAGGCCTCAAAGTGGGCAATTCCTTATTATGTAAATTGCCTATGGAATGTCAAGTTCCATTAGCAAGGACCAAATTGGCCACTTTGAGGTCCAACTCCTACCTTCATACTCAAACTTCTGAAATTCAGGTAACCACTAAATAGTCTAAACAACTATATATTTTTTGCAGTGTTCTGCACCTGTTATTGGTGTGTATTATATGTTATAATAATAATAATACTAATTATGTCAAGTGGTCCCACAACAGACGGAAATAGTGCGCGTATGGTGCAGATATGGTTAGTTTCAGCGACGAATGGTGTCCATCCTATCCCGGAGTGTAAGTGGCCAATTCTTGCGCAGTTTTTGTACCTGGGTTCATTGCTTCAAAATGAAACAGCGCATGAACTTCGAACTTTCATTGCCACATTGAGTCTACAGTTAAACTATTCATATTAAGCGATTGTGGACTAAAATACATCTTCTCCAAACTGATGCAGTCAAACACAATGTGCCTCATATGCCAATTGTCACACACGAATACTTAATGTCGCTTACCTTTCTGCTCATATCAAATGTCGCGCAGGACATTGCATACTGTGAATCTCTACATTGACATTGTAGTTGGTTTTTGGTTTCCCATGTCTGCCTAGCCTTGTTTCTAGCTCCCCTCACATGCACAGAAAAATATTTTTTCTACAGGGAGTTGCACAGTGGTGTATTGTCAATCTAACAAACTTACACCTTCGCTGATGTACCTCCACCCCCTTCCTCAGCCTCTCCAGCCTCCCCTTCCCCTTCTCCTCCATCTCCGCTCCCATCATTGTCCACGTCCTATGTTGGGGCGGCTGTCGCGTCTGGGTCGGGGCGGCTGTCGGTTCTGGGTCACGGCGGCTCTGGTGGCTCTCCGGGTATGGGTCAGGGTAGCTCTAGCTCCCCGGGGCCGGGTCAGGGTGGCTCATTGGCCCAGCGTTCCTCCCGACCCTCCTTCCTCTTCAAGGAATTCTCGGAAGAGATCAATATCCATTTCTGTTGAAGAATAAACATTATTAGTACTGAAATTTGCCTATTAAATAATTAACACGTATAAAGAGACTTGCATGCATACATGTAGTAAAGCTTAACCACTGCATAAAGTCCACTACAGAGTGTTAACTATCGCTATTAATTTAGTATTGCTATCAGTGAATTCTGTAATTTTACCTAGTTCTCTTGACTCGGCCTCTGCTATTGCTTTGGCTTCCCTCTCCATCCTTGCCTCGGCCTGACTTCTTTCAAGTATAGCACATACATCCCTCCCCAGCTCCCTCCACGCTTCTGCAGAGAGAGTACACTTAAGAGTGCAGCAAACACGGCTGTACAGGAACTGGTTTAACTATTCTGTAATCAGGCTGCTCCTTAGGGCTAATTAGGCGTAATTACCCACCCACATGCTGTTTCAGGGGCATCCAATTTCATTATTACCCATCATTGCGCATGTGCATGAGTCTTTCAATGCACACACTGGCTCCCAACATGGTTGCAGAGCGAGTTGGTATGTCGTCTTTCTCCAAATCAAATGAAAGATTCTCAACAGTAACGACAAAGCAGCTACTGTTAGCGCCTATTTTCAGGCGGTTATACTTACCACTGCTGCTGGTAGAGTCCGGTACGAGCACACGTTCACTAGTTTGATAATGGCATAATGGCTAGGACCCGCCAGCCATGAAGTTCATGTGAGTAGAAACTGACAATCACATAATTTGATGTGGCCTAATTTGCTCAATGTTATAACTTTCGGGGCAAGCAGGCCTGTGAACCAAAAGAGCTTCTTACATTATGGAATCTTAAACATCGTTCAACAACTTTAAAAGAGTCCATGACCTTTGTCTGACAATTTAATATTTTAAACTTGCCTTGAGATTGATAAAACCCCAGCTCCACGCAAGAACCAGGAGTCTCCCATCACACATCTCTTACTCAGCATACAGTGCTGCCATCATCCATCAGGCAGAAGACTTTTCCAGCTCTCTGTATTTACACATCCCCAGAGTTTGCAGGACCCGTCCAGTTCTAGAACGGAATGGAAGTTCCAGATCGGGAACGGAACATATATATCTGATGACTATTTCACCTACATCACCAGGGACACTGTTTGTAAATTGTCATCATCATAAACTTAAGTTATCAAAAATTAGTCAAAAGTAGGGCAGTGGTAAAACCAGGAACGATGGAAATGGAAGCGGAAACGGAAGTGGAAATGGAAACAGAAATGGAAATGGTCTAGCGCAAGTATCAAGCGTGGATAATACAAATTGATTAATATCAACTCTCTAATAAAATAGATATGGGCCCTGTACCAAGGTCATTCAGGGTTTGTCGCGAGACTATGCGCCATGCAGTGCAGCCCAGCCAAGCAGGCTCCACCCCCTCGCAAAGGGGCGAGCTAGGCTAGGTCTGGTCACGAGACTGAAGATCCAGAGACCAAGATAATTGCTCAGAGTTTTTGTTGACGGAGTCTGACGTTTATAAGAGCTGCTAAGAGTAGTATGGTGACAGTATACATGTATAGTAAACGAAGAACTAAGCACCACAGAAATTTTAAAGTACCTCTCTCCTGGCAGTGGCTGTGACAAACTGCCGATCGCTTTCTAAGCATCCACCTCACGAAAAACCATCACTACAGGTTTGCCACAAAACATAAAATCTTTCATAGATCTATGTTGTAGGGTTGGGGATTCATCAACACACATTCACATTACAGTTTTAGAAGTTAAAGCAGCTATCATATGGCAAAATTCACTAAGATTTGCCATCTAATTTCTAATTCCATAATGATATTCTTAGACTATAATCAAGTTTTAGTTAACAAAAGCCAAGTCAGCTGTAACGTATAGCTATTAAATTAGCAAATTAAATTTCAGCAACCAATGAATGTAGCTTATGGTGAGAGAATAAGTAGGTACACTTTCAGAGGATAAGCAAACACGAGCTGGACGTAGAACTGCCCTGTAATCATTTTTTGCCAAGGTGTAAAAGTGTAACCAAAATGAGAAATCATACATGTAATTTCATAGGCATAGGAGTATATTTTGAAAAGGAAGGGGAGGGGGGGGGGGGGGGGCACTGACAAAGACAACTAGGAGAGATGTGGTGGCATGCCACCCAAGAAAATATTTCTGGTGATTTCTGGGACACTAATCAGGAATAGTATTTAGTGACTGGAAGCCATGACCCAGTAATGGATGCGTCCGGTCAGAATATGGTATCTAAACTGATCCATCATAATAATCACAGGCAACATCTTGTGCAATTTGCACAAAAAATTATCATGGTTCTTTAGTCTTTGGTTGCAGGATTGGTGACAGCTGAAAAACTAGAGAATTGGCTTCATGTTGAATTTACAGTCTTCCTACTTACCATCTCTGGCAACTGCTATGTTGCAGCTTCAACTTGTGGAAATGTATAGAGCTTTTAGCTTCAAGTAAATGATGTGTTTCATTAAAAAAAACTGGTATTGAACTCTCTGAATGGAAGTAGAGTGTCTTGCCTGTAATTATACACATGCACAGCAGCATGACAATTGTGGTGACTCCCTCACAACCTATTACTTTGACATTAAACTTTGTAACTACAAAATGACAAAAAGACCAGACTCATCTTGTGTTTTGAGTTTTGAATGATGTATATTGCAGTAAGGAGAATGAAGTTGACAGTATAATAATTATTACGATTCAACAATAGGATAATGCGAGGTATCACTACAAAACACATTTACACTTTTCTCTCTCTGTACGCAGGAAGTGAGGTATCCTAGCTGCTAGCCTAGCTGTATCAAGCTTTTATGATTGGTATACGTACATCTCACTCAGTAGTCTGCAAGTAAACTTTTGAACTGTGAACATAAGGATACTCCACACTGCCTAGAACAATGGTGTTGCTTTACATTATTGGGACAGTGGACACTGAAAAGCTTGTACTAAAGATACGGCTAAATGGATAAAACATACTTCCTGCTATGAGAGGATGGTGTTGAATGCAATCCACATCCGACGACACATTCAACCTGGCCTGTGATCAGCTTCAGTACTTCCAACTCAGTTTTATTTGTTTATTGATTCAGCTTACTTCAATATTACATTTGCTGTTTGGATTTTCTATTCCATCATTTCTTGTGGCATCATTTAGTCATGTCTTCAACTACTAAAATTACTTCACTGCTAAAAGTTAATGGACTTACAATAATTTTAGCAAATAAATTAAAGAATTTTCTTCATGTATTTTCTACCCTCCTAAGTGTAATCACTGCAGCGGTGGTGTCAAACTAAGATATGGAATTCCACACTCCCGGCAATGTTTATACTATAGCTATCATAACATAATGAATTTAGCAATATCATTAATATGAGTAAAAATTTGGAAGTATACAACAGTAATTGAACAATAACGAACAGAAATAGGGCACCAGTGGTTACTTGAGAAGGGGCACATTCCCGGAATTTCAATTATAGGAAAATATCAACTTAATGTTAATTAATGTATTTCAATAATATTTAGTGCCATGCATCAACAGTATTAAATTTACTTCACTGCTTCACTTATTGTTAATCTACTTTGAGAGCATCTACAATAACTTTACAGAAAGAGTGAGCCATTGTAGAATTTCCATAATGAGCTGTCCTCTCCAGCTGACATACTCCTGGTGGTATCATACAGAATGTCATGGTTTACTGAGCTCCCTCCCCACTTCTCCCCTTATATGCAGCGTGGCTCTACTGCTCTAATGATCGCAGCAAAGAGGGGTGAACAGGAGATAGTAATCAAGCTCATTGAATCTGGAGCCAGTTTGGATGCAACTGATAAAGTTAGTACGATTGTGATGCGTCACTTCTAGTGACATGCATGTGTGTTGAGAAAACACCAAACTTGCAAAAGAGAAATAATTATATGATAACAAGATTGAGGAAGTCATAAAAGCAATTTGTGGAATTGTGGATAGAAGTTTGGCTTGAAATAATTGCTAAGCTTCATTTGCAAAACCAGCGTAACAATTAATCGTGAAGCATAGAGTGATTTATTATCTAGCAGTAATTAATTAATTACGATATTAAGTATATTTGATTTTGTAAGGGGAGCTCATGATGACCATTTTTAAAGTAGAATTAGAACAATTTTGCTCCCTTACCATCTTTTGTAAACGAATAAAGAACTTTACAATTTGATTTCCTTCTAATCACAGTCTTTTTATTTATGTCTCACGAAAGAGAACAGAGGAAGAGTTAGAGAAAACTTATTGATAAGTGCCTTATGCAGTTAATGTTAATTGGTACGGATGGTAAAGAGCAAAATTCAATTTCATAGAACAAATTCATTGCTGAAATGGATGTTATTATATGTTGATATGAGAAACTATCCCTGTACTGCTGGGGAAGTAAAATGACTGTAAATCAATACTTATTCAATTTTACAAGGGGGAGCCTGGGGATGGGGGTATCCCATAATTACTGTGTGGTCTATAATTGCCATTTAATTGGTTTGCAATTTTAACAATTGTTAGTTAATTATAAAAATCAAAATCACTTTCTACTGTTATAATTATATGGGGGATTCAATTCCCCCTCTCTGCAAGAATAAGAGCTACCTTCCCCTCAAAAAAAAGAAGGGGGCACCAATCTCCTCTGTTACCTATACAGTTGTATATTTTAGTTGTCTCATAGGCTCACGTGAGCCAGCTGCATTCACAGGTGACAATAAATGATTGATTGATTAATTGATATATTACCAGACAGATAAAATTCCATGGAAATTTCAGCAATACTTTTACGCCGAGTAAGCATGTTGCCTTCTACCGTGTGCAGTCTCGTGCGGTAATTGAACTTTATATTTTGGTCACATAATGAAGTGTTTGCTAGTGTGCCAATAGCACTATTTGGAATAAAATTAATTGTTGCTAGTAGTTGGAATGTTGTCAATGTGATGGTGTCCGTAATTACTAAAGTAGTAAATTGGTCAAATACCAAACCGCCAAATTAAAATTTGCCAGCTTGAATTCACGATCAATTCACCAAATTTATTTCCCGCCAAATTTTCCAGCCATGCTGGGATAGTCTAGAACACTAGCACTTACTTACAAAAGCCCAAGCTGCCCACTTGCACATGCATCTAAGTCCTCGTGTACTTGGGACTAAATACATGCACACAGTGGGAGCTTTTGCCTACTTCATGTACCTTATGGAGGGTAGCTACAGTGGCAGTTGCATAGTTGAAGTGGTTTCACAGGCTAGATTCTAGGCTGAAGTCCAGAATGATTGCTAGAGAATCCAAGGATCACCGCCTTACCACATACCTCCCCTGGAGAACAGAATGAAGAACAGTGCAATACAGTTATCCAAGTAACGCAATAAGTTGTTTGTACACAGACAGGAATTAGCACTTCAATTAAGTAGAGAAAAGTCTCTGAAATGCCATTAGAATCAGGCCTGAGGCTATAAAACTTCTCATTGTATTTCTCTACTGTTATTGTTTCTATCATCCCTAGCACAGGACAAGTTACTGATTTACAAATGTATCTCAAAAGTTACTACGGTACTATAATCTTAGTTATCAAGAATGCTACAATAAAATGCACTTCCAAGTTCAAATATGTAGTTTAACCCTTAGGGCGCGGATGTGGAAATTAAATTCCATTTGTGCACACGGAAGCTGTAATTAATTATGACCAAGGTACATGAACTCGAAGTTTTCTATGGCTGCTAGCTAGTTTACTTGGTGAACGGTAACTTTGGAGGCTAGGAACTGTCAAGCGGTCATTAAATTGTGTGCTAAGGGCGTCATTACGCCCTGATTATAGCGTTAAGCTAAGCTAAACTCAAGCGCTAACATTCATACTCTTCCTGTTCTTGAGCCGTCGATGTCTGCCCTCTAGCTGGTGAGTTACTGGGGTAGATAGGCACTGTGTTGATGCCTCAAGCCTATAATAGGCTTTTCGAGCGCTACTAACTGCGTTCCTGGTGCTAGAAAGCTTGCCTAAGCTGCCAGTGTAAAAACAGTACCACAAAAAGTAAGCGCTTAGATTCTCTCGATCGGTAGGTGGAGCTTCAGATCGATTGCTGACATTGCCAATGTCAGTAGGGATTAGTAGGGGCTTCCTCGAAAGCTTGTTGCCGTGTCAGCATCCGGTAAGATATGAATACCAGTATGAGCATATATATATGCTCGCCGCGATGACGATTGACTAACAAAGAGTGTATATATACGCTCGCCGTGCTCAGAGGGTAAATAATTAAATTATCCTCATATACTCTCCCATTATTCTCAATATGCCACAATAGCCCTATTATTCCTAAAACTATGCTACAATTATTACACTGAAACCCTGAGTACAATCATTACACTAACTACAGTCTGCAGAGACCTGTTAGTATTTCTATACTTTCCTATGCTTCTTCTTGTGGTATAGCTGCTGTCCCAGGTAGAATGAAGGCAAGCGTACCCATCTGGTGGCTGCTTCTGAATAATGCCACTACACTGATAGTGGCAGAACAAAGTATGAGGACCAGAATTGTACTCAGAGTCTCAGTGCTTGGTTCTGTTGTCGTACACATGATTCATAGTACTATTTTAGCACTAGATATACTGTCGAAACTGGATGAAATAAGCCTTGAAAAAAGTTTGTCGGACCTTGATGGTAAATCACAGCACGCTTGTTTTTCAGCAGATTTGTTACTTTAAATAACACACTGCCATTGCCCTCAACTACTATCCATACACTGTCATCGTGCAAACAACCAACCAGAGTACGCAAGTGCAGAAATGCCTCATAGCGTATGTAGATAAAATTTTAGTAAGACATTTGTGTAGCGGTTTAGCAGTGGGAGTACTGGAGCCAATCTCCACTTGCAAACACTAAGCACTATACAGATGAGGAATCTATCTGAATATCTGTGGCAGATGTCTGACATTTTTGGAATTCATTTTCTTCGATAGTCGCATTTGTCAACCATGCTGTTTGTCTGCCAATACTTCCATCTCTATTTTCATGCAAACACTATGTGACTGCGCAATGTAGCCAGCCAACCCTCTTTAACTCACTACACGCTGTAAGCCACTTTAGTGGCTATTATGTAATCATTCCACTCCGCCACAAGCCACTTAAGTGGCTATGATGACGGTAAGTTCTTAGCATGGCCTACCTCTGCTGCATGTGGGAAGCCACAACTTGAACCCAGTACTTCCATGGGAGCAGGTACTGAGGAGGTCACATGGGAAAAGAATTAGTGATAATGCTGTGAGGGCCAAGGTCTTTTGGTCCAGACTACAAAAAAGACAACTGGTATGGCCAACCCACCAATTATAATCAAGCTAATCCAATTAAATTTTAGTAGTGACTATACTACTATGCCTCAAGAATCTAGGGATTTTCAATAATCTCTGCTATCCCAGGATCATCCTAGGATAGGGTAAATTTATACACAACACTGTATCATATACTCTGCACTGTAGACGGAATACTGCTCACCCCACATCCTACACCAACATCCACATCTACTTGTACAATGTCATTCCCCCTGTAACAATACACTATTGTGATAGGAATAATCGCTGGGAATCACTACAAAGTGGAAGGGGAGGTGGAATATAACGGACACCACTTTCCGCTGAAACTAACCGTATCTGCACTGTACACACACTGTTTCAGTCCATCATTGGACTACCTAAACATTGCAGGATCAAAGTCTGTGGTTTCTTGCCATCTTAATGCTACAGTAGCGGTCAAAAAACACCTCCCGTTCCATTTCCGTTTTACGGCCGTACAACGGTGTAACCGTTACTACGGTGGCCCGTAGGTGTATTTCCGCAAATGCAATTCACTTTCCGAGTTCCATTGAATTAGATATACGGTATTTCGCTATTCGATATACGGTATTTAACGCTGCGGTCACCGCAGCTTCACTGCGCTCACCGAAACCCAGGTTTCGCTCTGTGCAGTGGTACTGCGCTCACCGAAACCTAAGTATCGCTCTGTGCAGCGGTGCTGCGCTCACCGAAACCCAGGTTTCGCTCTGTGCAGCGGTACTGCGCTCACCGAAACCTAAGTTTCGCTCTGTGCAACGGTACTGCGCTCACCGAAACCCAGGTTTCGCTCTGTGCAGCGGTACTGCGCTCACCGAAACCCAGGTTTCGCTCTGTGCAGCGGTACTGCGCTCACCGAAACCTAAGTATCGCTCTGTGCAGCGGTACTGCGCTCACCGAACCCAGGTTTCGCTCTGTGCAGCGGTACTGCGCTCACCGAAACCCAGGTTTCGCTCTGTGCAGCGGTACTGCGCTCACCAAAACCTAAGTATCGCTCTGTGCAGCGGTACTGCGCTCACCGAAACCCAGGTTTCGCTCTGTGCAGCGGTACTGCGCTCACCGAAACCTAAGTTTCGCTCTGTGCAGCGGTACTGCGCTCACCGAAACCCAGGTTTCGCTCTGTGCAGCGGTACTGCGCTCACCGAAACCCAGGTTTCGCTCTGTGCAGCGGTACTGCGCTCACCGAAACCCAGGTTTCGCTCTGTGCAGCGGTACTGCGCTCACCGAAACCCAGGTTTCGCTCTGTGCAGCGGTACTGCGCTCACCGAAACCCAGGTTTCGCTCTGTGCAGCGGTACTGCGCTCACCGAAACCCAGGTTTCGCTCTGTGCAGCGGTACTGCGCTCACCGAAACCCAGGTTTCGCTCTGTGCAGCGGTACTGCGCTCACCGAAACCCAGGTTTCGCTCTGTGCAGCGGTACTGCGCTCACCGAAACCCAGGTTTCGCTCTGTGCAGCGGTACTGCGCTCACCGAAACCTAAGTTTCGCTCTGTGCAGCGGTACTGCACTCACCGAAACAAAGGTTTCGCTCTGTGCAGAGTCACTGTACTTACTCTATGCTGTTGATGTATTCACATATCTATTAACATCTTATTTATCACTATTACCTAACTATTGTAACAAGAAATTAGTGGAATGAACACTATGCTATTGTTGTATTCACATATCTATTAACATCTTCATGCTATCACTATTACCTGTGTTGATTATCACTGACGCTGTAGGCACGTTTACTAGACGTTATTCTTACGTTGTAGCATACTATATTTGGTAGAAATTATATGGTTTTTGTATAAAAACGAGTTGTTGTAAGTGTGAAGTCTTTTAGTCTATGAGTATTTTCAAACGACAACAATATTACAAACTCGGTCGCTTACACTATGGATTTCTCTGAAGAGGCTCTACAAGAAATGCCTGAAGGTTGCGATCGTACATGTACAGGAAGTAGTCCAGAGAGCGAGAGCAAGAGCGAGAACGAGAGCGTGACGAAACGATTAAAGTTAAGTGACACTGGAGCAGGTTGTAGCACTTCTGTGGAGACAGCGAAAGATAAACGTGCTGTGAAAAAGCGGGTCCGAAGTCTAAAAGCCGAGAAGGGAGGGTAAGGCCTTGTTCTTAGTGACATATCATAGCCTACTTTCTGCGTCAAGTGCCTGATATTATCTAGTTGGCTATATCCTTTTTTTTCAGGAATGTTAGAATCTTCACTTTCGTACGGTACAGAGCGAAACCTGGGTTTCGGTGAGCGCAGTACCGCTGCACAGAGCGAAACCTGGGTTTCGGTGAGCGCAGTACCGCTGCACAGAGCGAAACCTGGGTTTCGGTGAGCGCAGTACCGCTGCACAGAGCGAAACCTGGGTTTCGGTGAGCGCAGTACCGCTGCACAGAGCGAAACCTGGGTTTCGGTGAGCGCAGTACCGCTGCACAGAGCGAAACCTGGGTTTCGGTGAGCGCAGTACCGCTGCACAGAGCGAAACCTGGGTTTCGGTGAGCGCAGTGAAGCTGCGGTGACCGCAGCGTTAAATACCGTATATCGAATAGGGAAATACCGTATATCTAATTCAATGGAACTCGGAAAGTGAATTGCATTTGCGGAAATACACCTACGGGCCACCGTACGTTACCGTACCGTTTTATGATACGTAATAGTACATTCCGTGCCATTCCGTTCCGTTCTACCGAACGTTCCGTTTCGTTCTTCGATCCTGTTCCATTCTTTCACACGTGTAAATTCGAACAGCAGTCAGTTATGTTTGGTGAGATACAGAGATATGGTGTACAGCAACTACAAGAAACAGAGAATCCTGTATTTCTATTTCCAGGGATACAAGCCACCAACTATTACTAACTTTCTACGGGAAGAAGGCATGTCAGTGAGTAGACGAGGCGTAGCGAAGTTTGTGAAGTGCTACAGACAGACGGGGAGTATAGCTCGAGCCCCTGGAAGCGGCAGACCAACCAAAGTAACAGCAGAGGTGAAGAAGATAGTGGAAGAGCAGATGAGGCTCGACGATAAGACGACGGCTGTGCAACTTCATGCTTTATTGAATAGTCGTGGGTACCAGCTCTCTCTCCGCACCATCTTGAGATGTCGAACGTCACGCGGCTGGATGTTTCGTGGCAGCTCGTATTGCCAACTAATCAGAGAGGCGAACAAACAGAAGCGACTGGAGTGGGCAAGGAAATACGTGGATGAAGCCAAAGATGGGTTTCTCGATGTTGTCTGGACTGACGAGTGTACCGATCAGCTGGAGACGCACAGGCGTTGTTCCTGCCGCAAGCAGGGAGAGCGTCCAAAGAATAAGCCAAAGTACGTATATACCAATAGATTATAGCTACACTGTAGCATAGAAACATTTTACACATACTTGACTTGGCATCCCATATACGAGACAGGCATTTTAATCAGATTCATAGTATTTACTACACAGCTGTTGAACCTCCTTTATGTGATTATACCATATTTCCTCCTGCCACAGAGCAAAACACCCAGTCAAAGTCAATGTGTGGGCTGGGATTAGCCTGAAGGGAAGAACAGGCATGTGTATTGTCGATGGTATTATGAATGCACCACTCTACGTCAACATACTCAACCAGCAGGTCTATGCTGATGCATCTAATACCCGGTTGCATCACCATTCAATTCTATTACTCTTGGGAGGACTTTATGAAGGTGTCTGATGTACTTCTTACATTTGCTGACACTGACAGTGCTCCAAAATCTCTCAATCCCATCTACCAATTCTTGGTTGGTCCGAGGCTTCACTTCCCTGCGAATAAACTCCTTCAGCTCACGCCATAAATTGTCAATGGGGTTACAGTCTGGAGATTCAGATGGTGTCTTCCAGCAATTCACACTGACTGCACTCTTCCATAAATGCTGCTGCTGCATGAGAGGTATGCTTGGGGTCATTGTCCTACATGAAGCGATACTTTTCAGGACACACTTCTCGTAGAAATGGAAGCAACGTCTGTTTAACCTGTATTACTTTGTGCCCGTTTAATTAATGGCATATATTATAATAGTGCATGATAGTGATAATCATGCTGGGCACTCCCACTTGACACTTTATAATAGTAATTTTGAGTACTACACCATGCAGGCCACGCCCATTAGACCTGCAAAGGATCGCATGCGAGTTAATTTGAATGTATGACTTCATGTCTGTTTAATTTATGGTGCACGTTAGTGATAAACAGTGAAGTATATTGCAATGACTGTTGGCCACTCTCACTTGACATAGTAGACTCGCAGTGATAGTAATTTTGAGTACTCTGAGTACTACACCATGTAGGCCATGCCTACTAGACTCACAAAGGCTCGCAAGGCTCGCAAAGGCTCGCATGCGAGCAGTTAATTTGAGTGTACCGTTTTGCTTTTAGTAACTGTATGGTGGTCCAGTAACTGTGTGATGGCCCAGTAGCTGTATTGCGAAATTCCATTCAGTTTGACCAATTCTCGAATTCTATAGTGGCGAAAGCGGGGGCAGCCGTCATGTACAATACTGTGCCGTCCATAAACATCCATGAACGGGACTACTATGCCCTCGAACATTGTGAGTAGGGAACAGGTCGTAGCGAGTCCAAGTAGTGTAGATCCTCGGTGTGATACACCACCGAAGGCATACAGTCTGCCAAAGCTACCTCGAAAAACGGTGTAGCCCACGAAAAGGATATCGTAGCTGTCAAAGATTCGGGCCTCCATTTGCTGCGGGTGAGTTCTTGGATGTTAGACTTGTTCAGTTGCTGGTCTGTTGGTTCACTGTCTGTTTTATACCTTTGGCGCGCCTTGCACTTGACTACTTTCGTGGGCCAGTCTCACCGTGAGGCTGGCTGTCCTGCGAGACGTAGGCACTTGACAGTTCATGATGTCTCAGTAATTCTATTTAAAGAGCTACATAGCCTCTAAGTTCATGATGCCGTGAGCAATTGTACTTAAAGAGCTACATACAGAGCTTTAAAAAACCGTTGCAGTGATCCAATGCCAAAGGGACTAGATAGACTGTCACACAACACCGAAGACGAGGGGTATTAAAAGGACTATGAGTTACAGCAACGAAAGCCCAGTACAAAGACTGGACCTTGAACAAGTTGGCCCAAAGGTACCTACCGACAAATTTTGGATCTCCTGGGTGATATGCCTGAAGATGATGGAGAGTTTGAGGACATCTTTTGTCCAGGCAGTGATGACGAGCTTGGCTTGGTGGAGGAGGAACTCGAAGGATGTGAAAGTGACAGTGACAGTGAAGAGCCATATGAAGGCGATGATGACCTGGATGAAGAGGGAGAAACAAGGTAAAAACAAGGATATTGCATGTTTCAATTTGCAATAGCAATTACAATTTATGCACTTCAATTTTGCTCACAGTGAAAGTGGTGCGTCAACAATTGCAGCAAATGTGAAGTGTAAAAATCTTACTACGGATTGTACATGTAGTCACAAAATGTATAAACGGATTGCTAGCAAGTATATACCTTCTCATCCCAGCTCCTCAAACATCAAGTGGTCCTCCACATTGAAAAGAGTTGAGGTCAAGTCCTTCAAGCAGCATGTCGGCCCTCAAGTTGTTGTGCCATGTTCTTCCGTTGGTGCTTTCTTCTTCTTCTTCACACGAACCTTGCTGGAGTACATAGTGCTCGAAAGCAACAAGTACACCCTTCAATGCATGGGGCAGGAGAAGTACGACAGCTGGGAAAAGATCACGGTTGATGAGCTCACTGCATTCCTGGGTTTCATGCTCCTCATGGGGATTGTATGTCTTCCATCCATCGCAGACTACTGGAAAAGGGATGAGGTCTTTCACTACACTCCGGTCGCTAGAGAATATCCCGCAACAGGTTTTTTGAGCTCCAGCGGTACCTCCATTTTGCGAACAATTCGACTCTAGCCACACCTGCAACACCTGGGTACAACAGACTGGGGAAGATACAACCCGTTATAGACAGACTACTGGAGCGATTTCAGGCCATCTATAACTTACATAGAGATGTCAGTGTGGATGAAGCAATGGTTCCGTTCAAGGGGCGATCCACCTTGAAGCAATACATGCCCAAGAAACCGGTGAGGCATGGTTTCAAAGTGTGGATGCTAGCAGATTCCCATACTCCAGCTTTGAAGTCTATACTGGAAAGAGAGGCGACACAGTTGAAACAGGACTTGGTGCAAGTGTTGTCAAGACACTGTGCCAGCCCATATATACAACACAGGTACATTTGCTACATAACTGTATGTAAGTACATGTAACTTACATTTGATATAAGCAATATGGTTATATTCCCCACAGGTACCATCACGTCTACTTCGATAACTTTTTTCCCGAGTGTAGACCTTCTTATTGGTTGTGGCACTCTTCGTAGCAACCACAAGGGCTTCCCTCAAGACCTGAAGCTGCTGTTGAAGAAAGGACTGAGTGAGAGGGGAGAGTATAGAGTGAGACAGCACGAGAACATTGCTGTCTCCGTGTGGCAGGACAATCGCCCAGTGGTTGTTATCTCCAACTCCGACCCAACTGTAACAACAACTGTGCAGCGGAAGATGAGAGATGGTACAAGCCGGAGTGTTTCTTGCCCTCAGTCCATCCTCCTTTACAATACGTTCATGGGAGGGGTTGATTGTAATGATCAACTCAGGCAGTACTACAGCCTTAGGCTAAAGGGAAGGAAGTATTACAAGTACATCTGGTGGTTTCTGCTTGACGTGGCGGTTACGAATGCATATATAATGTGCAAGAACCATACCAGCCTTTCGATTCCCTCCGTGAAGGAGTTTCGAGTTGATTTGGCGAAAGCACTGATCAGTGTCGGAAATGTGCTAGCCGTCCCCCACTGACTCCTTTTACTCAGCGGTTTTGTGAGGATCACTTCCCAGTGAGAGGGGCAGACAAACCTCGCCGCTGCTACTATTGCCACCATCACAGGGGAAAGCAGAGGCACGAAACTGTATGGTACTGCAACAGCTGCCAAGTTTTCCTGTGCCACAACGGTAGAGAGAAGGAGACTGCTTCCTCATGTACCACCGCAGTGTGCACCTGCACAGGAATGCAAATATGTAATAGACATTCTCAGGGCATGCTTATACCCCACTTGTTGCTACTAACCTTTAACTTCAGACTTTAGCTCTTGATTTTGTCTTGTAACCGTCAAATATGCCTAAGTAAATAATAGTCACGTGTAAGGTGACAAATCACTGACCTTTATCCTACTCTAGCATTGAAGCAGGCTACTGCTGTTAGTTGCAGGGTACTTACAATAGCACTGCAGCGCTCATTTGGTCTGCTATCTACGCTAACTTACCGATTGTACATATAAACGCTTACCTTCGCTCTGTGTTCTGGTGGCTGTACAGTCTCTGAAACTGCTTTGCTCCACTTCTCGTCACTTCTGTACGAAGTTTAGTAACTCCCCTCACTATTCCAATGGTAATCCGCCGCTATAACCTACGCAGCCTGGACCTACAAGCCACCGTAATCAGACCGCATGGCTAAGCCTGCGACTCAGCCAAAAAATTGGTAATCCCAAATGACGCACGCCATTAAAATTACAGGGTATAAAGAGTTAAGCTTGGGGTACTTTTCGATGACGTCATCAAAATCATGTAAACTACCGTATAGCGCGATTTTTTCGAGGGAGAATATTTTCACGAATTTCGCGGCTTTGTGACCATCCGCGAAAATATTCTCCGTGAATTTTTTCGTTTTCGGCACGTGACCTCCTGTTGAGAGTGCTAAGTATTGTGCAGGTACAAAATCGGCATTGAATGATGGTACTCTACAGATATTTCCAGCGCGTGGAGTCGGCACTACCACTACCGATGGTCTGCTATCACTGCAGGTACCGACTTCAGGCATTGCAGCTGCCAATAAAGCCGTGAAAGCCATTTTACTGGCGACGGAGGCGACGAGCGAGACGGGAAGGCAGGAGCGGGGGCCGTACAACCACTTCACTGCCGAAGAGAAGGCCCAAATCGGAATGAGGGCTGCTGAGCATGGCGTATCCGCCACTGTGAGATACTTTAGTAAAGTATTTCGTGCCTGTTCACTCAAAGAAAGCAGTGTGCGAACGTGGAAGAAGAAATACCTCCAGGAACTTGAGAAGAAGAGACGAGCAGATAAAGAAATGACTGTAAATGAACTCGTGAACAAGAAAAGAGGCCGTCCACTCTTGTTAGGCGATGAGCTTGATAAGCAAGTACAGGCGTACATAACATCGCTTCGTGAACATGGTGCTGTCATTAATACCGCCATAGCCATTGCTTGTGCCGAAGGCATCGTAAAAAGCTACGATAGTAACCTACTGGAGTGTAATGGGGGTCACATTGCCTTGACGAAGCACTGGGCCAAGTATCTACTGCAGCGTATGGGATTTGTCAAAAGGCGATCAAGCACAAAAGCGAAGGTCTCTGTCTCAGATTTCGAAAAGCTGAAAGCTCAATTTGCCTTTGATGTCGAGGCAGTGACTGAAATGGAAGAAATTCCAGGCAATTTGGTAATCAATTGGGCCCAAACAGGGATCCACTACGTGCCTGTATCTAGCTGGACAATGGCAAAAGAGGGTTCAAAACGCGTTGAAATCATGGGCAAATCACTGCTGTTTTTGGTGGCACCGCTACTGGAGATTTTCTCCCCCCACAATTGATCTACAAGGGGAAAACTTCAAAGAGCCTTCCCTCTGTGGCATTTCCATCTGATTGGCACATCACCTTCACCGAGAATCACTGGTCGAATGAAAAAGCAATGGTAGTTTACCTTGAGAAGATTCTTTTTCCTTACATTGAAAGGAAGAGAAAAGAGCTGAAGCTAGATTTAAACTACCCAGCTCTTGTTATCTTTGACAGATTTCGAGCTCAGTGCACAGAAAGGATTTTGTCAATGCTCGAAGCTAAGCATGTGCATGTGGCAATTGTTCCCGCCAATTGTACCGACAGACTTCAACCTCTAGATGTCAGTGTGAACAAAGCAGCGAAAGAATTTCTCCGTAGGCAGTTCCAAGAGTGGTATTCTGAACACATCTGCAGACAACTACAGAGTGAAGAGAAAGCAGTACAGCCTGTTGATCTCCGAATGGGCATTGTGAAGCCTCTGGGTGCAAAGTGGATGATGGGCCTATACAACTACATGAAGTCAAAGCCAGAAATAATTCGGAATGGCTTTCGAGAGGCAGGGCTGACAGTTTAGTATGCATAATGACGTCATTGTACTTTTAACTGTACCAGCTGTACTGTATCTACAATCATGCATGTATTATAATATTATTGCGGTTGTTGTTACATCATTCTGAACAAGGTGGAAGTAAGTCTAACATGCTTCTATAAAATGAACTTCCAGCTGCATGCTATCTCTAACTGCACAAACAAGGCTACATTCCTACTGTGCTGCATGCGGTTCACGGGACAACGTATAGAGCAAAGGTTATACTAGTACAGAATGCAATGCATACGTGTGAGTGATTCAAGACGAAGTTGGGAAGACTGTCATCAGTCCTTCTTCAAAGCAGTTTGAAAGATGACCTCTCATCTCATTCTGTTGAAAATTGACAGCAGTAGGGTCCACACCAAAAGCAAGGGCAGTTGCTACTGCTACAGCAAACAAACCACAATCACTTCCACCTCTTTGCTTTTGCAACTTGAGAATGTTAAGTTTTAGCTGTCCATTAATCTCAAACAGATTGAGTATGGTTGCTTGAGTTTCTTCGTCGACTGATGAGTAAAGGGAGTCAAATACCTTGACTTCGTTGTTGCGGCAATCAAATGTTGAAGCCACAATCCAATGATTATTGCGGCTGTGGATAACCTGCAGGCCACGTGCCACTTTCTTTTTCGGCCGCTTGTTTTGCAGTAATGTCAACTGCAATCCCTCTAGGAATGGAAACTGCTTCTTTAGAAGAGCTTGGGCATAGTTGATGTGATTGTCATTCAATTACTTTCCCTCGCACAATTCATTCTTGTCAAACTGTGATAGCGTGTTTCCATCTAGTTGTAGCCAACTGGCTTGAGCTGGGTCAGCATTCAGTGGGTTGTTACAAGATACTGGTGTCTCCATCTTCTGTCTCTTGGCAGGCTGTTCAGTGGCACTGTCATGGTTAGAACTAGGTGCACTCCGTACGAGTTTTTGCACTTTGGAAATGTCTTTGGCAACACCTACAAAAATCAGTTTGCAAGGGATTTCCAGACCACCCTGAGGCAGGTCAGCAGAATAACGCCTTCTACCAGTTACTTCACACGAAATGGTACCCCTTCTTCTCAGAAACAGATAGCAAACAGCAGAAATTTCGCGGGGAACATGGCCGACAATCAGTCTTCCTTTCATAACCGCGACAGCATATGGATCATGACAATTACCTCCCTTTTGCTGGCAAGGCAGAGTCTCTCCTACAATGGCATCCCAAACCTCCTTATACACATGATATCCCCGAATCATCGATTCCAAAGTATAACTCTCACTCTCACTCATGACGTCCTTGGCCTTGCTTTCGAAAACTCGAAGACAGTGTAGCAAGTGTTAGGTAGGCGTGGCTTTGTTGCAGCGGCACCGCGAAAATTTCCCCACCAAAATTTCCATTTGGCCGTACAAACCAGTGATTCGCGAAAAATTTCTCCCTCGAAAAAAACCCGCTATACGGTATCAACATTAATAACTGATGACGGCAATGTATTTCCCGTATACAAGAGACATCAGTGATTTTATCCGTACAAATGAATAAAAGTACACATCCATGTACAATACCAACACGTACCGGCGTCAGCCACTGAAAAAGGTGTGTACTGCCCACTGATGAATTGCTCTTCCAGAGCAAAGATTTCGTCCTTTGTCCCTACACATGAAAAACATAGTAAATAAGTATTAGTGTATTGTGCTCTGTTTGAAAAAAGTGGTCCTGACAACTCTTTCTGCATGCCAATACTGAAGCGGCACTGTGAAACGGAAGGGGCTAACTCCTGAAATCCCCCCAAGACGTACTACAAAAGTACGTACCAATATCAGAAATTTTGCCTACAAAGGTCTTCTTCCCCCACTTTATATGCCATTCTCCTCCAACTTTCACAGGCTCTGGTAGATCGTCAGTGTGAACTGCTGTAACAGAGTCTTCCTCAGGCCAGTAAACCAGGCAGTAATTTCCTGCAACAAAAAAAAATCATAGCTAGCTTTGAAGGTGTGAATAAGTCAAAACTAACCTGTGCTACACAGCATAAATACATGTAGGCTACAGTTAGCTGCTAGAATGCGACTGTATGCTTCTAATAAAAGCCCAATAACTACATGCCTGACTAGTCTCGTGGGCCAGCCCGCGAGACTAATGCCTAACTGATACAAACGCTACCAGCCTACATGGCCTTACAAACATAAACTTACTAGTTTACATCTGAAGAGTCTTCAGCGCTCTCCTTAGTGACATGATCGTCGTGGCCCGTGGTCTTGCTTGGACAAAAAACTTGAAAACGGTGAGCAACCAACTTTTCACACGAAAGAATTGCTTTTTGCGCGAAAGAACGTATTACGTTGCTTATGAAAACGGTTATTACGTAATTTTATTATGTATAAAACGGTGCGGTACGGTAGCGCCCGCAGCACGCAACGCTCTGTTCCGTTGCGCATCTGTTTACGCACCGTTGTACGGTCGTTCTACGGAAACGGAACGGGAACTTTTTTGACCGCTACTGTACATTGGCACACTGCCTTCCTTTGATCAAGCCCTGCACCGTGGTACAAGCTAGCTTGATGTACCTTTGGCCCACAAGCTGTCAGCAGCTCTGCTGGACCCATAGACTACTGTCTCGTAATGGTTATGATGTAATCATTATACACGGAACATGTATGGACACACATATATACATACAAACTTGAAAATCGTAAACCGATCTTACCAGTTTAGTAGTAGCCTGTAGCTGTGTGCCATGGGCTGGTGACAGTGGCTACAGAGTCTAAACATAATTGCATTATGTTGTGACTCTATCTGTTTCAACACACCCCAATTCCTGGAAATAATGTCTGGAAATGACATAAACTAATTCAATTAGACAGCTCTCAGCTGACACCATACCAAGTTCAGTAGTAAGCTAACCAAGCAGTCTTTAGAATTGAGTCTTCCAGTGAGATAAACATAAAATCATTTTAGGAGTCTGAAAATGATTCGATACAGCGTTAATATGAAATCAGTGACAATCGAGGCCATGCGGTTACGACATCTGCATTTAGCAACTGTTGCCAGGGTAACTTAATACATTGGCCCATGTGTGCAAATACCGTAAGTTTTTTTAGAATGTCACTGCAGAACCTACCATTCTAGCCACCTATGCACGAGAGGCAACTACGGGTGAAAACGAAGTGAAACGGTTGAAAGCAGGACATCACATTAGCTTCCCAGCCTCTACATGTCTACCAATGCTTCAGTGTAACTAATAGCCGTTATGTGCTTAAGACAGCTGTGTACTAGCTATATAGTATTATGAACCTAGCTACAACCAGAATGCCGTAAAACACTGCCGTGAACTTCCACCTCGTGAGCTGTCTATACACTCAAGGCTTGGTTTGCGGGACACCCATGATGATTTGAATGATCAGCTCTGGCCGATGTTCATCGTACACAAACTCAGATCCACTGTACGGTTGCTAGTCTAAGCATCACGTGAAGAACTTCCGCTCGAAACGCTGTCGTTTTGCACTCCCGAGCGAACCTTTGTCTTCTCTCGTTAACAGCAGTGTGGTCAACAATTCTCAAGTTTACAAACAGCACAGTTTTGCGGGCTAGACTCGTGCGCGTGATAGTCTTGTTCCCAGGCCTCCCCGCGCTCGCCGAGCGAGAGGAAAGGCGGCGAAGCCTGGGAACGAGGCTACGCGCATGAGTCTCCCCCACGAGACTACAAGGAACAGCTATTAAATAGAATACTGTATTAGTTCATTGACCTTGATCGGACTAGGCCTAGCTGCAGTTCCAGCCATCTCTCGCGTGAGAACGTTCAACTGCGCTGGTATTCGTTCTCTTTTTTCCGTCTCGCTTCAGTTTACTACGAACAAAAACTGACAGTGAAGGGCGCGAGCAAAGTTTTTATATACTGGCGGATTACGTCACTCATAATGCGGTCGACGACTGGCTATTTTTATTTTGATCTTCCCTAAATTTAGCGCATACGCAATAATTACGCGTAGGTTTACTATGAATCTTATTATGAGCCCAAACAGCTCCATGGCCTGTATAGTAAATTCAGTGGTAAATAGAAGGCTACTGATCAGAGCCTATTGCTTCTGCGCATGCTTGAGATTCTCCTCAGGCCTCGGCTTCGTTTTATGATTGGTGGGTGGAGCTCAACGGCGCCTTGTCGTTGGGTGGGTGTGGCTCAACTGCAGCCTGCAGATGGCCAGGCCAGGCGGATGTAAAGGGCTTCTTTGATGAGGAGTGTGGTGTTGTTAGCTGCCTTGTCAGACACCTTAGTGTCACATCTGACAATCATGGCTCCCTAATGTGGATTCCCTATGCAGCACAGTCACAGCTGCATCCATCTCGGTACCATGGTAACACTGGACTTCCCTAGTAGGTCTTGATCTCTAACTTTACTGCTTTTGACAAGTAACTCAAAATAGTTAAACTATTTTCATAGAAGATACTAAAATGGTAACTAAAGTATTGAAAAAATATCATGAATAAAATAATTGTCCATAGCTATAGGGTGCAGTCCCTCAAATATAGTACTGAATTGAAATCACAGGCTCTGTTATCAGCACAAAAGCAGATCCTAACCTTTGGGAACAATAACGCATAAAGCAAAGGTTAGGTACTGCACTAGAGCAGCCATTTCAGCCCGCCGGCCATGTGACTGTCATGCCTGTGAAGACACACATCACGTGCTGCTAATAACTGATCTTAAAACAGTATAACGTACACTCAACAGTCAGTATAAGTGTATTCGACCATCAGGCAAAAACAGCAGTCTTCTAGCTTTTCCACACAGTAAACTGGTTTACATTAAACCAGTTTGGAACGACTGTCCACACCTACTGAGAAGCCAGTTTAGCTAATTGGTGTGTGAATGCAATTAGTGTTCTTAGTAGCTACTATACATGTACAATCAGCAGCTGCTAATCCACTTGTAAACCACTTTAGCTGTTTATTCTACATTACACATTACATCATTCATTAATCAATTCATTGGTTAAATTCAATTGGGTAGTCTATCCGATACTTACACGCTCACTATTTGCGCCTAATCTAGTTTCAATCCAGATTCAAACCATTTCCTGAGTTGGATTACGTAACCAGTTTTCAAAGCAAATTAGTGTATTTACATGAAGAATATTTCTGAGTTAAGAATTATTGCAGAAGGTTTATAGACTTGAGGTTCAACTGAGTTAATTAGAAGTTAGCAAGCGAGAATTTTACCAGCAGTGAGATTAAAACTGAAATGACAGGTTTTGCCGAACCCAGGCCGGCATTGAGGTAAGCTTATAGTCGTGTTTCTACTCAAAAAGACAAATATCAAACATAGTTCCGCCTTCTTTAATACCCTATAGGTGCCAAAGTTAAGCAGTAGTAGTTATAGCAGATTTTTAGTTCACTGGTAGTTGATATAGTCTGATACTTTACAGGAGGTGGCAGGGTTCTCCCTAGAGCCAATTGTCAGAGTGGTAGTGACGGAGGGAGTCCCTCCACCTGCACAAGGTATGGGAGCTCTGAGATGCCTCTTGTTTTGCATCTCTCGGGCTTATTCTGAGTAGACCTGTAGAACCGATATACTTAAAGGGCTTCCTAAATGGGCTTCCTAAGATTATGCTTGAAAGTCTACCTATGATGCTCTGCTGCAATACTCCAAAAATGTTCGGATTATACTCAACAAATGCTCCTATTAAGCTTAACAGCAGAGACTGTGATTATCTTACCCAAAGACTCACTCGCCTCTGTACCACACTCATGCTTGTTATTGGTCAAGTATGCAAAAAGTTAGTAAAATTATCGATTAAACATCTATATAAGTTGCATGGCAAATAGCAGTACGCTGACAGTATATATTATTATCGCAAGTGGAGAACTAAACACTACAGAAATGCGAAAGCACCTCTCTCCTGGCAGTGACTGTGATCACTTTCTAAGCATCTACCTCACGAAAAAAAAATCACTACATACTCTAAAACCGGCAGCCTTCTTCTACAATTTCATTGTATGGAAATTTATGAGCTAACGTGATGTAATCCTAAATTATGCGGTGTGATAGAGTAATAACCAAATTTCCAGAGTTCTGGGAAATTAAGCACATGTGCAAACAGGGTATACCAGACCACTCTTTTTAAGATATGTGGCCTGAGTACGAGGCTAAAATCTGCCTAGTTATTAGTTGCATTTCGGCACAATACAATTGAACCAGGCTCAATACAATACACATACCCAATTAACTAAACTTTGATCACAGTTTACATTATTTCTTGCCTAGTTATTACCTCACTTTGTGGACAACAAGTGGGAGGGGGAGGGGGGCAGTTGGTGGGGTGCATTCATTCCAATTATGAAGGCACCTGAAAGGAAAGAAGAATTAAATTATTGGCGAGCGTGAGCGAGCCCTTTAGTATAGTCAGTTCACTTTCACTCATTCAAGCTCACGCTCGCCCCTTGTATCCCATGATACCCCTAGTAAATTCTGTAGAGGCTAGCTCCAGTATATAACTGATGGCATAGAAAGGCTTGGACTGGCCTTTGGACCTTATATATAGTTATTTTACCCATCAAACATTGTTAGAATAAATAGCTCTTCATGCACCAAATTAATTTGTGATGATATTCACGTTTTACTGTTTACACCGCACATTCTTGAACTTTTTATGATGTATCTTATCACATTACCTTGAAGCATAATTGCATACTGTTGTGTTTCTTAATTAAAATTTTACAAGGGCTACTTTCTTTCCCCTAGCTCGCCATGCATACCAAACTGACTGGTCAGGCATTGGCAATTTATTAGCCTTGCTGTACTTTAGGATTAAATATTGTATCTGCTTTCTGAAGGTTTTATGGACCATACATTGGGTGTACTTTAATCTCAAACACTCCCATTAGGGTATATGAAGCAAAATTTTATTTACTGTCAGATATTACCAGCCCTTACAAAGCATTTGAAATGAATGGAACAGAATCAGGTCACGCCACTAATTGAATCCACAACACATGCTAAGCAGCCATGCTGTTCAAGCGTCAGCGTAACACTTTGATTACGGTATGCTTTGATTTTATGAGGTCCAATAATCATCTCCTCAAAAAACAACTCTTTTACACAGAGAAACTGCTTCTGCCCTTCAGGCTTGTACTGCATTTCAGCATACATATGGATACATAAGTAGCAGGACAGTGTGTCCTACTCTACCATCTATGGCTTTAGCTTTAGTGCTGCATCCAGGAATGACATCATCATTTGTGGGTGGAGCTCAATGCTAATTGCAACCTTCTTAATGACTTCAGTTTGGAATATTATACAACATTTTCATATTGGAATAATATGGCGTGGGCTTGGTAACTTTCTCAGTGATTGTCAATGGTACTTGGTGAAGAACTATTTTGGGCACAATGTAGTCAATTCAATATTGCCCATTAGAGAAAAGATAGTTCTACATATGTACATGCATCATGGGAGCACTCGAGATAAGAGTATGTCCAAAACATGGCCCATTTCAAACCCAGTCAAGCCAGACTGTCTCCTCAAACATTCAGAAAGCCTGCATAATTTTTATTTATCAGCGAGTCCAATTTTAAACCTTAATGTCCAATACCTGACCAGCAAATTTGGTAAGCAGGGCTAGCCAGTGGAAAAACAGTAACCTAGAGACAGACTCATTAGGCAAAAAAAAATCTCCCATTTTTTCTATCCCTAATTTTCTTAATTAAAAACCTTTATTACAGTGGGGGGGGGGGGGGGGGGGGGGGTTGAGATGGGGCTGGGTTGTGTGGGGAAAAAATTTCCCATTTTTTCTATCCCTCATTTTCCTAATTACAAACCTTTATTACACTGTTATCTGGGATTAAAATCACCTCGTCTTCCCATATCCAAAACTTTACGACCTTTTTGAAGCTTTTGAAAGTGTGTGTTGGAGGGGGGGGGATGAGGTGGGGCTGGGTTGAGTGGGAATTTTAATCTCTCTCCTACTCCACGGAAATTGTGTATGACAGTCTATTGCTATCATGTCCATGTTACTTTCGAAGGGTTTAATTTGCCGCACAGTCTAAGTAATACCAGTGGTACTCTCCAAAATAGATCATTTATACCCACTGCAAACCCCACGTGAAAAGAGAAATTACATCCAAAGTACATCATACACAAATTTAGAAAAATGAGGAAGACCAATTTGTGGAATTGTGAATAGAGATTTGGCTTCAGGTTTTGGTTAGCAAACCCAGTATTGGTCTCAGGTTCAACTTAGGACTTCAGTATGTCAGCAATAAGCAGATGTACTACATACTTGGTGATCACCATATTGCCAAAACTAGTCATAACCAATTGTACCAAAATCATTACTGGTTACAAACCTTATTTTAAAACCCTGTAAACACCAAGTTTGCTGAAACTAGTTACAACCAGTCTGAATATTAATTTAGGCCAACTTACGTATGGTTACAAGCCTTCTTATTCTGCAACCTGGTAAATTCAAAAATAGCTAATAAATATATTAATTGATTTCCTATCTTTACGGAGATTTAAATCTCCCCCGTTGAAACGGAATAAGGTTATTCAGCATGCACCACGAATTGTATTCACAATGCATGCTGTAGCCATGCTGTTGAGCTTTGTTTTGTGAGGTCCAATAATGACCTCTTCAAAAAGGACTAATTCATATAGAGAAACTGAAAGCTACAAGCTGTAGTATAGCCCTGCTGTTGTATGCAGGCAGGTTTTTGAGCAACTGTTCGGCTTGAGCTTCTCTTCAGGCTCCTACGGTCGCTTATTAATGTAGATAAAATGCTGAAGCTGGAGCCATAGATGGTAGAGTAGGACACACTGTCCTCTGAAATATAAACCCGTTTGATTATGAAAGTTTGCTAGTCATTTGACAAATTGTTAACACTGTATGAATGTATACTTTCACTTTATAGTGTAGTCCTTAGTCACTGCAGATTGACATATAGTTGAAATTCAAAGCCATTTTAGAACTCACACCAGACTAATTAGTTTTGAGTCCTCTAGGGGGTTTAATGAACTAGGCCATTCTAGCTAGATAATCCATTGTAGTATGCTTTTCATAAAATAGTCACTAAATTTTCCTCAAAGCTATTCCCTCATAATAACTAGATAAATTTTTAGGCTAAGCGCTTGAAGCAGACTTCAAATTAAAATGAAGTATCCCATCTTTGCAAGACAGTGGCTGCTGGACTGTTTTGACAACAGGGATTCACTTCCTGCCTACAGGAGTGAGGTTTCTATGATAACATATACCAAAACATCTCCATAAAAGTGCATTTTATGGGATAGAAGACAATTGTATTCCAGATCTGCTCCTGCAATAATCCTAGTTAGAGCAAAACATGGAAGAAGTGGTGTTCCCAGGCCCTCTCTTTATTCGGTTGCACAAAGGTAAAGCGAGGAGCCTCACCCCCCACCCACCTCAATTCCGAATCTAATGTTTACCAAGAAGCTATCAACTACTGATTATCGCTCATTAATAAATCAAGCTGGTTGGAAGGAAATGGGCTTTTAGCATGCGCATAAAACCTGCTCGTTCATAGCCTCATCCCCAGCCCCCCACTTTTTTCGGCTACACGAAGGAAAAGCGGTGAGGGGTGGGAAAGGGAGGGCATTGTGGGCATGTACGTCACCCAATTAAATCAAATGTTTAAAACACTTTTTTGTCTGGGTAATATGTGGGATACGTAATAGTTATAGCACGGGGCCAGGGATTTATGGCAGTAAACGAACCGAGTCCGAGGGCGGAGCCCGAGGACAAGGTTTGTTTACGTTGCCATAAATCCCTGGCAACCCGTGTTATAACTGTTATATGACCCACCTGATTGGTCCACCTATCTCGTACCTCTACGCATGCTCATAAATACTATAGCAACGACAAGTCACAAACAGACTAAAAAAGAAACGATGGCTTGCAGTTTCTCTCCTTACTGTCTTGGCATGAGTGAATGGACAGGCTACTCGAGCGGGCTCCAATTAGAGACAGATACTTCCCGCCCACTTCCGCAATTAGAACAGCTCCGCCCAAGCTCCAGCAAAGACCAGCCCTGCTTTCCAACGGCTTCTAACGAGTCATCCCGCTTTAAGTTGGCTTCTGAACAGCAGCTCTCTGAATTGGCTAAGGGATTGATCCCAGAGAACACCAAAGGCAGCACTAAGGCAGTCTGTCCATTCACACATGCCAAGACAGTAAGGAGAGAAACTGCAAGCCATCGTTTCTTTTTGAGTCTGTTTGTGACTTGTCGTTGCTATAGTATTTATGAGCATGCGCAGAGGTACGAGATAGGTGGACCAATCATATAACAGTTATAGCACGGGTTGCCAGGGATTTATGGCCAAGGCCATGAGGGACAAATCTATAGCCATAATTTCCCTTGTAGCCTTGAGGGGACAAATTATGACAGTAAAAGCCCACCCTGGCCTATGCATGAAGTATAGTAGGTGGGTTATATTTCATTTTAATTAGCTTGAAAATTTAATTCAATATACTACTTAGCTATGACATGATGTTACAGGGAATTATTTACTATAGCAATAGTAATTAAGAAAATCTACCTACTTTTTATCAGTACTGTTGTTAATACACTTCACAAATATTCACAATACATATGTGGCATATATTCTCATCGTAGAGGAATTAAAGAATTGACCTCTGACAGTACTCCGCCCATCTATTTACTCCAGCTGTCTAGTAAAGTTTAAATCTCGGAAGACTGTACACTTGGGACATGTTTGTGGAGGCTTACTGTTCAGTCTACCCCATGGCTCTGCAGCTGAACTTCTTATTTTCTAACAGCATAAGTGATATGATACCATTGGGCCAAACAATTTTAGCAAAAACTAACAAGTTTAGCTATAACATAGCTACTTAATTAGCAGTTAAATATTTGCCACTAATGACTATACATAGCTTGTTGTGGAGGGGGAGAGAATGAACTTTCATCATTGCAAGAAGGAGAGAATGCAAACATTTTAATCTCCTCCACCCCCTCCCCCCCCCATGATTTTACGTTATGATAAATGATTGTTCGGTTTTATCTGATGATGCTCAAACTACTTTTAGTGGATATGAATATTTCTGTTAAGATTTATTTAAAACGTAGCTTTTTCTGGAGCAGAGTACTTTCGTTCTCAGGCTCCACTGCCTGTGAAGTGCACCAGAAAAGCTATGTGAATATTATATTACTATGCATGTGATATGAGAAGTATTTAGTAAGTCATCTTGCACGCAGTGTGATGCTTTACTGACTGAAGTTCTTTTTCTTCCCTCCTTACATGAAGGCTGGACAAACATCTCTCGTGCTTGCTGCATTGAACGAACACTGGGACACGGTAGGCAAATTGCTGGATGCAGGAGCTACCAACCTGGATGCCACTGCTGGGGTCAGTTTCTTAATTACTTTAGAAGCTATAGCTATCTATCATGTGCACTGAAACTGAAAGTCAGAATACTAAACTGATGGATGAGTGATGATGCCTACTCTAGTGTACACTTATACCCCTTGGCACGCTGAATACTGCCATGCTATATTATTTGAAAATCACACCAAAAAACAAACTCTAGACGGCTGAAAGTGCCAAAAAGCATTCAAACAAGGTGCTGTGACAGCATAGGTCATACAGAGTATGATGCTTTTAGCAAATTTCTGAGTCTTGTTGGTTACAGAAATACCAAAAGATGAAGATTACTCAGCGACTTATTGTCAGAAATAAGGGGATGCCATACTCTCTCGGGAATATAATGACCCCTCAAGTACTATAGCCCCGTGAATATAATTACCAATCATAGCGTTACAACCTCTTTTTGAATAGTATTACATAATTCATACAATAATTGTGTTTGTTATATTATAACAAACACAATTACTGTATGAATATAGCACCCCATCAGACCCAGCAGTTGTAGTGCTTCTTGCCAGCTGTGCTCCAGTAGCATCCTGTCAGGTATTCATTGCATTGTAACGAGCCAATCTGGACATATCTTTCCTAGTGCCAAACCCACAAGTGTTCCACAAGTGTAATGGTCATATGTGTAGTATAAAAGGCAGCAACAGCACCTACTGCCATGCCATACTTTCTGTAATTGGTCCGTGTTTTTAACCTCATCTTAAACTACCACATGATTATAATGACCCCACATAATCAGTACCGCAAAAATTCACAATCTTAGAATAGAATAACAGTATTTTAATAATATCTGTACCTTGTGTGGACTGTTTAAAAATGAATAAGGCTCTTGAAATTAAAAGCTTGTCTTGGGAACTTTAAAGTAATTCATCATCCCCGCAACTTTGCTTACCACTGAAACATTGGATTGCATCTACCTACAGATTGTGTTTCCTATTTATAATTGTGTTTCCTATTTACTAATTATCAAGTACTAAAAGGAGCTACTGGATGAAAAATTGTAGATATCTTCCGGTTTAAATGAAGTAATGTGAAATAGTTTTCTCCTGTGGGTATGAATACCCCTTTTAAATTAATGTATTAACCACTGCATTGAGCAAATTATGTAAATCAGGACATCACCAATCCGAGTAATAGTTGTGGCATGGCCTCAGAGGTTCCTGTGGTAACAGTGCCCATATCTCCATGAGGCATGAGAGACGCCTTGCTGTAATGAATTCAGATTGTAACCATGTTGACACTTCACTGGTGCTTGGTTGAGGTTGTTTTTACTGTTAAATACCATAATTAAATTTTTATTTCCTTCTAGGAATGCTCTAGGAATGCATGACTGGATATTGGCATTGCAGTGCTGAGTCACTGCAATGCCAATATCTGGACATGGCCTTAGGTTACGAGTCACTGTAGAGCCAATATCTGATATTGGCATTTTTTTGCACAAGAACAGTTACTCTATGCTAGATGTTGGCACAGCATGTCCTTTTGATGTAAGGCTTCAAAGTTAGTATTATTATGTCATGCTCTGTTTGCTAGTACTTACCTGGCAGCTAGAGTAAGCCTTCCCTGGCAAAACTGTGTGATAGACACAATCATTCATTTTGGGGATGACTGACCACTTCGATGATGAATTTTATGGACAAGAATGCAGCCAGCTTTACTTTGCATACTTGTAAGCAGCTGAGTGGTGATGATGTTAAAATTAGCTATAGTTTGGAGACGCCACCTTACCGATGCTCCCTAAATAATGCATGGATATGCCTGTCACGTTTAATTTGGACCCCCCTCAAATTGGTTCCCCCCCGGAACTAATTTTCTGAAATATTTGGACCCTCCCTGAAAAATTTGTTCCTACCCAAGGACCTGCAGGCGAAAGTTTAGATATGCTGGCTGGCCTTTCCACGAAAGTACCAAAGTTAAAAAAGTGCCCATATAAGAGGTGTATAAAAGATATTTTAGCCTTTCTTGCTTACTGCAGCTCCCAGGGTACGTCTAGACTTTGTGTAAGAGCCTCTGTACAAGTAGAGATGCGAGATCATAGATTGATGATAAAAATAATCCATCAGAGGATAAAGATCATGATCCTCGTCTTGGGTACTGTCATTGGGGGTGGGGCTAAGGGAGACGCTCCCTAAATAGTTGCATCTACACGAGTAGACACGTCAACCTAACACTAGCGACAACAAAAATAAGTCATCAGAGGATAGTGATCGTGACCCTCGTCTTTCACATCAAGTTTGGTGTCATCAGAGAATAAAGATAACGAAGTGGATATTGGTCCGGCAGGAAACGGTTAGAGTTTAGGGGAAGGGTTAGGGTTAGGGCTAGGGTTTGGCTAGGGGCTAGGGCCTAACCGTTGGGTTTAGAGTTCGCTGCGTTGCGTCAGTTTTGAGCTACAGGCTAGTGCACGTATGCGCATACGCGTCCTTTCCCGATACAAATGTATTATCTTCCTGCTGGACCAATAGCCGCGTCGTAAAGATAATGATCCTCGTCCCTTACATCAAGTTTGGTACGTATCATCAGCATTTGTCATTTGCAGCGGCAATGGGTACTGTTTGTGATCCAACGCTGCCATTGGGGGGAGGGGCTTGCGTCCAGATCAACGCTGTCATTGGGGGGAGGGGCTAGGGAGACGCCCCTTAATAGTGTCATAGATAATATAGCATAGATAATATAGCGTGTATGCTATATTATCTATGATAGTGTATACCCGGTACATCTACACGAGTAGGCACGTCGACCTAACACTGATAAGCCATCAGAGGATAAATACCGTGACCCTCGTCCTTCATATCAAGTTTTAGTCTCGCGGACCAGCCCTCTTCCGCATTCTCCGAATGCGGAAGGGGGCTGGCCCGCGAGATTAATCAAGCTTGGTGTCACCAGCACCCGTCGTTTGCGAGAAATTTGGGCCTAACACCATAAACCACAAAAACAAGCAACCAGAGCATAGAGACTGTGATTCTCGGGTGGGATTACATGTAAAATGCATCTGTGGAAGCCACACCCCCTATGCTCTCTGTGAATTGAAGACTTTGCCCCCCTCCGTAAATTGGTACTTTAAGCAATCAATGGTGTCCAGAATTATATTAACAATATTGTGCAATTGTTCACAAACCTAACGCCTGCAACATTAGAGACACAAAAAAAAAAACACCAGAGGATGAAGAGCATGATCCTCGTCCTTACATCAAGTTTGGTGTCATTAGCATTTGTCATTGGCGAGCAAACCTGGGTACCGTCTATGATCATAGATTATTACCTTCTAATCTATAATCTGCACTATGATCCAGCCATGTGCACGCTGTCTTTGGGGGAGGGGCTAGGGAGACGCCCTCTAAATAGTGCACGCATCCACGCGAATAGGCCCGTCGACCTAACACCCATCAGAGGATAGAGACCGTAACCATCGTCCTTCAAATCACGTTTGGTGTCATCATGTTCAGCAGCTGTCATTTATGAGAAATCTTGGGTATCATCGATCCAGCCATATGTACGCTATGCCTAAATGCACGCTTACGTCGACCTAGCACCACATACGACCAAAGCAACCCATCAGATCGAGCATGGAGACCGAGATTCTCGTCCTTTACATCGAGTTCGGTAAATCAGCATTTGTCGTTTGGAAGAAATCTTGCCCAAAGAATGACAGACCGACTACAATTAACTCTCGACGTACTTGTGCAATCTGGGGGCCCGGGGTGGGTCAGGAAGGGGAAATCCCCGCCTCCGTAAAAGCCGTGCCTTATCATATCCTACTCTTAGCACTAGGCCATATATACCTCATTGCACTAGGCCTTACTTGAAAGTAGTCCTGGACTTACACACCAACTAGCTACATGAGCAAGAAATAATTACTACTTCCAAATAATTCTATTCATCAACATTTGCATACTGGGACAGTTAGCAATGTCAAAAAAAATTAAATGCTGGAAATAAGACGATCAGGGTTCCAACTTTAGAGTTCATTTGTGCCTTCTTCATCCTCTTCTCCATTTTTCTGCCTGTAGAATAGAAAGTTGTGGTGCTCCAATTATGATTGGTTGGTGTTCCAATAATATGCAAACTGGCAATCTGCACTCTGACATGTAAATATTGCACAGCTAGTGAACATTCCAGCCGTCTGTGTCAGTTCAAACCGATTCTCCGATAGCATTTGAAGATACACAGGGATGAGGCACGGGAAACAGAAATGGGCTAAAATTTTGTACATACTGAAAGCTTCATAACAGAAAAATAAAATGAACAATTTATACTGATGAATAGCCCCATTCTGGCCTCATCTTTCTTCTAGCCATTAATGATGACCACGCCCCGACTGCAAACTACAAGCAAGCAATGCCCACAAAAACATAAAATTTTGCTCTTCAGCACACTAAATGACAAAATGCGGTAATTATAATTTGGTGAAGTCAGATAGTTTTATACATAGCTACCTAACTTTCAAACATAAATAACTTGGGACAATAATCTTGTATACGCTTCTTAAGTTATGAAGCAAAAGGTGGTTTTCATCAACTTGTCACTACATAATTATTAACCTGCCATTTCCCTTAAAATGCTTGGCCTTTCACCAGCCAATACTTGTAAAGAGAAATTCAATCGACACAAAAGCAGATCCTCTAACCTCTGGGAATAACGCCATATAAAGCAAAGTTTAGCTGCTGTACTAGAGCAGCCACTTCAGCCGGTTGGCCATGTGACTGTCATGACTGTACAGATACACATCACACGCTAATAACTGACCTTAGAACAGCATAACACACTCTCACCAGTCAGTGAGTCACAATATACCTGTATTCAACTGTCAGACAACAACAACAGTCTTCTAGATACATAGCCTATTTTCATGCAATAAACCGGTTTGGAATGTATATTAGGAATGTGCCTACTGAGAAGCCAGTCTAGCTGATTAGTGTGTAAACACAATTAGTGTACTTAGTACTATACAAGCAGCATCCACTTGTAAACAGGGGTGAGCTGATTTTATGCCGGCATTAAAATAAGCATAATAGGTATATGAAAGCATCGAGCATAATGCGAGCATAATAAGTACACTTCCTGAGGAAATCATGCCATTCAGGAGTTTTGCGGAGACTTGGCCACGAGGTGATTCTAATGGCAATGAGTAGCCCTATTGATGGGAGTCCAGTCTGGAAAGGCACAGAGAGCAAAGGAGTTTGCAGGTGAGATGATCACAGTGATGTTTAGAAGCTTTTGCCTTTCGCTCAGCAGCTTCAAACCTTCTTGCAGGGCTTCCTTCATCTTTGCGAGATCCTCCTTCTCTTCCAGCGATGCTGCCGCTTCCTCCATGGATGCTGCCACGGACTCATTGAATTCGTCCTGGATCTGGTTCCCCTTCTTCCGAAATTCGAATTTCTTCTCCAGCTTGATTCTCTTGGACAAGCAGTCGTTCTCCGCTTTCTGCTCTGGTCCTGCAGCAGCTCCTCTTTTAGGGTTGACAACCTCGCAATGATTGGCTGACTCCCCCAATCATTGCACCTGCCACCACGCACCATTCTGTGGAGAAATTATTTCCCGCCTAATTACGGCACTGCGCCACCTCCAACCGGCATGAAAAACATTACGTAGCTATTAATAAAAAATGACTTGTCATAAAAATCTTACATACACTTCTTAAGTTATGAAGCAAAAGGTGATTTTCATCAACTTGTCACTACATAATTATTCACTCGCCATTTCTCTTAAAATGCTTGGCCTTTCACCAGCCAATACTTGTAGCCAATACTTCTAAAGAGGAATTCAATCGGCACAAAAGCAGATCCTCTAACCTCTGGGAACAGTACCATATAAAGAAAAGTTTAGCCACTGTACTAGAGCAGCTATTTCAGCTGGTCGGCCATGTGACTGTCATGACTGCACAGACACACATTACATGCTAATAACTGATCCTAGTACAGCATAACATACACTCACCTGTCAGTGAGTCACAGTATACGTGTATTCAACCATCGGACATCAACAACAGTCTTCTAGATACACAGCCCATTTCCATGCTGTAAACCAGTTTGAATGCATATTAGGACTGTACCTACTGAGAAGCCAGTTTAGCTGATTAGTGTGTAAATGCAATTAGTGTATACATACTTAGTACTATACAAGCAGCAGCTGCTAATCCACTTGTAAACCACTTTAACTGTTTACACTACATTACATCATTCAGTTTGGATTCAGCAGGTTATTAGTGACCTAACCTACGCTGTTGCTATGCAGGCTTTTTCTACCTACAACATTCCACTGCTTGTTGCTATGTGCTGACCAATGGTTAAGTCAGATAGACATTAGCCACTTATAGGTTATGTACATAACCTCCTCATATGTGGTTATGTGAGTGCACAAACTACTCATGGATGGTAGTCTATCCAATACTTACACCCTCACTATTTGTGCCCAATCTGTTTTCAAATTGTGGATTATGTAAATCAGCTTCTAAACTGAATTAATTAACACTTTGGATGCCTATAATAAATATTCGATGCCTATATATATAATAAGAATGTGCTTCTTGAAAACCTGGTAGTAATTCAAAACAGAAGGACAAAAAGGTGGTCTGCTTGTGTAACCAATGTAACGTTCAAAACTGTTTCATACCACACGCATATCGATATATCGTCACTCCGCGTGGCCTATACCGCAGTCCTTGATACGTCTTATTTCTAACTGTCAGACAGTGAGCTAGTGAGTAGCAAATATGCCCGCATGGGCTATATAGAATACAGCAGGAGAGGGAGAGGAGGGCCACTGAATCTCCCAGTAGGAAGTGTACTCACACACTTGAAGCATGGGATCACGATACAGAGGCATGCCAATGGTAGGTTACGTAATTCAACCGTTATAACGATCCAATGATGCAAAAATGAATCATTGGCGTGCAAGGTGTTAATGCATTTCACATAACCAGATTAGTGTTAAACCAGATCCTGAACCGGTTTAAGGTCTAGTGTAAATACGGCTCATGTAGAAATTCACATTAATTGTACACAAATAGGGGTGAGATGATTATGCATTAACTCTTTCCCAGCCAAGTTTTAATACATCCATAAGGCTTATGTGAGCATAATTTGAGCATAATAAGGGCATTGGTTGAGCATAATTTTTAGAGCAGTGCAGCATAGTACATGTAGATAGGTTATTGAGCATAACCAGCCTACCTCTATACACAAATCATGCAGTATACTGTCAAACCCGCATGACAGATCATATGTCAAAACCAGGACCACGAAGCCATGTTGAACAGCATTTCTATGCTCTGCCAATGTGACAGAGAAATGAATACTGCAGTTGTCCTTCACACAGGATTTTTCAATTGGGGGGTGGGAAAACATGAATATGCAGCTGTGGAAGGGCATGCCCCCTGTGCTCCCTGTGAAGACTCCCCACCCCCACCATCTTAAATGGGTAGTTTAAGCAATCAGAGGTTACCTGTGGTGCTCAGAAAGAATTGCTGAGTACCAAAAAACATAAATATAATGTGGGGTGAACTTTGGATTTCCCCACTGTATGAAACCCTGCCTATGTGAAATACAATTGGGTCTAAAAATCTTAATTCAGACAATGCAATATACAAAGCTTTTCTTGAGGGATACCAGTAGCCCTCATTCCCAGGCCTCTTCGCTCCGTGTCTTCTGTAATATAAGCAAGTGAAGTGAGCAAGAGGAAAAGCAGGGAAGGCCTGGTGCTTTTTATTATGTGCCGTGACATAGGGTAGACGTAATTAACTAGTTGAGTGTACATCCCACCTACGCGAGGCTCTATGAACTTGCCATCCTCCACGAAGAAAGTTTCTGAGTTATTGCAAGTTATAGACTTGAAGTTCAACTGAGTTGACGGCAAGTTAAAGAGTGAGCGAGAGTTTTACCAGCAGTGAGATTAGAACTGAAATGACAGTTAAGCAGTAGTCGCTATAGCAGGTTTTTAATTCCCTGGTAGTCGATGATACAGTCTTCGGATAGCCTGTAGGTTTTTTTCCATTGGATTGCTGATCCCTGTCTTATCTGCAGAGTTTTGGGAATCTAGAGGCATCAGCAACTCACAATAACAGTGGTCTAGCTTTCAAAGCAATCGGTAACTCTTCTTTACTTCATTAATAGATTGTAGCTACAACGTACATGGCGACACATTAAAGTGTGCAGTCAACTGGTTAATTATGTCTACACAACGTCCACCCTACATCACGGTATGTGATAAAATGTACCAAGCCATCCCCTGCTTTTCGTACTGCAAGCGATAGAAGTTGGGGTTACAGGCCTCGGAACGATGCTAGGATACCGAAATAATTCAGATATCAAAAGTTCATTCTATCCTAAGGCACACCTGTACAGGTTGACCTATGCCACAGAAAATGAGGGAAAAGTCGACACAGCTATCTACACAACCATGGTGTCAGACTGTAGCCCCATTTGTGTATTTCCCACATCACTCCTCCAATCTCTGCTATAATCAGTAATAATTGTGGTACCACCCCAGGTTTAATGAACAAGCCAATAGAAGCTCATGGTACATCCCATCTAAACACACACGCTACCGTAACAGATATCTATAGACAAAAATTGCTGCCACAGATGCGAGTTTAGAGCCGGTCATGTCTATAGACACAGACACAAGAGTCACTGCTACAAACTGTGCATCACAAAGTGAAATGGCTTTTCTATGTAGTTGCTTCACCCACTAACTCTCCACTATCACTGGTAATGCCCACTCAATAGTGAAAGGATTGGACTACTGTCATTATGCACAATAAAAACTACAGGTGTTAAGCAGTTCTACCTCCTAGGCTGCCCAGGGTTCAACACCATACCGTATGTTTTGTTAATGGTCTGACAATAAGCATACAGCAATTAAAGAATTCACTACTCAGACATTCTTCTATACAGTCTACTCGTAGGGGCTGAATTGCTTTGATACAAAAGAAGCCATTCTTTGGTGGCTAGCTGTGAGCAAAACAGAGTTGGTGTGTACAAAGGCGATGTATCTGAATCAGGACACTGTAGATTGGTGTAAAGGTTGATACAGGGCTGGCATAAAGGCACAAACAATGCCATTGCCGTTTACAAAACCATTTGAATTGAGCGCCAATCGGCAATCTTGGTTCTGCTGTAGGCATGCACATGACAGCCATTTCCGCACTTCGAATTTGGGAAAGACAGATGTGCAGATTTAGCCTCTATTACAGATGGAGGTATACACTTCATAAAGTATGGATACCTTGATGTATAGTATAGCATCATGAATTAAGAATAGAAAGTGTGTTGTACTGGAAGGGGCTGCCAAGCACATGACACACAAAACGCCTTGAAGGTAGAGAATGGGCAGGAATTGTAACTGGTCATTCCCTTACCAGGAGACCGGCATTTATGCAGAAAATGTTAACTGTTTATCTACCAGCCAATGACGGTATTTGCTGTCATCACATTACACCTCCAACGACGGCGCTGACCATCATGCATAAATTGGCTGTCTAATTGACAGATGGCACTCAAAGAAGATCCCTCATGTCAATGACTATGTCACAATGAACACATTCTTCATTTGTAAGTACAAAATTTCAGTTATACCGTATTTCCTCGTATAAAAGCCTCCCTCAAATAAATGTCGTCTTTGTTAACACACTGAGTGAACTTTTGGTATTATCGTTAAAAAGCACTGGCCAGTAATGAAATACTGGGGGTGTGGCACCTTTTGTATGTGGCATGTTCAATATTCGCCACCTTCTTGCAAGAGCAGCCATGTTTTACTGACACATCGCTGAAAAATCGATATAGGAAAGTACAGTGAGCTTCTACTCTCCGTCTGTATCTAATTTATTGCATCTGTGTGAGTGCAAGTGGCCATACTGCCAACCAACTGACGCCAAGGCCTTTATATAAGGAAATACAGTAAATGTAGCAGATTTACCTTATTCATATCTGTACTCAAGTATGGAGTCACGCAGACACAGCACATTCGTATAGGTTGTTCATCTCACACCTCAAAAAAAGAAAAGAATACAGATGCAATAGTCATTGCCATTGATGCAGAGTTTAGAGCCCACCCTGCTACATGTCTATACAACTCCTGTATACACTTGCTGCAATGTGCTGTTTCAATTATATCAGAATCATGACACTACAGCAAAAGTGCTCAGTCGTTTTGCTAGCTAGGCTGCTATCCATTCTGCACTCTAAATTGGTTAGATACTTCACCCAATGGAATCTAGAAACTCTCAGGCCCTTCCAAGCGTCAGGTTATAAGGTATCTTATATATGGCCAGACATTTGTGTCTACTGGAGGAAGTAATGGATAACAGATTTACAATGTCAGGAGATAAAGCCTCTCCAACTGAATCACAATAGTAGCAATACCAAAAAAAACTTATCCACAAATGTGGAGGCATGTAACCCATTAATTCCTCTGACTCGTACTCGTACTGGTCAGGGTACCCACCCGGGAATGGTAACCTAGGTCAAACTCGAATTGTCACATGTGCTTTCTTCACGTGTACTCAGCATGCATGTATGGGGAGGAGCTCACTCGCATGTCACACGTGAGTCATACACTACGTACTCGTGTGTGGGATTGCGAGTAACCGCGAGGGTGGCGAGAGTACATTCGCGCGTGTTACCTTACATGTTACCTTAGATGTGATCTGTACTGTAAATGGAACAGCAACTTTTTTTTTGATTACTACTGTATATCAGAGGAGGTCGGCCACGGTTGACCTTTATAATCAGCTCTCATTAAAATCACATGACATATATATATACAATCAAAAGGCAATCTTGCATGTGATCGACGTTAATAAGCCGTGAAGTATTGCAAACGCCATAGGGAAAGAATTGAAGATTTCGCCTGTTTTCCCATGGCCTGTCACTTCAAAAATGAACTTTTAAGGAAGAAACATTATTGCTATAGTGTTAAGTTTTGTGTTTTCCCCAGACAATTGTGAAGTCTTTGTTGGCTCTGGGTGCAAACAGTCCACTGATTCTGAGAGAGATCGGAATGGCTGGAAGGAGCGACCAGCCACCATCTGGAAAGCGTTTGTGCACCTCGCTGGATGGGTCTTCCCTCATGAACAAATCGTAGATCCCGGTCCGCTTTTCTTCGTCGTCCCAAAAGCTCACTCTAATGTTTCTCAGCTCAACTGTTATGATGCTAAAGCTAGGGATCTGATAACAATACGACGATCCAACATCAATTACGTCCAGCGGGCCTTGAGGTTTGTTGTCAGTGTCAGGCATTTTGAATCGAGGCGAGTAGCTCTCAATAGAAGAGCTGCCGTCATGGCTATTCTCCATCCATCTCATTCCGTCCCACTTTGCACGTTGCACATCTTTTCCCCGCCCCTTCTGGTCACGTGGTACTAAAATCAATTATTACTTATTCGCGTAGCTTGTCCAACCTCCTCTGACTGTATATACTCCATAGAGTATGGACACCATGATGTATAGTTTAGCATCATGAATTAAAAATGAAAATTGCAAGAAAGCATGTTTTCGTAGAAGGGGCTGCCAAACATCTGACACACAACAGGCCTTGAAGGTAGAGAATGGGCAGGAATTGGAATCACCGGTGTAGGAAGCAGGGGGCGTGGGGGGCTGCAGCCCCCCCACACTTTACAACCAGGGGGCTGAGCCCCCCTAACATTCCGAGTGCGAGGTCAACGGCCAGGCTGTGTTGTGTCGGATAAATTTCTTACACTCAAAAAAATCCCACGGGGCACGCCCCTGGAACCCAATAGACACGCACAAAAAGAAGAAAAGTCATACATTAAGTAACTGAACAACCATGGCATCAGAGGCCCATTTGTGTATTTCGTGTCTCTGTCACAGACACAAGCTTTGGGCCCTCCCTGTCTATACCAACAGCAGTCACTACTACAGATACAAGCTCAAGGCCCTCTCTGTTTACATTATGTGAGTTTAGGGTCCACCCTGTTTACAGACGCAAGAGATACTGTCACTGACATGACTTTAGGGCCCCCGCTGTCTACTGAATCACTGCCATATGTGAGCTCCATGTTTACAGACACAGACAAAGCTACTTGTGTATAGAGCTACATGTGTATACAACTCCTGCATACACTTGCTGCAATACTTGCTGCAATGTGATGTCTCAATTATACCAGAGTAATCAGGGTAAAGCGGAAGCATGACACACAGCAAAACTGTACTGTCGTTATGCTAGCTTGGTTGCTATCCATCCTGTACTCTAAATTGGTTAGACACTTCACCCAATGGAATCTAGAAACCCTCAGGCCCTTAGAAGCATCAGGTTATAAGGTATCTTGTATATGGCCAGACATTTTTGTCTACTGGAAGAAGTAATGGATAACAGATTTACAGTGTCAGCAGGAGATAAACCCTCTCCAACTGAATCACAATACAGTAGCAATGCCAAAGAAAATCATCTACAAATCTGGAGGCATGTAATCCATTAATCCCTCTGACTCGTACTCGTACTGGTCAGGGTACCCACCTGGGAATGGTAACCTACTGCAGACCTCAAACACCCCTTGGAATTTATAGAATGTAAGAGTGTTGCATGTATAGCTAGTACAATCATGGAAGTTTAATTGCAGTTTAATCCTGCAGTAATTAAGGGCAGGGTAAGAGGGATAATTATCATAAATGGAATTGCTAATGAAACTTGTACAAAGTATCGTTTTGAGGAAGCATTATTTCTATTCAGTTTCCTTCCGCTTCCCTTCTCACATGCAGATTGGCAAAACTGCCCTAATACTGGCTGCAGAGGGAGACTGTCTGGAGGTTGTCACCAAGCTCATTGAAATGGGCGCCAGTGTGGACACAACAGATCGAGTTAGTATGCCTGGCGTGCATATAAAACGCTCGCAGTGATTTTAGAGGAGGTTGTGGGTTGCTTGCTTAGAGTATGGTTCAAAGCAACCAACATATGTGTAGTTGGCGTATTACAGGTGATTTGTAGTATTTTGGCGATATAAAGACAGCTGTGGTCGGGTTCAGAGTATTCCAACAGTATTCTACATGATACACAGGGCACTTTCTACACTCCCCACCCACACACATACTCCCACTCAAGCGTAAGAGACTCTTTCTCTAACTCCACCACCACAAGCATCGTTACTTTTGGAGTTTAATAAATATTTTTTAATAAAAGGTAATACTTCCAGATGGGTAGAAATGGATAATGCTGTTAGCTTTAGCCACAAGCGTTAGTATGTCTTGTGAAACTAGGATTGCTATCAAAACGAGCTGTAATCAGCACTACTAATCATGGCCAACTTATGAGCTTATTGCAAGGTAAAATTTGCCAATTTTGGTGATAACTTTAGCTAATTAAAAATTGCGAACTTTTATGACCCATGTATGTGGTTGGGGAGATCATCGGCACACATAGTGCTACATGAATTCAAACTAAAAATGACACTCTTGTGTGATACCGTTGGGCTAATCAACTTTCAGTTTAAAAAAGCTGCTGAGTTAGCTATAGCAAAGCTATTTCATTAGTACTTAAATACCGTCAGTAATGAATGTAGCTTGTGGTGGGGGGGGGGGGGGGGGACTTTTGTTGATAGCACTGCCACAAGTCATGCAGTTTTGGTGGTTTAGACATTTTCAGTTTCATACTACTGCTTACATGACCTGGTTGTTGATAATTAGTAATTTCACAGAATAATTATACTGCTAATGTACCGTGAATATTGAAATATTCCAGCCTCGAACCCGTAACAATGACAGTTGTTGTGATGTACTGGTTTTGGACACGTAGCTTAGTCAGGCTTTAGATATTGTTGTTTTCTCAATATTCTAAGAACTTTTATTCCATTTCCTGTAAGTGGAAGTTGATTGTTAATATTCTCTTCTAGCCTGTACATAGCTATGATGATGACGTAATATTCACAAATAGCCCCGGCTTTGTACATTCACATGCACGGTTTAAAGTGTTTTCTGTGCAATATAGCTGAGTTACAGCAAAGAGGTTTTTTGCCTCTTACTAACTAAGGTGCCACCTTAAAGCCGTTCTATTAATGCAACAATGCATCTATAAGTAATTACAAGTGCTTATTGATTCAATGCATTTGTATATTATTCATCTAAAAAGGTACTTCTAACGTTTTCTTTCCATAAGTTAAAGTGGTGTCTGTCTCAACCATTCCATTAACAAATACTGTCAGTGCTCAATTGCACGATTTTGGAGCGCAAAAATAGCCTCCAGCTCATTTTGAGGCCCCACTAATCAGCTTTGTTTCAGACAGAGTGTGTGAAAAAAGATGGGGAGTGGAGCCTGGAAAGAAAGGCTAGAGTAATAATTCAGAAGTTTGATGTTATACTTGACTGTTAATTGTGGGTACAGCTACTTAGCAATTATAATAATAATTATTAAATGACATGAGGAAGTCATAAATCCACAAGCAAATATAGGTCTATGCGTAGGTGGGAGCAATTGTGACAGCACACTATTACCCACTTAACCAAGACATAAATGAACTGTGAAGGGAATGATATTGGCTAGTATTCATATCAATCCAGCCCAAGTATATTTAGGCAATGCAAATTTATTTTTATTTATTGGCATGCACCCGACTAGAATGGTATCATATGCGATGACGTGTATGCACTCACAGTATCCCATTTCAGAGACATGCATACATAGCTGTTGCCTGTTGTCATCAAGAAAACAGTAGTAGTATTCAAGTACACCCGGCCTTTCTTTCAGTAATGTGTTATAATTTATTAAATGCCAAGAGCATGTGCGCTCTGGCTTGATAAAGCTCACCTGCGATCTTAAGGATAGCCCACCATTCTGCAGCCATAATTTGAGGAACAAAGTCGCTGAGATGCTGAAGGTGAGAGATCGGTGATGGTGTTGGGAGCTAGAGAGGTCGGCGTTGTTCTTGAGTTTGGAGACTGAGTGATTGGCGTCTGGAAGTTCACTCAAGTTCGGAGGCTAGAAGTTCCCTTTTAGGTTGGAGGATGTGTGGGTCCTTGAGTGTGAGAGGAAAGCTAAACAGCCACTTTTTTTCTCATTCTTGTGGAGGGTTCACACATCATACAGCAGCATGTGCAAATCATGGTTATTGCTAGACCTTCGCAAGGGAGGTCGGCATCTGGACGTCGGCTTGAGTTCGGAGGCTGTAGAATCTGTGGATCCTTGCATGCAAGAGGAAAGCTAACAGCCGCTCTTTATATTCGTTCTCGTGGAAGTAAAACAGCAGTAGGTACAAATATAAACACTTATCCATGTTATCTGTTTTTGCTAGGCTCCTCCCCCTCGTAAAGAGGAAGAGCCAAGATCTGCAGGAGACCTAAACCTCATCAGCATCTGCATACAGTTTTAAGTTCAATATTTTTACTTGGCAGTAAGTAGTACAGATGAGATTTTACTTTATAGATCCCCTGTCAAGTTGAGGTCTAGAATACTGGTCATGCAGGAACACATGCAAATAACTATTGCTGGACTCCTCTCCCTCTCAATAGGGGGGAGGAGTACAAGACCTACACCTCATCACATAACAGGATTTACATGCAATCTCAAGAGACTGGCTTGAACTATATCATATATTGTAAAGTAGTGCACATTATACAAGTGTTGTACATGTAGTCATGTATCATACTTCCACAAATAGCCTGACTGGCCACTATCTTCTTCGATAACTTTGGGGATCACCTTCTTGAGATGGTTGACGTACTTTTGGCAAACAGCTGGTGTAAGGGTTTGCCAAAACTCCTGAACTCCTGCTTTCAATTGTTCAATTTTTCTGGGTTTTACAGTGGTACGGAGTTACTGTTTCATGGACCCCCAAATATTTTCTATTGGATTCAGGTCTGCGGATCATGCAGGGGTGTGCCAACAGTTGATTCCTTCTTCCTCAAAATATGCTTGGGTCAACCGACTTGTATATATTATGTTTGGGATCCTTATCCTGCTGGAAGCGGTGTCCCTCCGGATAGTGACGTCGGATAAATGGTAGTAAGGTAATATCAAGTATTCTAGTGTGCCTGGTTGCTATTAGCGTCCCTGTATACAATACAATGGAAGATGTTCCTTTTGCCGATATTCCCTCCAAATATGAATTTTTGGTGGATGTTTAGGTCTTCCAGCTAGCCTTACCGGCTGGCCTTTCTTTTGGTATGTGACTTTCCGGTGAGACTCAAGTTGAATGGAGCTCTCGTCAGCCCAAATCACATCTGATAGTTCGAGGTCTTCCACTGCAATACAATCCATGCACCACGTCATTTTCTTTTCTTTGCTGATTTCGCTAATCAGTGTACAATACCATGTCTCCTTGGCACTCCATCCTAGTGCTTTATGTGCCCTCTTGACTGTACTTACTGAATTACTGACATCTAAAAACGTTTCGATAAGCATGCTGTGGAGTTATCGAGATGTCAGCTGAGGGTTTTGCTTCCATAGCTTCATCCATAAACCAGAAGTGTTCGTTTCTCAACAGTCTCCTGCTTAGTGCCCTCTTCCGATCAGCTACAGAGCTAGTTTGGGCATACATTTCAGCAGAAAGTACAGGGACTTCCTTGAAACCTTAATCCCTTCCTCTAGCAGTCTTTCTCTAATCTTGATCACTGAAAATCCAGCTCTACGATTCCACACTACTCTTGCTCTCGTGTTCGCACACATACGTCCCATGCTGCCGAGTGAGTGTTTGCCTCTCAACCGTTCGTCTGATCTGACTATCTCATACCTCTCCTACTCAGTGGCACTCTCTTGCTCTGCCAACTGACACTCTTCTTCGACTCCTCACTGTTCTTTCTTAAGCTCTCGCTTTGATCTCTCTGAAAGGTCAAATTTGTTCTCGCTTGCTCTTAAAAACATGGAACTCCACTACTGATTCCGCGCTTCTCCCACTGGCACTCTTTTGCTCTACTCGCTGGCACTCTTCGACTTCTCTTTTGTTACTCGCAACAATTTCGCCATTCCAACTCACTGCTCATTCTTTAAATCTCTCTCAAAGGTCAAACTCGAATTATCACATGTACTTTGTTCACGTGTACTCAGCATGCATGTATGGGGAGGAGCTCACTCGAATGTCACACACAACGTACTCGCGTATGGGATTGTGAGTAACCGCGAGGGTGGAGAGAGTACTCGCGTGTGCATACCTAAACACTCGCGCGTGTTACTGTACCTTACATGTGATCTGTACTGTAAATGGAACAGCAACTTTTTTTTGACAACTACTATATATCAGAGGAGGTCGGCCACGGTTTACCTTTCATAATCAGAATCAGCTCTCATTAAAATCACATGACATATTCAATCAAAAAGCAATCTTGCATGTGATTGACGTTAATAAGCCGTTAAGTATTGCAAACACCATAGGGAAAGAATTGAAGATTTCGCCTGTTTTCCCCTGGCCTGTCACTTCGAAAATGAACTTTTAAGGAAGAAACATTATTGCTAATGTTAAGTTTTGTGTTTTCCCCAGACAACTGTGAGGCCTTTGTTGGCTTTGGGTGCAAACAGTCCACTGATTCGGTGAGAGCTCGGAACGGCAGGAAGGAGCGACCAGCCACCATCTGGAAAGCGTTTGCACACCTCGCCGGATGGGTCTTCCATCATGAACAGATCGTAGATCCCGGTCCGCTTTTCTTCGTCGTCCCAAAAGCTCACTCTAACGTTTGTCAGCTCAACTGTTATGATGCTAAAGCTTGGGATCTGATAGCAATACGACGATCCAACACCAATTACGTCCAGTTGGCCTTGAGGTTTGTTGTCAGTGTCGGGCATTTTCGATCGAGGTGAGTAGCTCTCAATAGAAGAGCTGCCGTCATGGCTATTCTTCATCCATCTCGTTCCGTCCTACTTTGCACGTTACGCATCTTTTCCCCACCCCTTCTGGTCACGCGGAACTAAAATCAATTATTACTTATTCGCGTAGCTTGTCCGACCTCCTCTGACTGTATATACTCCATAGAGTATGGACACCATGATGTATAGTTTAGCATCATGAATTAAGAATACAAATTGCAAGAAAGCATGTTTTCGTAGAAGGGGCTGCCAAAGATCTGACACACAACAGGCCTTGAAGGTAGAGAATGGGCAGGAATTGGAATTACCGGTGTAGGAAGCAGGGGGCATCCCCCACACTTTACAACCAGGGGGCTTAGCCCCCCTAACATTTTCATCGCGCGAGGTGTGAAGAACTACAGCTCTGACTGTTCCCACAGTTGGATGACGCAGAGTCTCGGTCAGGCTGTGTTGTATCGGATAAATTTCTTACACACAAAAAACTTCCCACGGGACATGCCCCTGGAACCCCCTAGACACACACAAAAAGAAGAAAAGTCATACATTACGTAACTGAACAACCACGGCATCAGAGGCCCATTTGTGTATTTTGTGTCTCTGTCACAGACACAAGCTTTGGGCCCTCCCTGTCTATACCAACAGCAGTCACTACTACAGATACAAGCTCAAGGCCCTCTCTGTTTACATTATGTGAGCTTAGGGTCCACCCTGTTTACAGACACAAGAGATACTGTCACTAACACGACTTTATAGCCCCCCCCCCTGTCTACTGAATCCCTGCCATATGTGAGCTCCATGTTTACAGACACAGGCAAAGCTACTTGTGTATGGAGCTACATGTGTAAACAACTCCTGCATACACTTGCTGCAATGCTTGCTGCAATGTTTCAGTATATCAGAGTAAAGCAGAAGCATGACACACAGCAAAAGTGCACAGTCGTTATGCTAGCTTGGTTGCCATCCTGCACTCTAAATAGGTTAGACACTTCACCCAATGGAATCTAGAAACCCTCAGGCCCTTAGAAGCGTCAGGTTATAAGGTATCTTGTATATGGCCAGACATTTTTGTCTACTGGAAGAAGTATTGGATAACAGATTTACAGTGTCAGTAAGAGATAAACCCTCTCCAACTGAATCACAATACAGTAGCAATGCCAAAGAAAATTACCTACGAATCTGGAGGCATGTAACCCATTAATCCCTCTGACTCGTACTCGTACTGTTCAGGGTACCCACCCGGGAATGGTAACCTACTGCAGACCTCAAACACCCCTTGGAATTTATAGAATGTAAGAGTGTTGTATGTATAGCTAGCACAATCATGGAAGTTTAATTGCAGTTTAATCCTGCAGTAATTAAGGGCAGGGTAAGAGGGATAATTATCATAAATGGAATTGCTAATGAAACTTGTACAAAGTATCGTTTTGAGGAAGCCCTATTTCTATTCAGTTTCCTTCTGCTTCCCTTCTCACATGCAGATTGGCAGAACTGCCCTAATATTGGCTGCAGAGGGAGGCTGTCTGGAGGTTGTCACCAAGCTCATTGAAATGGGCGCCAGTGTGGACACAACAGAACAAGTTAGTATGCCTGGCGTGCATATAAAATGCTTGCAGTGATTTCAGAGGAGGTTGTGGGTTCCTTGCTTAGAGTATGGTTCAAAGCAACCAACATATGTGTAGTTGGTGTATTACAGGTGATTTGTAGTATATTGGCGATATAAAGACAGCTGTGGTCGGGTTCAGAGTATTCCAACAGTATTCTACATGATACACAGGGTACTTTCTACACTCCCCACCCACACACATACTCCCACTCAAGTGTAAGAGACTCTTTCTCTAACTCCACCACCACAAGCATCGTTACTTTTGGAGTTTAATAAATATTTTTTAATAAATGTATTACTTCTAGATGGGTAGAAATGGATAATGCTGTTAGCTTTAGCCACAAGTGTTAGCATGTCTTATGAAACTAGGATTGCTATCAAAACGAGCTGTAATCAGCACTACTAATCATGGCCAACTTATGAGCTTATTGCAAGGTGTTTATTCTAAAATTTGCCAATTTTGTTGATTGTGAAAATTAAAAATTGTGAACTTTTATAGACCCATATAATGTTGTTGGGGAGATCATTGACACACGTACTGCTACATGAATTCAAACTGTAAAAATGACAACTCTTGTGTGATACCGTTGGGCTAATCAACTTTCAGTTAACAAAAGCTGCAGAGTTAGCTATAGCAAAGCTATTTAATTAGTACTTAAATATCCGTCAGTAATGAATGTAGCTTGTGGTGGAGGGGGGGGGGGGTGAACTTTTGTTTACAGCACTGCCACAAGTCATGCAGTTTTGGTGGTTTAGACATTTTCAGTTTCATACTACCGTGAATATTGAAATATACCAGCCTCGAACCCGTAAAAATGATAGTCGTTGTGACGTACTGGTTTAGGACACGTAGCTTAGTCAGGCTTTAGATATTGTTGTTTCTCTTCTAGCCTGTACATAGCTATGATGACGTAATATTTACAAATAGCCCCGGCTTTGTACATTCACATGCACGGTTTAAAGTGTTTTCCGTGCATTATAGCCGAGTTACAGCAAAGAGGTTTTTTGCCTCTTACTAAGGTGCCACCTTAAAGCCGTTCTATGCAACAATGCATCTATAAGTAATTACAAGTGCTTATTGACTCAATGCATTTGTATATTATTACTCTTGCTAAAAAGGTACTTCTAATGTTTTCTTTCCATAAGTTAAAGTGGTGTCTGTCTCAACCATCCCATTAACAAATACTGTCAGTGCTCAATTGCACGATTTTGGAGCGCAAAAATAGCCTCCAGCTCGTTTTGAGGCCCCACTACCCTGCTATGTTTTGGCAGAGTGTGTGAAAGATGGGGAGTGGAGCCTGGAAAGAAAGGCTAGAGTAATAATTCAGAAGTTTGATGTTATGCTTGTCTGATAATTGTGGGTGCAAAATTTTAGTAATTTGAAAGTATCTCATAATTGACGGTAGCTACTTAGCGATTATAACAACAATCATTAAATGACATAAGGAAGTCATAAATCCACAAGCAAATATAGGTCTGTACGAAGGTGTGAGCAATTGTTACAGCACACTATTACCCACTTAACCAAGACATAAATGAACTGTGAAGGGAATGATATTGGCTAGTATTCATATCAATCCAGCGCAAGTATATTTAGGCAATGCAAGTTTATTTTTATTTATTGGCATGCACCCGACTAGAGTGGTATTCATATGTGATGACGTGTATGCACTCACAGTATCACATTTCAGAAACATGCATACATAGCTGTTGCCTGTTGTCATCAAGAAAACAGTAGTAGTATTCAAGTACACCCGGCCTTTCTTTCAGTAATGTGTTATAATTTATTAAATGCCAAGAGCATGTGCGCTTTGGCTTGATAAAGCTCACCTGCGATCTCAAGGATAACCCACCGTTCTGTAGCCATAATTTGAGGAACAAAGTTGCTGAGATGCTGAAGGTGAGAGATCGGTGATGGTGTTGGGAGTTAGAGAGGTCGGCGTTGTTCTTGAGTTTGGAGACTGAGTGATTGGCGTCTGGAAGTCCACTCAAGTTCGGAGGCTAGAAGTTCCCTTTGAGGTTGGAGGATGTGCGGATCCTTGAGTGCGAGAGGAAAGCTAAACAGCCACTATTTTTACTCATTCTCGTGGAGGGTTCACACATCATACAGCAGCATATGCAAATCATGGTTATTGCTAGCCCTTCGCAAGGGAAGTCGGCATCTGGACGTCGGCTTGAGTTCAGAGGCTGGAGAATCTGTGGATCCTTGAATGCAAGAGGAAAGCTAACAGCCGCTCCGTGCTCGTGCAAGTTAAACAGCAGTAGGTACAAATATAAACACTTATGCATGTTATCTATTTTTGCTAGGCTCCTCCCCCTCGTAAAGAGGAAGAGCCAAGATCTGCAGACCTAAACCTATCAAGTTGAGGTCTAGAATACTGATCATGTAGGAACACATGCAAATAACTATTGCTGGACTCCTCCCCCTCTCAATAGGGGGTGGGGAGGGGGGAGTACAAGACCTACACCTCATCATATAACAGGATTTACATGCAATTTCAAGAAACTGGCTTGAACTATATCCTATATTGTAAACTAGTGCACATTGTACAAGTGTTGTACATGTAGTCATGTATTATACTTCCACAAATAGCCTGACTGGCCATCACTTTCTTCGATATTTTTGGGGATCACCTTCTTGAGATGGTTGACGTACTTTTGGCAAACAGCTGGTGTAAGGGTTTGCCAAAACTCCTGAACTCCTGCTTTCAATTGTTCTACATTTCTGGGTTTTACAGTGGTATGGAGATACTGTTTCATGGACCCCCAAATATTTTCTATTGGATTCAGGTCTGCGCATCAGCAGGGCTGTACCAACAGTTGATTCCTTCTTCCTCAAAATATGCTTGGGCCCACCGACTTGTATATACATGTATGTTTGGGATCCTTATCCTGCTGGAAGCGATGTCCCTCCGGATAGTGACGTCGGATAAATGGTAGTAAGGTAATATCAAGTATTCTAGTGTTCTCGCTTGCTCTTAAAAACACGGAACTCTTCTACCGATTTCGCGCTTCTCCCACTGGCACTCTTTTGCTCTACTCGCTGGCATTCTTCAACTTCTCACAACAACTTTGCCGTACTCGCTACTCTTTCTTTAAATTTCTCTCAAAGGTCAAACTCGAATTGTCACATGTGCTTTATTCACATGTACTCAGCATGCCTGTATGGGGAGGAGCTCACTCGAATGTCACACGTGAGTCACAGATGACATACTCGCATATGGAATTGCGAGTACCCGCGAGGGTGGCGAGAGTGCGAGGGTGGCGAGAGTACTCGCGTGTGCACACCTAAACATTCGCGCGTGTTACCTTACATGTGATCTGTACTGTAAACGGAACAGCAACTTTATTTTAATCACTACTGTATATACTTTATAGGGTAAGGATACCATGATGTATAGTTCAGCATCATGAATTAAAAATGAAATTTGCAAGAAAGCATGTTTTCGTAGAAGGGGCTGCCAAACATCTGACACACAACAGGCCTTGAAGGTAGAGAATGGGCAGGAATTGGAATTACCAGTGTAGGGAGCAGGGGGCGTCCCCCACAGTTTAAACCAGGGGGTGTGCCCCCCTAACATTTTCGTCGTGCAAGGTGTGAAGAACCACAGCTCTGACTGTTCCCATAGTAGGATGACGCAAAGGCTCAGTCAATCTTTCTTTGGTCCGCCGGTTCCGTGGCAAATTTCTCAAGGTAAGCTAATGCTATACACCGTTAGCTACAGTATATTGCTGTATGACAAGTGGGCGTGTAAACGCTCAGGCTGTGTTGTGTCGGATAAATTTCTTACACACAAAAAAATTATGGGACACGCCCCTGGAACCCCCTAGACACACACAAGAAGAATAAAAGTCATACATTAAGTAACTGAGCAACCATGGCATCAGAGGCCCATTTGTGTATTTTGTGTCTCTGTCACAGACACAAGCTTTGGGCCCTCCCTGTCTATACCAAGGCCCTCTCTGTTTACATTATGTGAGTTTAGGGTCCACCCTGTTTATAGACACAAGAGATACTGTCACTGACATGCCTTTAGGACCCTCCCTGTCTGCTGAATCACTGCCTTATGTGAGCTCCATGTTTACAGACACAGGCAAAGCTACTTGTGTATGGAGCTACATGTGTATACAACTCCTGCATACACTTGCTGCAATACTTGCTGCAATGTGATGTCTCAATTATACCAGAGTCGTTTTGCTAGCTTGGTTGCTATCCATCCTGCACTCTAAATTGGTTAGATACTTCACCCAATGGAATCTAGAAACCCTCAGGCCCTTACAAGCGTCAGGTTACATGTATAAGGCATCTTATAAATGGCCAGACATTTTTGTCTACTGGATGGAAAACAGATTTACAGTGTCAAGAGGAGATAAAGCCTCTCTAACTGAATCACAATATAGTAGCAATGCCATAGAAAATCATCTACAAATCAGGAGGCATGTAACCCATTAATCCCTCTGACTCGTACTGGTCAGGGTACACACCCGCTCAGGATACACACCATCCTCTGGGGATTTGTACAAGACTGCAACCAAACTTTCTGAGTAAATCTCTGCAATCTACCCCTTTCATCCACAAGAAAACAAAACAGAATACTTCCCACTCTCAATTTCAATGAGATATCCTATTCTAAACTCTTTACTGTATTGTAAAGCTACTATTATATTTTCCCCTTGTAAACCCTGATTTGAGGAGAAATTTACAGATTGTGGAGATAGAAATAACTTACTATTACTACGCTCTCAAGTCCTGTACAATTTCATTGAGGTATATGCCTGGCCTCTCCTGGACTGTGAAGGTGTGAAGGAAAATATACGGTCAACAAATGGTGGATGTGGAAGTTTTGTTAAAATTTGAGCGACTACTACAAATGCCTATAACCCCTGTAGCTAAAAACTATAACTTAGGCAAGTTACTTGCAATGGGACTCAAGAAAGAATATAATTCTTACAGCCCCAAAGCATTGGTCTATTCCAGTAAATGTCCATACACCCCCCATAGAAGAGTTTGACACCTCCTTTGACTCCTACCCTCATGGACAATTCAACTATTTTCACTTACATGTACACCCTGGACAAATGATAATTATACGAGCATCCCTGGACAAAGGAATGGAATCATTGTATGCCCCCCCGACAAAAGAAACAGAAGTGCTTAATTTGCACCCCTGGACAAAGTGATGATTGATGCTTTACCCCCTGGACGCATGCACTACAGCACAAGGCAATTGCTCCAAAACACAATATCCCCCCAGACAATAGCTTCAATGTATCCCCAGACAAACCCCCCTGGACACAGATAAACTTTCGTGACCCATCAGACAAAGTTCTCTTCTATGGGGGGTGTACGGACATTTACTAGTATAGCCCATTGTCGAAATTTGTGAGTGATATGACACTATGGTCACCTTCGCTAGCAGCTTCTCAAATAGTTTTAGTATATGTTACTATAGTAACATGGTATAGAATTTTTTTACATAGAGCATCCCATAAGAATCCCATAGAGCATAGGAAGCTCTAGAAATACAGGAAATGTGTACATACATGTATACTAAATGGCCTAGAGCATGGGCAGCTCTATGCTCTAAGCTATACATAGGCTTCCAAGCTTTCCACTGCAGCAGTTGCTGATGGTTTAGACACCAGGGCGCTGGATGAAGTACCCAAAAATGTGGCCATACTCTACAGGCGGCCTCAATGTCATGCCATTCATGAAACTCCCCATGGCTGTACATGTGAGGCTGTCTACTTCCTTGAGTCCCATTGTAGGTAACTTGCCCAAGTAGCAGTCTTTAGCTACTCGGGCCAGGGGCTTGCAAACTTGATACGATGAAGCCAACCGTGGCCCACCCCACTTCCACTTTCACCGTTTAGCATTGTTTCACACGCAGTGAAAAGCGGTACTTCTTTGTATCTACTGCAAGCCTATGAACAGTGAACATAGTCTTAGTGCTATTCATACAAATGTTATGTATGATTACCTGAAGATAGCTGTATACTGGCTATATCCTAGGTATCGTGGACCTAGGTACTTGCAGACTGCTGTTCGTTCATCAGCGAACTTGTCCGCAATTTTCACAGCCGTGAATTTCCATCTCGTGAGCTGCCATTGAGCTGTCTAGACTGTCGAGAGGGGCGCCAATAAATGAATTGAATGGTGTAGCAGCTCTGGTAGATGTTCGTCGTACACTGACAGAAATACGTAACTCTGTTTAATAGCAGTCTGTAAGAAGAATCGCGTGAACTCTCGATTTGAAATTTAACGCTGATGGGATCAACTGTCCCGTATTCGCTCAATAGCACCTCCAAAAAATGTTTTATACGGCTTTTGCTCTCGCTCGGCAACAGCAGAGTCACGAACAACACTCAACACACAAACACAAAAGCAATACTGGGTAGCTGCTAAATAAAATACGCTAAATTGATTAACATGTATCTGCGTAGCAAATCCGAGTCCTCCATAGTCATCAACACATAGGCGCACTTTAAGAAAACTCGACTCAATAAAACCGAAAGAAAGTGCAATTTCCACTGTTTAAAGACTGGCGAATTGCGTCATTTTTATTGCAGCCGATTGGCTAAATGCTACCTACCAGTAACCCACTTTTGGAAGATTTACTTTGGTTTTCTCTAAATTTAGCGCTTACGCAATAACCGCGCATGGTTTACTATGAATAACATTATGACGCGAGCTACACGCGCAGTTAACTAGTTATTGCGAGTAGGCAGTAGGCCAAAAGCTGATTGGTGGGTGGAGCTCAACGTCGTACTTGTCGTTGGGTGGGTTAGGCTCAATATCAGTGACTAACACTCTGAAATGGAGGGCTTCTTTGACTTGCCTTTTGCAGTAGGTCTTCATCTCTAATTTGCTTTAACTACTGCTTTTGACAAGCTCTAGTAGCTCAACATGTTTGCGCTAGATACACTCCTGCAGTATTTGTGTTTCTTGACAGAACATACTCATACAAATAGTGATAAAAATACCATAGATTAACTTTTGGCAATAAACTCTGTAGCCTTAGCATGCAGTACCTTCAATGGGTTCTTGGGCACTAATTTATGATGGTCCATTTTGTCAACTTAAATTATCCTGCATAGTTTAATTGCCCCAATTGACAGAATGGGTCCAACATTTACATGAAGTTGCACGTCACCAGCTTAATTTGCTTGCTGTGCTGTAAAGCCGGAGGGGGCATTGCAATGGTCAATCATTGATAACCCACGTGGTACAAACTTGCCAAAAATAAATATTCTGAAACCTGATAATTGTGTTAACAGTGCAGCAGCAAAAATTAAAGGGGAGATTCAAATCCCCCCCCCCCCCCCCCCCCTCCTACCAACCCACCACTGGACTACAAACTTAAGCATCCACAAGTACGAGAATCTATTTTCCCGCCACCACTACAAGTTTTAATTTGAGTTGAAACAGCTGCTGTCATAAGTATGGCATACATTATTCTTAATCATTTCCACCTGCATATATATTTGAATACTCAATTATCTAGAGTTGAGTGTAAAACAATAATGTAAAGTGTGTACACATACTCCCCCTCTCTCTAGTTTACTTGTGTTACAGAAACAAGCTATGCAAATGGCCAGTTACTGACAAATTAGCTACATTTTTTTGCATCAAGTTACATTCTACTGTTAATCACTAATCACCGGTGTAAGTAGCAACATACTATATTATTATATATTATATAATTATAGAAAATTGCCCACCTATGGTAGTCTTGTGCCCAGATGTTCACGCCTCCCATGGCAAAAGAATGTCTTGTGTTAATATCTCTTCGGAATAGCATCCCCATCCTGTCAATGATCTCTTCAGAATAACAGTCAGTCAATAACCTCTTCTGAATAACATCCTCATTCAGTCAATAATCTCTTTGAAATAGTATACTCATCCACTTATCTCTTTGGAATAGCATCCTCATCCCTCCTTTAACACTTGTAATTATGCACTGCTGAGGTGCAAAAGAGAAATCATATTCAAAGTAGCACACAAATTTATATATTGACAAATTGAGGAATTTGCAAAAACAATCTGAGGAATTATGCTTAAAACTTTGGTTTCAAGAAGATGGTAAGTTTTGTTATCCGTGTAACAATCTAATAGCTATTTCTAAATTTTGAAGAGAACTAAATCATACAAACGTTTTTATACGTTGGACCCATTCTGTCAATTGGGGCAATTAAACTATGCAGGATAATTTAAGTTGACTACAACAATTACCTAGATAAAGTGGCTATAATGAGCTGTGCTCTCCTATGCTGATGTTTTCTTGGTATTGTCAAACAGCAATACTGAGTTCCTCCACTCTTCCCTCCTCACAGCTGTATCGCAAGACGGCTCTAATATGGGCCGCAGAGAAAGGCCATCTAGAGACCGTCACCAAGCTAATTCAAGCTGGAGCCAATGTGGATGCACTCACTCTGGTTAGTGCAATTGTGATGGCTAGTATAGATTATGATTATAGTGACATACATGTATGCACTTAAAGGGAATTTGATATTCAGGGAAGGCTGTGGGTTCCAATAGTATTTCACCTGATGTATTCTATAAGCATTCATTTTGTCCACATTTGGATTGGTTATCGAAACTGGAAAAATGTTTGAATATCGTAAACTATAGCTATGTACAGTTGTAAATTTGTCGTCAGTGCATGTTGCCGGTTCGTCAAATTATTGCATACAACTAAATATTAATTATTTGCTCATTATCTGCTTAAATTTCATGTATCACATTAGAAATTAACCGAAAAGACTTGAACTTTAACTTTTGTTCTATCTTCTCCTCCTCCCCTCCCCCACCTCCCTTTTTCTCCTATTGTACCATTGACTATTACCAGGCGTAATTTTAGGGGTGGGTTCCGAGGTTTCCAGAAACTAGTCAGAGCTAAATAATTTTTTTACATTCTCACCTGTTCAGTTCCGGGTGATCTAGGTTAATAGCAAGCTCTAACATTGTAATTAAGCAACTGAGCCGACTGCATCGCTACATAGTAGGCGTGTCTGCATATATGTGTCATCAACAAGCACAAAGTCATAGTCATCCATAGACAAGACGGCAACTGTAGTGACTTAGGTAAGAATTCTGCCATCAAGTGAATGCACATAGGCTTATCAGCTTTATATAGGCATAACTTAAATTGTGTGGTTGCATTCTTCTACCGATGTTGACGGTGGCCTGTTGGGCCAATCATTTAGCAAAAAGCTAACAAGTCCACTATAACATAGCTATTTAATTAGTAGTTAAACATTTGCTACTAATCACTACACATACCTTATGGTGGAGGGGGAGAAAATGAACTTTTATCATTGCAGGAAGGAAAAAGTGTAAACATTTTAACCCCCTCCCCCTCCTCACTAGCCCCAAGTAGCTCATTTGAAAATTAGTAGGTTTTAAAATGACCATTTTTATCAGTTCATTAGTTGGCCGAGATTGGTTTTAAAAATTTGGCAATTACTATAATAAAAATTTGAAACTAATTGTGTGCCATTACTTCATTTGAGATAATGATCCCCAAAAATTTAAGTCATTAAAGGAGTGAGATACTACTACTGTACCGTGGGCATGTACCTTACCTAATTAATGATTTAATTAGTATGTTAGCTGGTAATAAAACGTTCCCCTAGAATTACAAAACTGCCTGTTTTAGCAGTTGTATAAGCCAATTGCAAAATTAAACAGTTATTGTTGGTTAGAGTATTTCAGCAACAGTCTAATTACCTATGCCTATGCTCTGATACAGACCCTCTTCCTGGGGGAATACGTACATGAGCCAACACTAACAATAATAATGTCCTCATGTTGCTGCCCGTAGTGCTGATATCATTGACCACGCACCCACAAACACAAGCGGGGCTTATAAGACCTCCAGTCAGAGACAAAAGCTATTGAAATTAGCAGGCAGAAGGATTCCTCAAACTCCTCCCCCCCCCCCCCCCCCCCTCCACACAACAAAGTTTCAGATTTCACCAGCCAAATACTTCCAATACTGTCATATACATGTACAGGACACTCCCAGAGCACATGTACCACACTTTCACATTCATACACTATCTGGATCATCAATCCCCTGCCAGTAATTTTAAAAAAATTCTCTATTTTTCAATACTTCTCTCTATTGTATCTAAAAAGAAATTTGTATTGGCTAATACCTCTTTTCTGGCTATCTATATTTAACTACAGCAACAATTCAGTAATTACTTTTATCCAGGTTTTCCTCTGCCTACCTCTATATGGTTTCCCTTTATACACTAATGCAAACAATATTTTAAGACATCTGTTCTTGCGTGCTATTAACAAGAACATTCATATAGATACTAATTCATATAGAGAAATATAGATACTAATTCATATAGAGAAGAGAGAGATACTATAGATACTAATTCATATAGAGAAACTGAAAGCTACAAGCTGTAGTATAGCCGTGCTGTTGTATGCAGGCAGGTTTTTGAGTAACTGTTCGGCTTGAGCTTCTCTTCAGGCTTCTACGGTCGCTTATTAATGTAGATGAAACACTGAAGCTGGAGCCATAGATGGTAGTGTAGGACACACTGTCCTCTGAAATATAAACCCGTTTCATTATGAAAGTTTGCTAGTGATTTGAAAAATTGTTAACACTGTATGAATGTGTAGTCCTAGTCACAGCAGTTTGACATAATTATAGTTGAAATTCAAAGCCATTTTAGAACTCACACCAGACTAATTAGTTTTGAGTCCTCTAGGGGGTTAATGAACTAGGCCATTCTAGCTAGATAATCCATTGCAGTATGCTTTCATAAAATAGTCACTAAATTATCCTCAAAGCTATTCCCTCATAATAGCTAGTTAAATTTTTTGGCTAAGTGCTTGAAGCAGACTTCAAATTAAAATGAAGTATCCCATCTTTGCAAGACAGTGGCTACTGGACTGTTTTGACAACAGGGATTCACTTCCTGCCTACAAGAGTGAGGTTTCTATGGTAACATATACCAAAAACAGTAAATACATCTCCATAAAAATGTATTTTATGGGATAGAAGACTATTATATTCCAGATCTGCTCCAGCAATAAACCTGGTTAGAGCAAAACATGGAAGAAGTGGTGTTCCTAGGCCCTCGCTTTATTCGGTTGCACAAAGGTAAAGCAAGGAGCCTCGCTCCCACTCACCTCAATTCCAAATCTAATGTTTACCAAGAAGCTATCAACCACTGATTATCGCTCATTAATAAATCAAGCTCGAGATGGTTGGAAGGAAATGGGCTTTTAGCATGTGCATAAAATATGCTCGTTCATAGCCTCATCCCCAGCCCTCCACCTTTTTTGGCTACACGAAGGAAAAGCGGTGAGGGGTGGGAAAGGGAGTGCATTGTGGGCATGTACGTCACCCAATTAAGTCAAATGTTTAAAACACTTTCTTGTCCTGGTAATATGTGGGATACTTCTTAATTAGCTTGAATATTTAATTATGGAATTCCTTAGCTATGACATGATGTTACAGGGAATTATTTACTATACGTAGCAATAGTAATTAAGAAAATCTAGTTACTTTTTATCTGTACTGTTGTTAATACACTACACAAATATTCACAATACATATATGGCATATTTTCTTATCGTAGAGGAGTTAAAGAATTGACCTGTGACAGTACTCCGCCCATCTTTTTACCCTCGCTATCTAGTAAAGTTTAAAGCATAACCAGCCTACCTTTATACACAAATCATGCAGTATACTGTCAAACCCGCATGACAGATCATATGTCAAAACCAGGACCACGAAGCCATGCTGATCAGCATTTCTATGCTCTGCCAATGTTACAGAGAAATGAATACTGCAGCTGTCCTTCACACAGGATTTTTCATTTGGGGGGTGGGAAAACATGGATATGCAGCTGTGGATGGGCGTGCCCCCTGTGCTCCCGTGAAGACTCCCCACCCCCACCCTCTTAAATTGGTAGTTTAAGCAATCAGAGGTTACCTGTAGTGCCCAGAAAGAATTGCTGAGTACCAACATTAATATAATGTGGGGTGAACTTTGGATTCCCCCCCTGTATGAAACCCTGCCTATGTGAAATACAATTGGGTCTTAAAATCTTAATTCAGACAATGCAATATACAAAGCTTTTCTTGAGGGATACCAGTAGCCCTCGTTCCCAGGCCTCTTCGCTCCGTTTCTTCTGTTATACAAGCAAGTGAAGTGAGCAAGAGGAAAAGCAGGGAAGGCCTGGTGCATTTTATTATGTGCCGTGACATAGGGTAGACGTAATTAACTGGTTGAGTGTACATCCCACCTACGCGTGGCTCTATGAACTTGCCACCCTCCACGAAGAAAGTTTCTGAGTTATTGCAAGTTATAGACTTGAAGTTCAACTGAGTCGACGGCAAGTTAAAGAGTGAGCGAGAGTTTTACCAGCAGTGAGATTAGAACTGAAATTACAGGATTTGGTAGATCCGGGCGGACATGAGGTAAGCTTATAGCCGTGTTTCTTCTCCAAAAGACGGCAACAGAGATAGTTCCGCCTTCTCTAGTACCCTGTGAGCGCCAAAGTTAAGCAGTAGTCGCTATAGCAGGTTTTTAATTCCCTGGTAGTCGATGATACAGTCTTTGGATAGCCTGTTTCACTGCAGGTTTTTTTTCCATTGGAACGCTGATCCATGTCTTATGTGCAGAGTTTTGGGAATCTAGAGGCATCAGCAACTCACAATATCAGTGGTCTAGCTTTCAGAGCAATCAGTAACTCTTCTTTACTTCATTAATAGATTGTAGCTACAGCGTACATGGCGACACATTAAAGTGTGCTGTCAACTGGTTAATTATGTCTACACAACGTCCACCCTACATCACGGTATGTGCTAAAATGTACCAGGCCATCCCCTGCTTTTCGTACTGCTAGCGATAGAAGCTGGCGATACAGGCCTCGGAACGATGCTAGGATACCGAAATAATTCAGATTTCAAAAGAAGTTCATTCTATCCTAAGGCACACCTGTACAGGTTGACCTATGCCACAGAAAATGAGGGAAAAGTCGACACAGCTATCTACACAACCATGGCGTCAGACTGTAGCCCCATTTGCGTATTTCCCACATCACTCCTCCAATCTCTGCTATAATCAGTAATAATTATGGTACCACCCCAGGTTTAATGAACAAGCCAATAGAAGCTCATGGTACATCCCATCTAAACACACACGCTACTGTAACAGATATCTATAGACCAAAATTATTGCCACAGATGCGAGTTTAGAGCCGGTCATGTCTATAGACACAGACACAAGAGTCACTGCTACAAACTGTGCGTCACAAAGTGAAATGGCTTTTCTATGTAGTTGCTTCACCCACTAACTCTCCACTATCACTGTTATCTCCACTCAATAGTGAAAGGATTGGACTACTGTCATTATGCACAATAAAAACTACAGGTGTTAAGCAGTTCTACCTCCTAGGCCGCCCAGGGTTCAACACCATACCGTATGTTTTGTTAATGGTCTGACAATAAGCATACAGCAATTAAAGAATTCACTACTCAGACATTCTTCTATACAGTCTACACGTAGGGGCTGAATTGCTTTGATACAAAAGAAGCCATTCTTTGGTGGCTACCTTTGAGCAAAACAGAGTTGGTGTGTACAATTTGTCAAAGGCGATGTATCTGAGTCAGGACACTGTAGATTGGTGTAAAGGTTGATACAGGGCTGGCATAAAGGCTAAAGTTTACAAAACCATTTGAATTGAGCGCCAATCGGCAATCTTGGTCCTGCTATAGGCATGCACATGACAGCCATTTCCGCACTTCAAATTTGGGAAAGACAGATGTGCAGATTTAGCACTCTATTACAGATGGAGGTATGGATACCTTGATGTATAGTTTAGCATCATGAATTAAGAATAGAAAGTGTGTTGTACTGGAAGGGGCTGCCAAACACGTGACACACAAAACGCCTTGAAGGTAGAGAATGGGCAGAAATTGTAACTGGTCATTCCCTTCGCAGGAGACTGGCATTTATGCAGAAAATGTTAACTCTTTAGCTACCAGCCAATGACGGTGTTTGCTGTCATCACATTACACCCCAACGACGGCGTTGACCATCATGCATAAAATGGCTGTCTAATTGACAGATGGCACTCAAAGAAGATCCCTCATGTGAACGACTATGTCACAATGAACACATCCTTAATTTGTAAGTACGAAACTTCAGTTATACCATATTTTCTCGTATTAAAGCCTCCCTCAAATAAATGTCGTCTTTGTTTATACGCCGAGTGAAATTTTGGTATTATCGTTAATAAGCACTGGCCAGTAATGAAATACTGGGTGTGTGGCACCTTTTGTACGTGGCATGTTCAATATTCGCCACCTTCTTGCAAGAGCAGCCATGTTTTACTGACACATCGCTGAAAAATCGATATAGGAAAGTACGGTGAGCTTCTACTCTCCGCCCGCACCCAACCCACTGCATCTGTGTGAGTGCACGTGGCCATACTGCCAGCCAGCTGATGCCAAGGCCTTTATATAAGGAAATGCGGTAACTGTAACAAATTTACCTTATTCATAGCTGTACTCAAGTATGGAGTCACGCTGGCACAGCACATTCATATAGATTGTTCATCTCACACCTCAAAAAAGAAAAGTCATACGTTAAGTTATTTACTAACCATTGCATCAAAGGCCCATGTATGTATTTTGTGACTGTCACAGACACAAGCTTTTGGCACTCCTGGTCTTACCAATAGCAGTCACTACTACAGATACAAGCTTGGGGCCCTCCCTGTCTACTGAATCACTGCCACATGTGAGCTCCCTGTTTACAGACAGAGCTACATGTGTATGGAGCTACATGTCTATACAACTCCTGTATACACTTGCTGCAATGTGCTGTTTCAATTATATCAGAATCATGACACTACAGCAAAAGTGCACAGTCGTTTTGCTAGCTTGGTTGCTATCCATCCTGCACTCTAAATTGTTTAGACACTTCACCCAATGGAATCTAGAAACTCTCAGGCCCTTACAAGCGTCAGGTTATAAGGTATCTTGTATATGGCCAGACGTTTGTGTCTACTGGAGGAAGTAATGGATAACAGATTTACAATGTCAGAGGGAGATAAAGCCTCTCCAACTGAATCACAATAGTAGCAATACCAAAAAAATTATCTACAAATCTGGAGGCATGTAACCGATTAATTCCTCTGTGGGATTGCGAGTAACCGCGAGGGTGGCGAGAGTACTTTCGCGCGTGTTACCTTACATATTACCTTAGATGTGATCTGTACTGTAAATGGAACAGCAACTTTTTTTTTGATTACTACTGTATATCAGAGGAGGTCGGCCACGGTTGACCTTTTATAATCAGCTCTCATTAAAATCACATGACATATATATATACAATCAAAAGGCAATCTTGCATGTGATCGACGTTAATAAGCCGTGAAGTATTGCAAACGCCATAGGGAAAGAATTGAAGATTTCGCCTGTTTTCCCCTGGCCTGTCACTTCGAAAATGAACTTTTAAGGAAGAAACATAGTGTTAAGTTTTGTGTTTTCCCCAGACAATTGTGAAGTCTTTGTTGGCTCTGGGTGCAAACAGTCCGCTGATTCTGTGAGAGCTCGGAATGGCTGGAAGGAGCGACCAGCCACCATCTGGAAAGCGTTTGTGCACCTCGCCGGATGGGTCTTCCCTCATGAACAGATCGTAGATCCCGGTCCGCTTTTCTTCGTCGTCCCAAAAGCTCACTCTAATGTTTCACAGCTCAACTGTTATGATGCTAAAGCTAGGGATCTGATAACAATACGACGATCCAACATCAATTACGTCCAGCGGGCCTTGAGGTTTGTTGTCAGTGTCAGGCATTTTGAATCGAGGCGAGTAGCTCTCAATAGAAGAGCTGCCGTCATGGCTATTCTCCATCCATCTAATTCCGTCCCACTTTGCACGTTGCACATCTTTTCCCCGCCCCTTCCGGTCACGTGGTACTAAAATCAATTATTACTTATTCGCGTAGCTTGTCCAACCTCCTCTGACTGTATATACTCCATAGAGTATGGACACCATGATGTATAGTTTAGCATCATGAATTAAAAATGAAAATTGCAAGAAAGCATGTTTTCGTAGAAGGGGCTGCCAAACATCTGACACACAACAGGCCTTGAAGGTAGAGAATGGGCAGGAATTGGAATCACCGGTAAAGGAAGCAGGGGGCGTGGGGGGCTGCAGCCCCCCCACACTTTACGACCAGGGGGCTGAGCCCCCCTAACATTCCGAGTGCGAGGTCAACGGCCAGGCTGTGTTGTGTCGGATAAATTTCTTACACTCAAAAGAATCCCAGCTTTGGGCCCTCCCTGTCTATACCAACAGCAGTCACTACTACAGATACAAGCTCAAGGCCCTCTCTGTTTACATTATGTGAGCTTAGGGTCCAACCTGTTTACAGACACAAGAGATACTGTCACTGACATGACTTTAGGGCCCTCCCTGTCTACTGAATCACTGCCATATATGAGTTCCATGTTTACCGACACAGAGCTACTTGTGTATGGAGCTACATGTGTATACAACTCCTGCATACACTTGCTGCAATACTTGTGATGTCTCAATTACATCAGAGTAATCAGAGTAAAGCGGAAGCATGACACCACAGCAAAAGTGCACTGTCGTTATGCTAGCTTGGTAGCCTCGTACCCAGGCCACGCGGGAAAAAAAGAGTGGTCTGGTATCCACTGTTCGCGCATGCGCGAGAATTTATGGAATAGGGTCAGTAAATGTATCCGTGAACGGTCTTAGTCACATGCCTAGGAGTGGTACGAAAACAGTATACGGTATAGTAAGCGAAAGAACTAAAAAACAGACTTTCTACAACTGAAATGCAGTCACCCTTGGTAAAGCGGCCTGTAATCATCTATCGGCTACGATTATGGTAGCTATCTTACCATAAAAAGTCGGAAGCGCCTTTCTCCTGACAATGTTGTGAGCTGCTCGATTCTCAATCGCAGATCTGGCCTTCTAGGCATTTCAGCAGCAAACAGGACCCAAGGGTTGAACTACCGCTCACTTTCTGGGCATCTATCTGGCGAAAACCCATTCTACAGGCTAGCAGAATCAGCAAACTCGCTGCCATCATTGACAATACGGAAATATACGTACATATACGTATCGATTATACGGACCATTTCCAAACATACGTGGATTCCTAGGTTTTTCTGGGAATGGTCTCACGTGCGCAAACAGTGGATACCAGGCAACTCTTTTTTCCCCGCGTGGCCTGGGTACGAGGTCACTAACTTGGTTGCTATCCATCCTATACTCTAAATTGGTTAGACACTTCTCCCAATGGAATCTAGAAACTCTCAGGCCCTTAGAAGTGTCAGGTTATAAGGTATCTTGTATATGGCCAGACATTTTTGTCTACTGGAAGAACTAATGGATAACAGATTTACAGTGTCAGTAGAAGATAAACCCTCTCCAACTGAATCACAATACAGTAGCAATGCCAAAGAAAATCACCTACGAATCTGAAGGCATGTAACCCATTAATCCCTCTGACTCGTACTCGTACTGGTCAGGGTACCCACCCGGGAATACTGTAGACCTCAAACACCCCTTGGAATTTATAGAATGTAAGAGTGCTGCGTGTATAGCTAGCACAATCATGGAAGTTTAATTGCAGTTTAATCCTGCAGTAATTAAGGGCAGGGTAAGAGGGATAATTATCCTAAATGGAATTGCTAATGAAACTTGTACAAAGTATCGTTTTGAGGAAGCCTTATTTCAATTCAGTTTCCTTCCGCTTCCCTTCTCACATGCAGATTGGCACAACTGCCCTAATACGGGCTGCAGAGGGAGGCCGTCTGGAGGTTGTCACCAAGCTCATTGAAATGGGCGCCAGTGTGGACACAACAGATCATGTTAGTATGCCTGGCGTGCATATATAATGCTCGCAGTGATTTCAGAGGAGGTTGTGGGTTCCTTGCTTAGAGTATGGTTCAAAGCAACCAACATATGTGTAGTTGGTGTATTACAGGTGATTTGTAGTATATCGGTGATATAAAGACAGCTGTGGTCGGGTTCAGAGTATTCCAACAGTATTCTACATGATACACAGGGCACTTTCTACACTCCCCACCCACACACATACTCCCACTCAACCGTAAGAGACTCTTTCTCTAACTCCACCACCACAAGCATCGTTACTTTTGGAGTTTAATAAATATTTTTTAATAAAATGTATTACTTCTAGATGGGTAGAAATGGATAATGCTGTTAGCTTTAGCCACAAGTGTTAGTATGTCTTGTGAAACTAGGATTGTTATCAAAACGAGCTGTAATCGGCACTACTAATCATGGCCAACTTACGAGCTTATTGCAAGGTAAAATTTGCCAATTTTGGTGATTACTTTGGCTAATTAAAAATTGTGAACTTTTATAGACCCATATATGTTGTTGGGGAGATCATCGACACACATAGTGCTACATGAATTCAAACTGTAAAAATGACAACTCTTGTGTGATACCGTTGGGCTAATCAACTTTCAGTTAACAAAAGCTGCTGAGTTAGCTATAGCAAAGCTATTTAATTAGTACTTAAATATCCGTCAGTAATGAATGTACCTTGCGGTGGAGGGGGGGATGAACTTTTGTTTACAGTTGACTACAGCACTGCCACAAGTCATGCAGTTTTGGTGGTTTAGACATTTTCAGTTTCATACAACTGCTTACATAACCTGGTTGTTGATAATTAGTAATTTCATAGAATAATTATACTGCTAATGTACCGTGAATATTGAAATATGCCAGCCTCGAACCCGTAACAATGACAGTTGTTGTGATGTACTGGTTTTGGACACGTAGCTTAGTCAGGCTTTAGATATTGTTGTTTTCTCAATATTCTAAGAACTTTTATTCCATTTCCTGTAAGTGGAAGTTGATTGTTAATATTCTCTTCTAGCCTATACATAGCTATGATGATGACGTAATATTCACAAATAGCCCCGGCTTTGCACATTCACATGCACGGTTTAAAGTGTTTCCGTGCAAAATAGCTGAGTTACAGCAAAAAGGTTTTTTGCCTCTTACTAACTAAGGTGCCACCTTAAAGCCGTTCTATTAATGCAACAATGCCTCTATAAGTAATTACAAGTGCTTATTGATTCAATGCATTTGTATATTATTGATCTAAAAAGGTACTTCTAACGTTTTCTTTCCATAAGTTAAAGTGGTGTCTGTCTCAACCATTCCAATAACAAATACTGTCAGTGCTCAATTGCACGATTTTGGAGCGCAAAAATAGCCTCCAGCTCATTTTGAGGCCCCACTAATCAGCTTTGTTTCAGACAGAGTGTGTGAAAAAAGGTAGGGAGTGGAGCCTGGAAAGGAAGGCTAGAGTAATAATTCAGAAGTTTGATGTTATACTTGGCTGTTAATTGTGGGTACAGCTACTTAGCAATTATAATAATAATTATTAAATGACATGAGGAAGTCATAAATCCACAAGCAAATATAGGTCTATGCGTAGGTGTGAGCAATTGTGACAGCACACTATTACCCACTTAACCAAGACATAAATGAACTGTGAAGGGAATGATATTGGCTAGTATTCATATCAATCCAGCCCAAGTATATTTAGGCAATGCAAATTTATTTTTATTTATTGGCATGCACCCGACTAGAATGGTATCATATGCGATGACGTGTATGCACTCACAGTATCCCATTTCAGAGACATGCATACATAGCTGTTGCCTGTTGTCATCAAGAAAACAGTAGTAGTATTCAAGTACACCCGGCCTTTTTTTTTAGTAATGTGTTATAATTAATTTTATTAAATGCCTAAAGCATGTGCGCTCTGGCTTGATAAAGCTCACCTGCGATCTCAAGGATAACCCACCGTTCCGTAGCCATAATTTGAGGAACAAAGTCGCTGAGATGCTGAAGGTGAGAGATCGGTGACGGTATTGGGAGTTAGAGAGGTCGGCGATGTTCTTGAGTTTGGAAACTGAGTGATTGGCGTCTGGAAGTCTACTCAAGTTCGGAGGCTAGAAGTTCCCTTTGAGGTTGGAGGATGTGTGGGTCCTTGAGTGTGAGAGGAAAGCTATAAAGCCACTTTTTTACTCATTCTTGTGGAGGGTTCACACATCATACAGCAGCATGTGCAAATCATGGTTATTGCTAGCCCTTCGCAAGGGAAGTCGGCATCTGGACGTCGGCTTGAGTTCGGAGGCTGGAGAATCTGTGGATCCTTGACTGCAAGAGGAAAGCTAACAGCCGCTCTTTATATTCGTTCTCGTGGAAGTAAAACAGCAGTAGGTACAAATATAAACACTTATCCATGTTATCTATTTGTGCTAGGCTCCTCCCCCTCGTAAAGAGGAAGAGCCAAGATCTGCAGGAGACCTAAACCTCATCAGCATCTGCATACTGTTTGAAGTTCAATATTTTTACTTGGCAGTAAGTAGTACAGATGAAATTTTACTTTATAGATCCCATATCAAGTTGAGGTCTAGAATACTGGTCATGCAGGAACACATGTAAATAACTATTGCTGGACTCCTCCCCCTCTTGATAGGGTGGAGGAGTACAATACCTACACCTCATCATATAACATGCAATTTCAAGAAACTGGCTTGAACTATATCCTATATTGTAAACTAGTGTTGTACATGTAGTCATGTATCATACTTCCACAAATAGCCTGACCTGCCACCACCTTCTTCGATAATTTTGGGGATCACCTTCTTGAGATGGTTGACATACTTTTGGAAAACAGCTGGTGTAACGGTTTGCCAAAACTCCTGAACTCCTGCTTTCAATTGTTCAATATATCTGGGTTTTACAGTGATACGGAGATTCTGTTTCATGGACCCCCAAATATTTTCTATTGGATTCAGGTCTGCGCATCATGCAGGGGTGTACCAACAGTTGATTCCTTCTTCCTCAAAATATGCTTCGGCCCACCGACTTGTATATATGTTTGGGATCATTATCCTACTGGAAGCGGTGTCCCTCCGGATAGTGACGTTGGATAAATGGTAGTAAGGCAATATCAAGTATTGTAGTGTACCTGGTTGCTGTTAGCGTCCCTGTAAACATTACTATGGAAGATGCTCCTTTTGCCGATATTCCCTCCAAACAAGAATTTTTGGTGGATGTTTAGGTCTTCTAGCTAGCCTTACCGGATGGCCTTTCTTTTGGTATGTGACTTTCCGGTGAGACTCAAGTTTAATGGAGCTCTCGTCAGTCCAAATCACATCTGATAGTTGGAGGTTTCTCTCTGCAATACGATCCATACACCACGTCATTCTTTTTTCCTTGCTGATTTCGCTAATCAGTGCACAATACCATGTCTCCTTGGCACTCCATCCTACTGCATTACCTGCCCTCTTGACTATACTTATTGAAATACTGACATCCAAAAACTTCTCCATAAGCATGCCATGGAGTTATCGAGATGTCAGCTGAAGGTTTTGCTTCCATAGCTTCATCCATAAACCAGAAGTGTTCGTTTTTCAACAGTCTCCTCCTTGGTGCCCTTTTCCAATCAGCTACAGAGCTAGTTTGATCATACTTTTTCAGCAGAAAGTACAAGGACTTCCTTGAAACTTTAATCCCTTCCTCGAGCAGTCTTTCCCTAATCTTGATTACTGAAAATCCAGCCCTATGTATCATGTGTTCACACACATACGTCCCATGCTACTGAGTGAGTGTTTGCCTCTCGATCGTTTGTCTGATCTCCGCACATTCTCGCTCTTTCCTGACGATCTAACACCTCTCCCACTCAGTGGCACTCTCTCTCTTGTTCTGCCAGCTGACACTCTTCTTCGACTTCGTACTTTCTTAAGCTCTCACTTTGATCTCTACCAAAGGTCAAATTTGTTCTTGCTTGCTCTTAAAAACACGGAACTCTACTACTGATTTCGTGCTTCTCCCACTGGCACTCTTTTGCTCTACTCGCTGGCATTCTTCAACTTCTCACAACAACTTTGCCGTACTCGCTACTCTTTCTTTAAATTTCTCTCAAAGGTCAAACTCGAATTGTCAGATGTGCTTTATTCACGTGTACTCAGCATGCATGTATGGGGATGAGCTCACTCGAATGTCACACGCGAGTCACAGATGACATACTCGCATATGGAATTGCGAGTAACCGCGATGGTGGAGAGAGTACTCACGTGTGCACACCTAAACATTCGCGCGTGTTACCTTACATGTGATCTGTACTGTAAATGGAACAGCAACTTTTTTTGATCACTACTGTATATACTTTATAGGGTATGGATACCATGCATGATGTATAGTTCAGCATCATGAATTAAAAATGAAATTTGCAAGAAAGCATGTTTTCGTAGAATTGGCTGCCAAACATCTGACACACAACAGGCCTTGAAGGTAGAGAATGGGCAGGAATTGGAATCACCGGTATGGAAGCAGGGGGTGTGGGGGGCTGCAGCTCCCCTAACATATTCGTTGTGTGAGGTGTGAAGAACCACAGCTTTGACTGTTCCCGCAGTAGGATGACGCAGCCAACCTTTTATCGGCCCCCCGGTTCCGCGGCAAACTTCTCAAGGTAAGCTAATGCTATACACCATTAGCTACAGCTTAGCTACATGTACGCCTTTCACGTCTGCTTGCCACATGGCGGTGTGACCAGTGGGTGTGTCAATGGCCAGGCTGTATTGTGTCGGATTTTACACCCAAAAAATTTACAAATTTCCCACGGGACACGCCCCTGCAACCCCCCAGAAAAGTCATACATTAAGTAACTGAACAACCATATGGCATCAGAGGCCCATTTGTGTATGTCTTGTCTCTGTCACAGACACAAGCTTTGGGCCCTCGATCCCTGTGACAACAATAGCAGTCATTACTACTGATACAAGCTTAAGGCCCTCTCTGTTTACATGATGTGAGTTTAGGGTCCACCCTGTTTACAGACACACAAGATGCTGTCACTGACATGACTTTAGGGCCCTCCCTGTCTACTAAATCACTGCCTTATGTGAGCTCCATGTTTACAGACGCAGAGCTACTTGTGTATGGAGCTACATGTGTATACAACTCCGGCATACACTTGCTGCAATGCTTGCTGCAATGTTTCAGCATATCAGAGTAAAGCAGAAGCATGACACGACAGCAAAAGTGCACAGTCGCTATGCTAGCTTGGTTGCTATCCATCCTGCACTCTAAATTGGTTAGACACTTCACCCAATGGAATCTAGAAACCCTCAGGCCCATATAGCAGCGTCAGGTTACATGCATAAGGCATCTTGTAAATGGCCAGACATTTTTGTCTACTGGAGGAAGTAATGGAAAACAGATTTACAGTGTCAAGAGGAGATAAAGCCTCTCCAACTAGTAGCAATGCCAAAGAAAATCGTCTACAAATCAGGAGGCATGTAACCCATTAATCCCTCTGACTCGTACTCGTACTGGTCAGGGTACACACCCGCTCAGGGTACACACCATGCTCTTGGGATTTGTCCAAGACTGCAACCAAACTTTCAGAGTAAATCTCTGCAATCTACCCATTTCATCCCCAAGAAAACAAAACAGAATACTTCCCACTCTCAATTTCAATGACATATCCTATTCTAAACCCTTTACTGTATTGTAAAGCTACTATTATATTTTCTCCTTGTAAATCCTGATTTGAGGAGAAATTTACAGATTGTGGAGATAGAAATAACTTGCTATTACTATGCTCTCAAGTTCTGTGCAATTTCATTGAGGTAGCTATATGCCTGGCCTCTTCTGGACTGTGAAGGTGTGAAGGAAAATGTATGGTCAATTAACAAATGATGGATGTGGAAGTTTTTAAAAATTTGAGTGACTACTACAAATCCCTATAGCCCCTGTAGCTAAAAACTATCTTAGGCAAGTTACTTGCAATGGGACTCAAGAAAGAATAGAATTCTTACCACCCCAAAGCATTGGGCTATTCCAGTAAATGTCCATACACTCCCCATAGAAGAGTTTGACACCCCCTTTGACTCCTACCCCCCTGGACAATTCAACTATTTTCACTTACATGTACACCCTGGACAAATGATAATTATACGAGCATCCCTGGACAAAGGAATGGAATCATTGTATGTGCCCCCCCCCCCCCCCCCGACAAAAGAAACAGAACTGCTTTGCACCCCTGGATAAAGTGAAGATTGATGCTTTACACCCTGGACGCATGCACTACAGCACCAGGCAATTGCTCCAAAACACAATAACCCCCCAGACAATAGCTTCAATGTATCCCCAGACAAAATCCCCTGGACACAGATAAATTTCCGTGACCCCTCAGACAAAGTTGTCTTCTATGGGTGGTGTACGGACATTTACTGGTATAGCCCATTGTCGAAATTTGTGAGTGATATGACACTATGGTCACCTTCGCTAGCAGCTTCTCAAATAGTTTTAGTATATGTTACTATAGTAACATGGTATAGTCATAGAGCATCCCATAAGAATCCCATAGAGCATAGGAAGCTCTAGAAATACAGGAAATGTGTACATATATGGCCTAGAGCATGGGCAGCTCTATGCTCTAAGCTATACATAGGCTTCCAAGCTTTCCACTGCAGCAGTTGCTGGTGGTTTAGACACCAGGGCGCTGGATGAAGTACGCAAAAATGTGGCCATACTCTACAGGCGGCCTCAATGTCATGCCATTCATGAAATTCCCCATGGCTGTAAGTACATGTGAGGCTGTCTACTTCCTTGAGTCCCATAATATTTGTAGGTAACTTTCCCAAGTAGCAGTCTTTAGCTACTCGGGCCAGGGGCTTGCAAACTTGATACGCACTTGCTGATGAAGCCAACTGTGGCCCACCCCACTTCCGCTTTCACCGTTTAGCGTTTCACACGCAGTGAAAAGCGGTACTTCTTTGTATCTACTGCAAGCCTATGAACAGTAAACGTAGTCTTAGTGCTATTCATACAAATGTTATGTAGTCTATGATTACCTGAAGATAACTGTGTACTGGCTATATCCTAGGTATCGTGGAACTAGGTACTTGCAGACTGCTGTTCGTTCATCGGCGACCTTGTCCAAACTACTTGCAAATTTCACAGCCGTGAACTTCCATCTCGTGAGCTACCGTTGAGCTGTCTAGACAGTCGAGTCCAAAAAACGCTTTATACGGCTTTTGCTCTCGCTCGGCAACAGCAGCAGGTCACGAACAACACTCAAGCTACTGAACACACAAACACAAAAGCAATACTGGGTAGCTGCTAAATAAAATACGCTAAATTAATTAACATGTTTCTGCGTAAACTCGACTCAAGAAAACTGGAAGAAAGTGCACCGTTTAAAGACTGGCGAATTGCGTCATTTATATTTCACCCACTTTTGGAAGATTTATTTTGGTCTTCTCTAAATTTAGTGCTTACGCAATAACCGCGCATGGTTTACTATGAATAACATTATGACACGTGCTACACGCGCAGTTATTGCGTGGGCAGTAGGCCAAAAGCTGATTGGTGGGTGGAGCTCAACGTTGTACTTATCATCGGGTGACTAACACTCTGAAATGGAGGGCTTCTTTGATGAAGTGTGTTTGCTGCTCGTCTGGCACCTTGACGTCATCACAGAATACCTGATGATTGTGGCCAAATGTATGGCTGACTTCTCCAGCTGACTCTTTGCACCAAGTTACATTCTACGTTAATCACTAATCACCGGTGTAAGTAGCAACATACTATATAGCAGGAAATTTTTATATGACCTGATAACTAGTGCTAAAATAAGAACCTGCAAAATTTTGCATACATGACATCTTTGACGCCCATGTATAACAGTAATTACATTTACACAAATTAATGTAAATACAGCTACAGGAGGACATTCCTGGATTTTGAATTATAGATAATTGCCCACCTATGGTAGTCTTGTGCCCAGACGTTCACGCCTCCCATGGCAAAAGAATGTCTTGTGTTAATATCTCTTCGGAATAGCATCCCCATCCTGTCAATGGTCTCTTCAGAATAACATCCTCATTCAGTCAATAACCTCTTCTGAATAACATCCTCATTCAGTCAATAATTAATATTCTCATCTACCCATCTCTTTGGAATAACATCCTCATCCCTCCTTTAATACTTGTAATCATGCACTGCTGAGGTGCAAAAGAGAAATCATATTCAAAGTAACACACAAATTTATATATTGACAAATTGAGGAAGTTGCAAAAACAATATGCGTAAAACTTTGGTTTCGAGAAGATGGTAAGTTTTGCTATCAAAAAAAATGATACTGGTCTCTCTGACAAGGAGAAGAGTGTCCTGCTATAATTATGGTCATGCAGAGAGCAATTGTATCAGTTGTCTGATTGCCAAAGATGGCTATAATTAGTGTTGCTAATTTTGTCTAAAATATTAACTGGTTGTAAAACTGAAGCTTTTATTATTGGTAATTTTTATGATAGCATTAGTTAATCACCAAAATTAAATCCACCTCGTACTTGTGATTTTATGGGGGATTCAACCCATCCCCCCTTTCTGCAACTTTAACACAGCAAAACGCATCTGCAAATACGGAGCTGTATCAATACGTCCTTCACATCGTACTTCACTCTGAGACGTATAGATATGGATGGCCGTTAGCAGTTGTACAACGGAGCCGTCTATTACCGTATGTGGACTATTTTCAAAACGGATGAAGATGGTATTCCGTCCTCTTGTACATCTACTCGCCGTCGAAATGACGAAATTGTAGGAGGGGGAGTGGGGGGTGGGGTGGCGGTACATGTCCAATATAATGTACATTAATGTGTACTAGGAAATGATTCATGCTATTTTAAATAATTAATGGAATAGCTGAGACAGTTTGCTTTCAACACTAGTATTTAATTAAGTTCTTGAAAGTGAAAATCAGTAGCAATTAGATGGACAGAATACTGCCACTAATGTTCTCATCCCTATATTGATGTAATGGAAGCCATGCACTTCTGCAGGGTTGGTATGGAAATTCATCGCTTTCAAATATCTCAATGCTCCACACAAACTTATAGAGTCTAATTTGTTTTCGGATATGCATGCAAGGTTATTAACTGATAATATAGTATATGAGCATCCATGATGCACCCAATAAAGCTTAAAAATCTTGACGAGCATGCTTGGAGATGATTATGTCTTTTCTGCCTCAAACGCTGCTTGCCAAATTGCTCCACTACAGCGTGTCAATTAATTTTGTTATGGCATTTCCTTAAGCAATTGTCCTGTTTTCATTATTTCAATTCTATTTGTGAGTTACAGCTACCTAGATTCACTGCTACTGCTGTGACAGTGTCGTGAGTAGACTGTCTGGGCAACTTTACTAAAAACATTGCTTAGTCAGGCTATAGATATTGTTGTTTTCTCAATATTCTAGCAACTTTTGTTCCATTTTCTGTATGTGGATGTTAATTGTTAATTATTCTCTTCTAGCCTGTACATAGCTATGATGATGATGTAATATTTAAAAATAGTCCCGGCTTTGTATATTCACATGCATGGTTTGAAGTGTTTTTTGTGCATTACAGCTGAGTTACAGCAAAGTGGTTTTTGCCTCTCATTAAAGCACCAGCTTAAAGCCATCCTATTAATGTAACAATGCGTCTATAAGCGATTGCTCTTGCTAAAAAGATGCTTCTAACGTTTTCTTTCCAAAAGTTAAAGTGGTGTCTGTCTCAACCATTCCGTTAACAAATATTGTCAGTACTCAATTGCATGATTTTGAAGAGCAAAAATAGCCTCCAGCTTGTTTTGAGGCCTCACTACCCAGCTATGTTTTGGACAGAGTGTGTGAAAAAAGATGGGAAGTGGAGCCGGGGAAGGAGGCTAGAGTCAGAAGTTTTATGTTATGCTTGACTGTTAATTGTGGGTACAATATTTAGTAATTTGAAAATATCTCACGATTGATGGTAGCTACTTAGTAATTATAATAATTAGTATTAAGGAAGTCATAAATCTACAAGCAAATAGAGGTCTATACGTAGGTATGAGCAATTGTGACAGCACACTATTACCCACTTAAGCAAGCCATAAATGAACTGTGAAGAGGATTATATTGGCTAGTATTCATATGAATCAGAGCATGCTATGTACAACATGCAATTAATTTCATGCAATTAATTAATTACAGGTGGCCTGGGGAAAAACATTAGGTGTATTGTGTGTGTAGGTAGCATGACCATGGAACTTTAATTGCAGTTTAGACCTGTATTGAGTAAGTCCAGGGTTGAGAGGAGGTGGTTATAAAATGTCTCAAATAGGAATTGGTAATGAATCTTGTACAACATTGTCTTTTTTAAGATGCCTTACCACCTGTTAAGCATGGTGATCAATAAATTTACAACTTTTGCTGCTAAGTGGCTGGACCCGAGCAGTTTTAATTAGTATGTTTTAACTCATTGCACGCCGTAAGCCACTTTAATGGCTATTACGTAATCATTCCACTACGCCACAAGCCACTTAAGTGGCTATGACGACCGTAAGTTCTTAGTACGGCTAGGAAGGGGTAGCCCCTTCCTTTATTAGCCGCTAAATAGTTAGAGTGATTAGTAATGATGATGTAACAGTACCGAATGTAGACAAAATTTGTAAAAGAACGGATATACACGGCAAAATATAACATTGATTAGCTACGGCTAGCCATGCTGGCTACACTGCTACACGGATAATCAGGCTCTGCTGTCATCTTCACTGACACTTGTGAGGTTCTTGCTTCTGTAGAGAGTCAGACATTCAGTAGGACCATCTTTCTTTGATGCCAGGGCGCAAAAACTACGCTTACAGCAGTGCCGTATCGAACTTACCGTGTACCGATTGATCGATCCTGAAGCGCCTGCATGGTTCCAATCTGCCGCCCTTTTTGCCTTAGATGGCTGCAGCAGATAGTCTCCCAACAAAAGCAGCAAAGATTCCGTTGCTTCTTTGACTTGGTAAGTGAAAAAACTGCCAAACGCTACACTGATATTTTTAGTCTGCCATTTTTTGTAGAAACTAACGCGTGGTGGCATCACGCGCGTGACGTAATGATGGCGTGCAATGAGTTAAGTTTTATGTATAAATCCATTTATGGCCTATTACTAAGTACAGTGAGCTACTGTTAACTAAATGAAGAACTGCGGGATGGAAGCTGCCCGAATGTAAAAACAGTCTATGCCAGATAAAGTAGAGCACTGGAGATTGGAATATTTATACAAATCCGTGTACATTTACTATGCACATCAATTTCATGTTCTGTGTGAAGTGATTTACGCTGTTGGAATCTATGATAACAAAATCCACTATTATGGGATGGTTGCGGGTCTCTGCTTTTACTTTGTGTGCTTTATTTAATGAATAAGGTAAAATACATAAGTTTAGAGCATTTTCAATAAGCAATGAATTTTTGATATTAGCTACTGCGTACATCCGAGATGTTAGACGTTATTTGCAGCATAAGTAGGTATACTTTTTAGTGATAGACAAAGCACAGGCTGAATGAAGTTTTCATAATAATCAATCACTGTGTGTCCCAAGTAGTGATCCGATTGATTCATGTAATGAAATAGAGGATGTTACCAATCCAACTAGTGGAATTGTAAAGAGTTTTCAGCTTCAGTCAGATGCTAATTTTTATTAAGAAAACTGGTATTGGGCTCTCTGAGTGGAACTAGAGTATCTTTCCTATAATTATGCACATTACAGCAGCAAGATGATAGTGCTGACTTTCCTCCTATTAATTACATTTTACAATCTCCAAATAACAGAATGTCTGCTCCCCCACTCCACCCCTTCATCCAACACCTATGCATGTCATGACACCAATATTATTGTGGAATGGAAGTAATCAACTTATTCTTATCATCATACAAGTACAACTATGACATTGTGTCACTTAGGTGTAATGCCACCTTATAATAAGGGTAGCTTTATACACACAGATTTTGTTTTGTAACTTTTTTGGCATTTTGTACAATGCACAGATTAGACAAAATCTGAATTGCAAATGAAGTCAACATTTAGCCGTGGTTCAGAGTGATTCAGTAGCCTCCATACGGGAGGATGGATGGAATTTGAATCCTAGACAACAATAGAATAAGGTTTAAGTTTAACAGCTGTTCAACAAGCCATGAAGTAGGCCAAAATAGGCAGCACTGGTCTATGCCAAAACAGGCTTTATGCACAAACTAAGACCCTCTCCTCTTCCCACCACCTTAACATTTAGTGCTATTAATCAATAATTGATAGTTATGTTGATGGCTTTACATCTCTGGTAGCACAAGTTAAAAAAAAAATCATTCCTACATGCCATTAATATTGAAACATAAGCATCGAAATCGATGAATACCAAGGGTATGCACCTCACACAATTAATTTTCTGTAACTGGTGTTTCTATACAAGTCTAGGCACAAGACTAATTTTGGCTAGCCTGTTAGCTGATAATAAATTACCTCCTGGAATAGATAATTTTCCACTGGTGCCATGTATATGCAGAAGTTCTGATGATTACTCCTCGGATTATGTCTGGGGGAGGCAACCATGCAGGCTAGTATACTAGTAACGGTGCCGTTAATCCACCCATGCCCTGACTACAATCTGACATATCATAACAGATTAAGATTGCAACAGTCAGATCTCAGTGGCTACATAATGTAACACAAGGTAAAGTCTATTACACAGTAACATTGATTAAAATTGCCTTTGCAGATTTAGCAAATACCATAACCATAAATTGAAACTAATAATTAATTTTAGCTGTGTATCACTGTTTCATTTGAGATAATGTTTGTTTTTTTATTGGATCGTTAAAAATGTTGGAGCTATATAGCGTTGTATCAAAGTGGATGGGTAGCCTCCATGTAGGGAAAAATAGAAGATCTGAATCCCAGATAACAGTGAAATAGCTAGAGGGTTTGCAAATTTGCCCCCAGCTATTTATTGGCATTATTTATTATAGCTACTTTTGCCAAAGCAGATTTTGTGTACAAGCTAAGAGCACATCCCTTTTCCATCACTTCAAGCTTTAGTCCTCTGTAGTTTATTAGTGACTGATATTCAATGGTTGATAGGTACTTGCCAAACGGGGGGGGGGAGGGGGGGGGGGGGCTCTACAATAACGGTATTTGGGCTAAGCAGTTTCTGACAAAGCTTGTTTGTACAATGTGCATGATCTTTAGAAACTCATCAGAACCAGGTATGAGGGCTGGGGTACACTAATCCAAGCATATTGGTAGGTTTATGTCATGTACTTCCATCTGTAGCAAATGTTTGGTGGTTAAACGATCATGAACAGCTCCACAAACGCTCTTGTGCGCTTTTCTGGTAATATTCACAGCTGTAGGAGCTGTCTGATTTAGCACACAACGACGGATGGAGTCAAAGTACGAGCCCTAAACAGTAACGGAACAACCGTGGGAAATATTTTTCAAATTTTGTCTTTGGCATTGTCATTGCACGCTTCTACGCTTTCTTCCTCTTTTGAGGCCATTATGCACTCCTGCTAACAATACGAGCACTCGGCATACTGTACTTCAATACACTTACACAGTCCTTGTTGAGGATGAAAATCATAGTTATATTCAAATTTTTGAAATAATACAACTAATGGGTAAAGGAGTGCTTAGCCATTGGAGTAGAGCTTATTAAGGATGTTAGCTACGAACAAAGTATGTGGATCAAGGTGAAAGGTGAAAACGGTAGGAATACTTTATTTTTGGGTTGTGTTTACATGCCTACGGATAGCGAGAGTGTTTCAGTTATTGAAAGCAGTTACGAGGAATTGAAAGAGGATGTGCTGCGTATGAAGGAGCATGGTCAGGTTGTGCTTCTAGGTGATTTTAATGCTAGGGTAGGAAGATCTTCTGAACTAGATGATGTAATAGGTATGTTTGGAGAAGGAAAATGCAATGCGAGTGGTAACAGGATGATTTCCTTTTTGACGGAGGTTGAGCTTGTAATTTGTAATGGTCGTGAGTTCAATGTGGAACCACAGTGGACTAGAGCTAGGCCTTCATTGAAGCAGAAGTCTATCATTGATTATATAGTTACTGATTCCAACTTGTTGCAGGTTTCAGGGAGTGTGCAGGTAGATGACACCGATATAGGGAAGTCGGATCACTTTTTAGTATGGATGGAACTGGGTCAGACTGTAAAAACTGCTAAGCAGCAAAAGCGGGTAATTAAGAAATGGCGCATTGAAAGATTTCAAGAGGAAGTGAGGCAGCAGTATCAAGAAGCTTTGAGCGTAGAAGTAGAAGTATTTCAAGAAAGGATACAGACAAGGAAGCACCAGGGGTTAAGGGGGTCGGAATTAGTGAAGGCAGTGGTTCAGGATTGGGAAGACACAGTGAAGAGGGTAGCATCAAAAGAAATTGGGGAAAAGGTGATAGTGTGTGGCAAAGCAGCGAGGTGGTGGGATGAAGAGATTAAAGATAAGATTAGGTTAAGAAGACAGGTTTACAAAGAGATTCAGAGTGGTAGGGAAGATAAATGGGGACAGTATTACAAGTTACGTTCAGAAATCAAGGAATTGGTACGTAAGAAGAAGTTAGATAGTTGGAATGAGGTGATAGAAAAGGCTAATAAAGATTTTGATGTAAACAAGAAGGAATTTTGGGCATTTGTTGGCAGGACTTCAAAGGGTAGTCGTAAGAGCATTGCTTCATTAAGGAGTAGTTCAGGTTCATGTGTAACCAGTACAAAGGGGAAGCTTGAAGTTTTACATGAGCATTACGGTAAGCTGGGTACAGCATCAGTAGATGATCAGTTTGATGATAGCTGGAGAGAGCATGTAGAGAATAAGGTGACAGAGTACAGCGAGATGTCTAGTGCACGGAAGGATAAGGTTTTAGACAGGGATATAAGTTATGCCGAAATTAAAAAGTGTTTGAAAAGTCTAAAGAATAACAAAACTGGAGATAATGATGGCTTAGTTGGGGAGCTTTTTAAGTATGGTGGCTCTGGAATGGCGAATCTGTTGAAAGCTTTATATGAAGTAGTCTGGACAGAAGAGGGTATTCCTAAACAATGGAGGCAAGGATTAATTGTTAGTTTGTATAAGAAAGGTGATGTTGAGGATCCAGGTAATTACAGAGGCATTACTCTATTGAACGTTGTTGGTAAACTGTTTTGTAAGATTTTAAATAATCGCTTGGTAATAAGATTAGAATCGGAAAAGGCTCTTCATGAGGGGCAGGCAGGTTTTAGAGCGAGAAGAAGTTGTGTTGATAATGTCTATACTTTGAACGAGATCATACAAGGCAGAATAAGAGAAGGAAAATACACTTATGCTTTTTTCTTAGACATCCAGAAGGCTTTTGATACGGTTTGGCACGATGGTTTATGGTTTAGGTTGTGGGAATTGGGTGTTAGGGTTAGGATGTGGAGAGTTATTAAGAAGATGTATGACATTACAGAGAGTGCTGTTTTACTGGAGGGGGAAAAATCCAAACCATTTGATATAAGCCAGGGGGTAGCACAGGGTTGTAGTCTATCGCCTATCCTATTTTCCATTTTTATTAATCAGTTACTAGATGAGGTTGAGAAAGCTGGGCTTGGTATAATCATTAAGAATGATGTTAAGGTTGGGGGACTAATGTTTGCAGATGATTTTGTTGGTTTAACTACTAATGCGGAGGATTTACAAAAGTTGATTAATGTAGTACAAGGGTTTTGTAACAAATGGAGGTTGAAATCTAACATCAAAAAGAGTGCTGTTGTGGTATTTTCTAAGGTGGCTATTACAGATATGTGTGCGTGGAAGTGGGGAGATAACGTAATTCCAAGGGTTGTAAGTTACTGTTACTTGGGGATTGAATTTGCTGAGAATGGGTCATGGGATAGTCATGTACAGAAGGTAATTGATAATGGAAAGAAAAAGCTTAATCGCTTGCACCGGTTTGTCAGTAATAGAAATATCAGTACCGTTGCAAGGAGATTATTGTTAGTTTCAGTACTTCGTCCTACTTTAGAATACGGTAGTGAAGTGTGGGCTTGTAATAAACGGCAGACAGCTTCCTTAGAATCCATTCAGCTAAGAAGATACTCGGCTGCTCTTCCAAAACGTGTAATGAAGCGGTAAGGGGAGATATGGGGTTAGAGTCCTTGAAAGGGAGGAGGGATAGAAGCAAACTTAAGTGGTGGTATAAAGTCAATAAGTTGGATAATGAGCGGTATCCTAGAGTACTATTAGATGCTGAGTGGGAAGTGAAACCATGTAGAGGTAGGCAAAGGAAAACTTGGATGAAAGTAATTAATGAATTGCTGCTGCAGTTAGATTTAGATAGCCAAGAGGTATTAGCTGCAGATAATATTAATTTGTTTTTAGATACGGTAGACGAAGCGTTGAGGGATAGAGAATACAAGGACTTTAATGACAGCTTGAATGCTAAAGTTAAGTTGAATCTGTACAAGTCTTTCTGTAAGGAAATAGAATTCAAGAATTATTTGCAGGGGGTAGGTGATCCGGGTACAAGATTATTGTTTAAGTTTCGGTCAGGTATGAACGGTCTGAATGAAGAGTTAGGAAGACATAGGGGTAAAATGATGATAGGCAGTGTAAATTATGCAGGGGTGAATGTGAGAGTGTGGTACATGTTCTTTGGGAGTGTCCAGTATATGACAGCATTAGAAATAATTTCATGGTAGAATTAGAAAATCTATTGGGGGGGAGGTTTGGGGAGTTTAGTACACTTGATAATTTTAATAAGGCAAGTTTTATTTTAGGATTTGAGAATTGGAACAGGGATGATTTTAAAGCATTATTAAAGCTAGTTAAGAGCTTTGTATTATTGATATAGGAGACTAGGAAGAAGGAATTGTATGGTGATCAGGATTGTGTGGTCTCTGTTTGTTCTTGCTCTTGTCCTCTGACAGGAGGTCTTACAAGCTCCGCCTGCGTCTGTGGGTGCGTGGTCAATGGCGTAAGCGCTACGGCAGCAACATGAGTATATTATTATTATTACAACTAATGGGGCAGAATAGCAACAATTACCTATTATTGTACTCTTCATTTTTTTTTCTTGCACGTAGCATGGACAAACAGCCCTCATGATGGCTGCTGAAAAAGGCCACTCTGAAGTGACTAGTAAACTCATTGATGCTGGAGCAAATCTGAACACTACTGATAAGGTCAGTATGTACTGCAAACTGAACGAGTCATTTTAAATTTAACTAATTTGAATGCATTATGGTCGTATACCTTAAGATATAGTTACTTGACAGACATTTTCACTGATTGTTATTGCATGACGAAATAAATAATGTTTGGTAAGAAAATTTAACACCTGAGAAGGGACTGTACCTCACCTTGGTATTAGCAGTAGGCACAATTCACATATCATCAAAATCCTTACATCATTATAATAACTAATCACAGCCCGCACAAAGCGAACAAAATAAACAATCTGAGCAAGTAGTAGGTCAATTTGTCATTCATTACAGTTCTGTGGTAATGATTGCACTTTAATTTAATGATATTTTAAATATTTGTTGGTCATTGTTTTTTTGGTGGGGGGGGGGAGGATGTATTTACTGACAATATTGTTTATACTCATGTACTAACACAGCGGTTAAATCTGAACACAGCGAGGCCAATAAGTTCAATGTATGCACTTCAGATCTCAGTGATTCAGTATATCACTCTCCATCCAAGGGATAGATTTTTTAACTTGGAGGCTAGTAATTCTAGATACTTTGCCCCATATATAGTTAAGGAAAAGGTGGGTTTATACACAGCCAAGTATAAAGATAATAGTGTAATAATAACTTTTGATATGAAGAAGGGGTCATAGAGGATTGAAACATATACGAGTGTGATGCTTGGGTGCACAATTAAGATGTCTAACCTTGGATTTCTCCACTTCAGTTTCTGTCCAACGTTATGGTCAAACTAAAGTATATATATTTTTATTGTCAAGTGCAGAAACTGAAAATTAGGAAGCCTCTTACAGTTTTTACCCCAGGATCACATGATATAAGTTTCGATTCTCTTTCACCTTTCCTTCATACTAAATTTACCTATTTATTAATTATTAATTATATCAAGGGTAGACCTCTAATTGCACTGCCAAGTGTAAGATAGCAGGCGAGTAGAGATGCGGATGTATTAAAATCTCGACCTGGGCAGGACCATACAGGTCGCGAGCCAGCCTGTCACGAGAATAACAACTAGCATGAATAACAATGCTGCTGGAGAAGCTATGAAAAAGTGACTGGTCTTTGGCAGATTGTTTGAGCACCACCGAGACGAACGGTGGTGCTCAAAAATTTCTACTTTTGCAGAAGTTACACAAAGCCTACTAACTTGGGCAGCTGTAGTAGGCCTTTCTTGGTAAAATTGTGCGGTAGACTTGTCCAGATCTCTGACCATTTGTTCGACCTAGGTTCGAAGACGGAATCCACACATGCCTGGGGGAGAGATCCCATAAAAATGCCCCCCCCCCCCCCCCCCCCCTACACACCCAAAAAAAGGAAACATTCCTACCCAGATTCGAAGCCTGGTCCGCTGGTGTAGCAGTAAAGGATATTATCACTACACCACCAGAATCTCATCTGTAGGGCGGCTTAAAAACAGTATTTATACTACTTAAAAACTGCATACAGCTATAAAAATATGTGTAAATTTGTTTTGGCCATAACTCCTCATAGAAACTGAAAGTAGTGAAGCTTCACATCTGTTTTCCTGGATTTTACCTAAGGATCACAATGGTATATATATATTTTATTTCTCTGACCCCTCCTTCATTACAAACATTACATAATTTACATTACATTACACCTTCTTATCTTCACACTTGGCAGTGTATCGAGGGAAATTGTATTGCCAAGTGTAGAGATAGCGGGCGAGTAGAGATGCAGGTGTATGGGCCGGGCGAAACGGGTCGTGAGAATAGCAACTAACCCAGAATCATGCATAACAATGCTGCTAGAGGAGCTATGAAAAAGCGACTGGTCTTTGGCAGATTGTAGTATATCTACCACTACACCACTAGAATCTCATCTGTAGGGCAGTTTAAAAACAGTATTTATTGCTGATACAGCGAGGCCAATAAATGCGACCCAAGGGCTCAAAATTTCAGCTAGCTTTTATATAGTAAATAATTATGGCGAGATCACTTACCTTGTTAACGCATCAAGCATAGGTGGGAGACACGCCCTCTGATTGGCAAAAGCGTTCAGTGTATTGTCATGAGTTACTGCACTATTGCGTGTAGAAATTGCTTTAGTGAGCGATCTGGACTTATTTTTTTTGCTTTTCCAGTTCCTCCAGAAAAGAGAAGAAAATTGATTGTTGTTGAAAGAAGGAAAGGCCGGATGCTTACAAATATTCCATGATACGTGGTGACCATTGTGTGTCCGGTGAAGGGAGGAGCCAAGGTCTGGTCACAAGACTAGGTTATACTATTATCATTACTAAGCATGTTTTTTGAACGCATGAAAACTGGCAGACAGGGACCAGCATGTAGACTACTGCCAAGTGTTTGTTGCCTCCCGAAGAACAAGTAGACACCACCATCCTCCTTGTTCTTCGGGAGGCAGCAAACACATGGTAGTAGTCTACATGCTGGTCTTTGTCTGCCAGCTTTTCTACATAATTATGCTTAGTAATGATCATGTACCGGACACAAAATGGTCACCACGTACCCTGGAGTGCTTTGGCCTTTCCTTCTGTCAACAACAATCCACTTCCTTAGCTTGTCAGGAGCAACTGGAAAAGTGAAAAAACTAAGTTTGATTGTGATCCTTGTGTAAAAACTAAGATTTTCACTTTCTGTGAGGAGTTATGGTCAAAATAAAACTATATACATTTTATATGGGTCTTTATGGTGCCCCCACGAAGTACGTGTTCTAAATGGCGTCTCTAGCAGTTACATGGATGCCGTCTTCAAACCTGTGGCGCTTGAAACTTACATGCACATTGCTTGATTGTGCCGTTCGTTAATAGTGCTTATATTTTTACACAAACTGTACTAACCTGAGAGCTGTAGTAGGCCTCCCTTGGTAAAACTATGTGATAGACTTGTCCACATCTCTGACTCTTCGTGCGCCACAGGTTCGAAGACGGCATCCATGTAACTGCTAGAGACGCCATTTAGAACACGTACTTCATGGGGGCACCATAAAGTCCTATATAAAATGTATATAGTTTTATTTTGACCATAACTCCTCACAGAAAGTGAAAATCTTAGTTTTTACACAAGGATCACAATGGTATGTGTTTTGATCTTCTGTGACCCCTCCTTCATACCAAACATTACATTATATCCCCTTAAATCTTTGTACTTGGCAGCTGCAGAGTATTTACATTACACCCCCTTCTTGTCTTTACGATTGGCAGTGTATACACCTACTTTCTTAAAATTTTACACTTGGCAGTGTAATTAGGGTAATCGTACTGCCAAGTGTAAAGTGTAGCAGGCAAGTAGAACCGGACGTAATTGAATTATGACTTGGACGGAGCGAGATGGGGCATCAGCCAGCCAGTCGCGAAAGTAACGACCAGCCCATAACCAAGCATAGCAGTACTACTGGAGAAGCTACAAAAGAGTGACTGATATTTGGCATCATACTTTCAAGAAGCATCCATGGCTGCTATGGGAGCGAGGAGAGATGATCTGTGATGCTCCAAACTCATATGCACATCACTTACATCTCTACTTGTACACAGGGTACATAAACTGTACTAACATGGGAGCTGGAGTAGGCCTTCCTTGGTAACACTGTGTGGAAGACTTGTACCGATCTCTGACTCTTTGTGTTGAACATATAGTTTGTAGGGGTCCCCCCCTCCCTTAAATCTTTCTACTACCTTGACGGTGTATTAATAAATTTTTATATTCAGCAGTGTCTTTTTCCTAAATCTTTGTACTTGTCAGTGCATTGTATTACATTATACCCCCTTCTTATTGGCGATTTAATATATTACATTATACCCCCTACTTATCTCTACGCTTGACAATGTATTTCTGTATGCCCCTTTTTCGATCTTAACATTAAGCAGTGTATTTATATATGCAAGGGCGTTGGAACCGCAATGGTCACAATGACCATCGCCACCCCAATTTTTAGGAGCAATTCTATTTGCACATCAACATGCCACTTCGATCATGCATATGATCCTCAAAGCTAGTGGAAGGCAGAAAGTAAGACAGTGGTAGAAAGGCCTCACCACCTTTGATATTCAAGTCCTCGAGATGAATAAAAATATATGGGGGAAGCTTTGCACATGGATATATTCTTAAATATGCAGTGATTAGTTGTCAGCACTACTGTGACCATCTAATGATTCTAATCCCTCAGGAAGCGAGTCAAAAACTCTCAAGGGTTTAATTGAATTGCGTATTTTTATGCATGCCATGGTATATACATATTTTTGAATGGTATGTAACTCACTATCAACACACATTTACTGGTACAACATTTGTATTAGTGGCCATGATATTCTATAATACCGTATATTGTCAAAAAATTCGGCAGGAAAAAATAATTATTGTCACGTCTCGCCAAAACAATTAGAGGTGAAATTACAAAACGTCTACCAAAAACGCGGAAGTGACAAATAATTAGAAGTGTCACTTCGTTACAGAGAAGGAGCATCGATACTATGACTTTCCTCCTTGTCGAGACTGTTGTGCGGTCATCATGATATCTACAAGGTACGTATACTGTCGGAGCTGCTCATTGGAAAAGCCGCTTCATCACTCTGCATTAGAGCAGCAATGAACACCAGAGGCACGCGATGGCGATCTACCAAGATGATGAATCCGAAGTTGTAGTGCTGCTGGAGTAGCTAGGAAGAAAACTACTGGCCGTCAGGAGAATGATATCCCTATCTGCAGCAGTACTTATTCAAGTGAGTTGTGGGAGCTGTGGGCGAGCGAAGGAACGGGCTGTAACTCGTGGTCGCATCACTTGATCATGCTGTCCATTTCTAGTGCTCGTATCTCTACTTATACGGAGGCTAAACAAACTCTACTAACCTCGGAGCTGTAGTAAGCCTCCCTTGGTAAAACTTTCTAGTACAATTGTCCTTATCTCTGACTCTTCGTGCACTCCGAGGTGCCAAAATAAAAGAGACTAATTATTGTAATTTTTGGGATTCCCCTTGCCGAAATTAGAGACTGTTGTGCCTCTTTCTGCTAAGGATTCCGAAAAATTTGAGCTACCGAATTTTTAGACAATATACGGTATAGCTAGAATAGTAGAAAGGGAATGTAGATTTTCAACTTATTCAATATAGGGATGAATATGATATCACATGAACAATGATGATCTCAGTGCTTAGATGACTATCATCTAAACATGGTGTCTCCCTCAAAATGGACTCCATAGACTAGTTAAAAAGTAGTTGTAGTACATTGAATTGATGTTTTATTTGTGTAGCTGCAAAATAAAGTAACTATACATGTCAATTTGTTATTAATTTTGCCATCTGTGGTACAGATACAAGGTGAAAATTGTACGATGTCTGGCATCTGACGTTATATCTACACACATTACTAATAAAGAAACACCAGGCAGTGACATTAAATAGGTATTGGTGAACGTTGATTAGCTGGTGTCGTACATATGGGTTTCTTGTTGCTATCACCAATGATCAAGCATTAGTCACTTGTTACATTTGCCAGGCATTAGTTCTTGTCACCTTGTGATGGGATTAGCTATACTGTCAGAAATTGGATGTTAGCTGTCGCATCCAACACATTACATTAATTGTAGTGTAGATAAACCACAATATGTGATGTAGGCTGATAACATAGATGAACAATATTACAGTCAGGGTCTTTTATGGCACTTCACTAGCTAGCCAGTGTGCATCACAATCATAATGGCCACCTCCCCTGCATCAGTATATGTAGGCAGTAAGTAGGTGGGTATTATGGTCAGTACAAGAATGGAATGACTGTATAATTATAACCTATACTTCAGTAAAATTAGGATAATTTCACAATAGCACTCCAACTGATGCAGTTAAATGCTAATAATTAAAACCAGTAAATATTAGAAAACAGTACAGTTTTACAATAGAACAATTTTTTATACCCATATAGAATGGCGAAACTGCTCTCACACTGGCTGTTAAGAAAAGTCATCTGGATGTTATTTCGATGCTCTGTAGTGCTGGAGACAATATGAATGCAACTATCGTGGTAAGATCTTGATCCATATGAACATAGCTACATGCAGTATACTGGAAAAAGAAGTACAGATACTGTAACTATCATTATCACATTTGGTACCAGTAGTTGATAGCTGCCCTGACTAGAATGCTACTAATACCTTTGATTTATTATTGCTGTTTAAAGTTTGAAGACATGTGCTCTAAAAAATTTGATATGGAGACTGGTAGAAGTTCAAGCAGCATCGTTTGGCAGAATGCTAGGTAGTGAAGAATGGTACTCTCGATGTCAATTTTCAATCCACCCAGACGATCGCAATCTCACCAAATTGCTGGCTGTGCACTCAATCACAATCTGCATTGAGGGCAGCACACTATATTATACAAGTATTAACTGTATTAATCAAGGGTAGTCGCACTGCTAAGTATAAAGTATAGCAGGCGAGTAGTAGCGGATGTATATACATGGATTTGGCCAAGCCATTTAGGCCTTGGCAGATTAGGATTTGAGCGTAATGGAGCGTTCAAGCCTAAAGCATTATGCTGAAATAGTACATGAGCATAACAAACATTTCCTGGATAGTTCTAATCTTGTAGGGCACTTGAGGCATTTTAGAAGTGGCACTTTACATGAACTTGAACTAGTGGATTTATACACACTCTATCTCCAGCGCAGGTAACAAGTCACTGAAGTCATCACGTAGCAGCTGTAGTTATGTACTTCTTAACAATTCAGAGTAGGTCCAGACATTTTCTGCACTTCACCCAGGAGATCACAATCATGCAGCCACGGCATGGCCTCTGAAAAGCCGTCCCATTCTAAACATGCGTTCACTGACCCTGAGCTACCAGTTCTTCATGTTTAGTACAGTTGCTAGGAGTATTTCAACACTAGCATCTGTTTTTTTGTGTCTTTGGGAAGCCTGCATTTCGATGCAGCTCCGTTGTTGCCAAACTTGTGGTTTGAAAACTTTCTTAGGTTGGAATTTTTCTGGAAGTTTTTGTGAAATGTTTGTGTGCTCAAAGATTGGTCAGGTGGCTGCCGGGTCTGCTGGACCAGTTCTGCTTCAGAAGCTATAGTAGCTCGCCATTTAACTCAAGCTTAGTACCATTTTGGTATGAAACAGGCACCATGCCCTACACTGTATTAGCCTATCAATCATGCTTTTGTACAATATTCCCCACAGTGCACTCACAGTGGTGCTTTAAGTAGTACATGTTGTATAATAATAATAATAATATACTCATGTTGCTGCCGTAGCGCTTACGCCATTGACCACGCACCCACAGACGCAGGCGGAGCTTGTAAGACCTCCAGTCAGAGGACAAGAGCAAGAACAACCAGAGACCACACAATCCTGATCACCATACAATTCCTTCTTCCTAGTCTCCCATATCAATAATACAAAGCTCTTAACTAGCTTTAATAATGCTTTAAAGTCATCCCTGTTCCAATTCTACAACAATCAATAGCGTGAGTTTCTTCTCAAAACAGAGTATACTAAAACTCTCAACTATTATAAAATCACCCCTGTTTTTAAGGAAGTCGTTGGTACTTTAATATTCCAACTGAAAGGTATTTACATTATTCGTGGTACCTGTACATTGATATCTCTACCAGAGGGTGAAAGGTACAATTTCCTTGCGTTAGTTTCACGTTTGCGTTCCTACATGACCCCCCCCCCCCCCCAATGCCATTGTAATAGCTGTACTAAAACTTTCTATTTCCTACCTCAAGGATGGGAATACACTTCTCATGATATATGCTAAAAAAGGATCTCCTGACAAAGTCAGAAGTCTGGTTGAATGTGGAGCTAAACTCAACATGATTAATGAGGTTTGCATTAAGATGGCATTTCAAACACCTCTTAATTATGTGTGATTATTTTTTGGCTAATCCTTGATTAACTAATTGTATACAATTACCCTAGCACACCCTTCTATTTAGATTCAATTTTATTATCAAAATTTGTATTAAAGTTGTATATTAGTATACTATATGATTGTAAATTCAAACTTTACCATTGTTATGTTAACATTGTTATTGTATTATGCCCAATATAAACCTTGTTCAGAATTCAGGAAATAAATCTTAAGTACTTAGATAAATAGTCAACTTGAAGTAAACGTATTACACTCCCATTTGTATGTCATGGCACATCAGAAACAAGATGATGACACTGCTCTCATTATGGCTTCGCATGAAGGGAAGGTGGATGCTGTGAGTGAGCTCATTGATGCTCGAGCCTACCTTGACTTTGCTAACAGGGTAAGATTGACTACATATTCCTAGAGAAAATGTGCTAGAAACATCTTGTGTTATATAGTATAATTGAGGTGAACCTGAGTGAGCCCCACCCTAGATATACGGTCATACGTATGTCATTCTATGTCCACCAAATTTTTGTGTGCTTACATTGTTTATGAGGTAAGGGCCATACAGAAGCTCAGAGTACTTTTTCTAGAGTAACTCCTGCATTAATGCAGAAGAATAGGTTGTACACGTAGGAACCAATAAAAGAAAGACCACCACATTTTCTAAAGCCAAGAAAAAAGGGGAGAATGTTAACAATTTGTGATAGGGGGTAGACACACTTTTTGAACTGCCAAAAAAAGAGGCAGGCATGCACCAAGAAAGATATAGACAGGTTACTAAGAGTGCCAAAGAGAGAGAGGCCAGGCAGTAGCAGATAACAGACACACTTGCCGACGGGATTGGACATGCAGTGGATGAGTGCTATAGCTGCTATGGTCGATGGTGGTTGTCATCACTACAGAGATCTACACAGTGTCAGTTCATGGTGAAATGTTTGCAAACTCTGTTCATGAAAGCATGAGTCAACCAGAGTTTCAATAAAGATGTTGAATCTGGGGATGCTGTTCCATCCAACAGACAGAGATGATTAGCTACACATCTGCTTCATAAGGCAGGAATAGTGATAGTGATTATAATATTTCTGCTACGTGGTCTCCCAGACTTCAACTCTCATAAAGTAGCTACGGATTTTAAACCCGCAGTCTTACCAGAGACACCATGAACTAGTTGAAGTAATCTGTGATCCCATACCTATAACTAAAGCAGCTTCAATTTTTCAGACTGTGAAAGTTGAATTTACTGCACAATTTGAATAGCCATGTGCTTTATGTGCATGTCTGAAAGTTATTGTATGTACCCAAAGTTTATAATTCAACTAGGTTATCCAAATATAGCCCTCACCTTCCTTACAATATCATCATGCAGTTGTGCTCATGAAATACACATTTCGATTAGTTACCTATTTTTTATGCCCTGAAGATCTTAACTTACAGCATATCATATTATGCTCTTGTAATTCTACAATAAGAGCATGCTTTAGTGAAGTGTTAATATTTAATATTGTTAGCACATTTGTAGTCTTTTACAAAGTTAAAGCGCATTGGATTGACTATTTTTCCCTTTTCTGCATAATTATGTCGGTGCTAATTAATACTATCCCTTATTTTACATCTAAAACACCTAATTGCCAACTCAGCCATCTATACGCTATTATAACAACCTTACAAAGGTACTGCTGGGTCGTCTGAACAGGAGTGAGAGGGCTATATAGCTATATAGCTATGAATATACTGCCAAGTGTAACGATAAGAATTAAGGGGGTGTAATACAGTATTAATCTAATGTTTGCTATGAAAGAGGAGTGACAGAGGAATGAAATATATACCATTGTGATCCTTGGGTAAATCCAGGAAAACTGATGTGAAGCTTCTCTACTTTCAGTTTCTGAGAGGAGTTATGTCCAAAACATAATTTTTATAGCTGTGTGCATCCATAAGACTTATGTGAATTTATACCGGCTTTTTTATATTAGGCGTTAATATGAAGTATATCATTTTCTCTATTTTGTATAGGCACATAAATATGCCCATGGTGTTCAAAGAGTTAAGTAGTATGATTCTGGTTTTTAGGCCGCACTATAGATGAGATGCCGGTAGTGTAGTGTTAACATCCTTGACTGCTAAACCAGTGGATCGTGCGTTCCAATCCAGGCAGGAGTGTTTCCTTCTTTTTTTTTGAGCCGGGGCATTTTTACGGGGCCCATCCCTCAGGCACGTGTCTCTGGCAGTTTAATACATGGATCTTGTCTGTGAACCTAGGGAGCACAAATGGTCAGAGATTTGGACAAGTTTACAGCATAGTATAGGCCTAGGTTAGTAGGGTTTGTGTAGCCTCTGTAAAGGTTGAGATACGAGCGCTGTTAATTGACGGCACGATCAAGTGATATGCATTTTGAGCAATCTCACCATTTCGCCCTGCATCTCTACTCGCCCGCTATCTTTATACTTGGCAGTGCAATTACCCTTGATACATAGTTTTTTGTGGATTCCGTACAAGTGCTGCCTTAAAATGGCCATAGTGCAATCACAAACGACTTTGAAACAATCTTGCCAAATGGCAGCAGAAAGATTTCTTGTCTATCTTATGGTTAGTCAATGCTAGATAAGGTTCCAATTTGTGAATGATTAGCTTCTCATTAGCCACTTTCGACGAATTCTATAATCTCATTCTTAACAATAGCTAACTAGTCTAAATGTAGGCATTGTGGGTGAGCCTTCATGAAAAATGCATGGTGGTTCTGTTGCACCACTCGTGAGATGCTGTAAATTTTCTCTTTTACAGGAGACAGCGCAAGTACTTAGGTAGCTAAAGCAGCAGTGGGTGGTACAGCAACACAATGCGTCCATCTCTACAATTTTATTTCGGTCTTAATCAAAATAATCACATTCATTTAATGGAAATGCCCCCCCCCCCCCGCTAATACCATTTATTTGAAATTTCCTCATTAGAAACTAATAACCAAAAAACTAAAGGCCTATCTTGTAAATCAGTAATAATGCAGCCGTACAGCAGATTTCAATTTTATTCAAGCCATGCTTTGTTGTACAGTTACAGTAATACTGTTTGCTTATTTAATTATTGCAGTATTCTGCTCTCTATTATAATGACCCATATAAATATAATTGCCCCATGTGAAAGTGACAACCCATTAGTGCTACCAAAATAACAATCGGCTTTATTAATCAGCTGTTAGGTCCTTCCTAGAATCAAGTGGGGAGTCCAGTTCATCTTATTGGCTATGCTTGAGTTAGTTTGAGAGATATAAAACCACAAAAAAAATCTGTATGTTATTTGTCTTCCCCTCATAATATGCATTGTACAGATTATTGTTGTTATCAATATGTAATATTATTACTGATGTCTTGTATCATGTCCAGAGTATAGGTAACTAATTTTAAGTTTAGCTAACAATCACCATCTGGATTATACTCATCCAAAATATTGCATGTTTTTTCCTTTCGATATCTACTAGGAGATAGATAGTTTATTCTTACAGCTCACTCAGAGGTTATGTACCGAATATGCATGGATAAATTATAGTAAGAGTGCTCAGAAGAACTGAGCACAGTGGTGGTTTGAGGTTGGGTAGAAGGAGAGGTCTAAGTAGCAATGGTTTAAGGATGAGTAGTCAGAGTGGCTTGCGTATATAAATTGTAACTATATCTTCATATCCTTCCATTAGTTACCCTAAAACATCAAGAATAATGATTATGCTAATTTTCTGCACCCCATGTGGGTGTTAATTTTTGAGACACATTTCAAAGCATAATTATGAAAGCTAGAGCATACCAATAGTATATAGAAACTCAGGAGTAGACCTTTAGAATGAAGATAATAATACTACTCTCATAATGACTGCACCAATTTCATTACCAAGATGATTTTTATGCAGCTTCATTATGTCAGTCTAACTGATATGTCTGCAGTGCATTGTTAAGATAAGACTGCTGTAGTGGTATGCAGAAGGAAAGAACGATTATTGATGTATTTTACAGTAAACATTTTTGTTGTTGTTGTTTAAAGCGTGGAGAAACTCCTCTCTTGAGGGCGGCCAAGAATGGTCATCTGGAAGTGGTCAAAAAGTTGATTAGTGCTGGAGCCAGCGTGGACATCAGTGACAAAGTAAGCAATCCTGTTAGGTCTGCTCATTTATGTTACTTCCATGTAGTTTTCTCATATAATATTTAATACAGCTATAATGTTTATTTTTCATACAAGTTCCTCAAGCTAATATTGTTTTGATACCACACTTCATGTAGCTACCAGAAGTATTTCATACTCCACTGTTCTAGCATTATCAGACTGCTGTCATGCTAGCCGCTGAGAAGGGACATCTTGACATTGTGAAGACTTTGATTCATTCTAGAGCCAGAGTGGACGCTGTTAATGAGGTTTGCTTTGTATCTATATTACAGTTAATTGGCAATCAGTGATACCTTCTTTTCATACATAGCTATAGTAGCTATCAGTGATGGTATAAACTGTGTAGATTTGAGTACCATTATGCACAATCATATTGGACTTTCTTATTATGCTATATCATAACTACAGTAGGATAAATTTGTGAAATTATAACAATCAAAACTTGCCACTTCACTGCCAGATTGCAAAGTTAAAAAGTATAGCGAAGAAACTATGCAATTCCTGGTCCTACCCTTGGGCTGAGGAAAGGTGACTCTTGAGCCACCCCTGACTGTATTTCACCAGCATGCCAAGCATGGCTTGTGCATTAAGTGGATAATAAACGCTAAGTTTCTACAAACGTTATTGAGCACCACCGTTCGTCTCTCCACTCTCCCGTAGCAGCCACGGCTGATCCTTGAAGGTATGTTTTCCATAGATACAAAAATCAGCCAAAAACCAGTCACTTTTTCATAGCTTCTCCAGCAGCATTGTTTGCATATAGTTGTTATTCTTGTGATAGGCTGGCTCGCGACCCGTATCGCCCCGCCCAGGTCGAGATTTTTAATATATCAGGATCTCTACTCGCCCGCTATCTTTACACTTGGCAGTTCAAGTACCCTGGATGTCATCTTAACTTGCAAGGATAGTACATATAGACAAGTAAAAGAGAGGCAGACAGCTGGAGTCCTCATGCACATAATAACGTACACCACTAACGAATAGGTCTGTGTCCCGGTTATGCACAAAGAAATTGCTGAATTGTCTCATCACTCATAATAATTATATTAGTATCAAGGGTAATCATACTGCCAAGTGTATAGTATAGCGGTGGAGTAGAAATGAATGTATTTGAACACGTCATCATGACCATGCTGCTAGAGAAGCTACAAAAAAGCGACCGGTCTTTGGACGATTGCTGTCTCTGTCTGCAACATATTTTGAAGGATCAGCCATGGCTGCTGCGGGTGAGTGGAGAGATGAAGTTGGCTACTCGAAATTTACAAGTGTATCGCTCAAATGTGCTGTCTGTTAATACCACACATATCTCTACTTATACAGAGGCTACATGAACTCTATTAACCTGGGAGCTGTAGTAAGCCTTCCATCTGTAACATATTTTCAAGGATCAGCCATGGCTGCTACGGGAGAGTGGAGAGACTTCTGGAGTCTCACATACACATCACTCGATTGTGCCGTTTGTTAATAGTGCTTGTATCTCTACTTTTACAGAGGCTACACAAACTCTACTAACCTGGCAGCTGTAGTTAACCTTCCTTGGAAAAACTATGAGGTTGACTTGTCCATAACTCTTCGTTCGCCACAAGTTCCAAGATGGCATCCATATAACTGACAGTGATGCCATTTTAAAAATGTGTTCCCATAAAGAGACATAGAAAATTTCTATATAGTTTTGTTTTGGCCATAAGTCCTTACAGAAACTGAAAGTAGAGAAACCCTAGGTTAGTTTCACCCAAGGATAAAATGGTATAAATTTTATTCCTCTGTGACCCCTCCTTTACACAGAACACTATATTATATTATATTAGCTATATTATATCAAGGGTAATCGCACTGCCGAGTATAAAGTATAGCGGTCGTGTAGAAATGGATGAATATGAATTACAACTTGGGCGGGGCGATATGGGTCGCGACCCAGCCTTTCGCGAAAATAACAATTGACCCGGAACAGTGAACGACAATGCTGCTAGACAGACTTAGTCTACGTCTCGCGTGCCAGACTCACGCGCGCAGAGCGGAAGAGTGAGTCTGGTCAAATTCCCATCACCGTCTCGTGCCTAACACGCCAAGAATTTCTTGGCGTGTTAATTGGGTATTCAAAGGACGTGATGTCAAAACATGCAGGCGGTGCCTCTCAGGCTGCTTGCTGCTGATTGTCAATGTTACTACACACACCTCCCAATTATGTTCGCACCCACTTAGTTAGCCAGCCTACTGCTGATTGTGCTGCACGAAAGCCATATGGGAATTCACTCTTCCGCTCTGCGTGTGTGAGTCTGGCCCGCGAGACTTAGAGAAGTTACGTAAAAGCGACTGGTCTTTTGGAAGATTACTGTCTCTGTCTGCAACATATTATCAAGCATCAGCCATGGCTGCTACAGGTGAGTGGAGAGACGAAGTGCGCTGCTCGAAACTCACAAGCGTATCGCTTGAATGTGCCGTCCGTTAATAGCGCTCATATCTCTACTTATACAGAGGCTACACAAACTCTACTAACCTGGGAGCTGTAGTAAGCCTTCCTTAGTAAAAGTATGGGGTAAACTTGACCAGATCTCCCACACTTCGTGCGCTCTAAACTCGAAAACAGCATTCATGTAACTACTACAGACGCCATTTTGACCACATGCTTTGTAGGGGCCTCATAAGGAGACGTATAAAATGTATACATGTTTAAACCATAACTCATAATATATACATGTTTAAACCATAACTCATAATATATACATGTTTAAACCATAACTCCTCATAGAAAGTGACAGTAGAGAAACCCTAGGTTGAAAATCTTTGTTTTCACGCAAGGATACAATGGTGTAAGTTTCGATCCTCTGTGAGCCCTCCTTGATGCCAAGCATTATATTACATTATAATATTATTACATTACATTAACTACACTCCGCTTAAATCTTTACACTTGGCAGTGTATTATTTACACCCCCTTAAATCTTTACACTTGGCAGTGTATTTATTGATGGCAGTATATGATTAACTGAAATACTCCTTATCTGTTTTCAAGGACAGCACTTTCAAACTTGTTTTACAATCAACAGTTTTACATTAACATTCCACTCTATATTATTTTTGCTGTTTTATAACTAAATGACAGTTTCTAAATTTTTACTCAACAGAATGGTAAGACTGCAGCAGATATTGCACAAGAGAATAATCACACTGAAGTATACAAAGTACTCCTCAAGGTATTAGCTACATAATGTTCAAGTTGTAATACTGTAGGAAGCTTTTATACTTTTAAGTAGTCAAACCAAAGCCATGTTCTGCAAAAATGATTCTGGATCAGTAAGAGGATGCCAAGACTGTGTGTGTGCTGATGACACTTTTGAAAGAGTAAAGCCAGGAATTCAGTAATAACTCTAGACCAGCAGTCATTATTAACATTTTTTAGAACATTGCCTGGCTTATTTTGCGGGGGGGGGGAAAACTATGTGAATTATGAGTGCATACTACAAATGGCTGTTTGGAGTGCCTAGAAGCGGTTATACATATCATCCATGGATTATTTCACTTTCTTTTTCAAGTAATGTACTCAACACAGGTACAAGGAAGAAATGGGCAAAGATATGTCTAATCAATGTTGATATTTGCTTTTTGCATAGTATGAAAAATAACATTCCTGCTTGGTGTTATGTTGCAAGGACAAAGAAAAAACTAGATGGCAGAAACTTACCCATATCCTCTGAGTATGTGGCTCATTTAAAGCCTCTTCACTTAAAATGTAGAATATTTATTGAGGCTCTTTACTCTGTAGTAGCAACTATCAGGAACTCTACTAACATAATAATGTCATGTGAATGAGTTGGACTACAAGGGGTAATTTAAAAGCTGGAATCCATATCCAGCAATGCAGAATCCCAGCTGCAATAATGGAAACGGATGAAAAATATTCAGAACCAACTTGTTCAGCATGAACTCGGTTGGTTGCTACGTTCTTACCAGCAATGGTAATCAATGTTGGTGTTATAGTCAAACCTAATAAGTTACAGAGCAGTGTTTTTATCACACTTTGGTCATCTTTATGATTACGTTTGGCTTAAGTTGGTTCTATTACTTGCAATTTTTATTATTACTTGTTGTTTCAAATATATTTATTTCCAACTTACAGGCTGGTGATAGCAATACAGAAGTGCCAGGTATGACATTAGCCTTGTTTCCATACTCTCTTCTCGAGGGCTTTCATTTTTGTCAAAAGAGTAAACCTGGGACTACTATTTGCAAGCGTGTTATAGAATGTAACTTAATCGCATACCTTAGACCTAGTCGTGAATAATATCGTTTGAAGTATGCCTGCCTAATGAGGTATCAATATGATAGACACCTGCTGTCAGGTCTCTAACCTGGTCGTTTAGATACCTCATCTATATTCATGCAATTAGTGGCTGCATATCACAACTGAAGCGCTTAGCATCAATGGGCTTGCTTTAAAGGTTAGCATCAAAGCGCTTGCTTGAAAGGTTAGCATCAGTCACATATAGAGGTGCTGTTATCATAACACTAGGTCTAAATTGATTAGACACCTCTGTGTCGGGTCTCTCTGTAAAAGCTGGACTGGTCTGGTCTATGAACTGGACTTGGTCTAGATTTTGATTAACTGCCGCCAATCGCTGCTTACAGTTTTGAGACGTTAGTACCAGTAGGGTGGTTGAAGGAAATTGACTGCACTGTTGTGGCATTGAGCAGGCCATGAAGCTGGAGGCTGTGACATCGTTCCACAATTGAATTCTGTACGTGATAAAATTCTGAATAGTTTAGGTATACACATACATAAATAAAAGCAGCAGTAGGTCAGTTTCACCATAGATTATACAGTAGTGTAGAACTAATCAAAATCTAGATCTAGTCCAGTCCAGAGTCCAGCTTTACAGAGACCCCTGTGTCGGTATCTCAGTCAATAGATACTTATCTTCACTTGGTATCTATTTTCCGGAGATCCCTCTACCTCGGTGTCTAACCTATATTAAGAAGGTACGGATTTATATAATTATAAGAAAAAAACATTACTGTTTTATTTTTATTTTTTTTCCTTTTTTTTATTTTTTTTATTAGCTATTGCATGTATGGAGTGAATAATACAGCATGAATGTTGGATTATATACACAATTGTAATTACCAAACTTTTGTGACTTTATTTGATGCAGTGAAAAAGATCAGTTACAGTGATATTAAATTTGGAGATGAATTGGGGCGTGGAGCGACTGGTGCAGTATACAAGGGAGATTGGTTGTCCAGAAACATACAAGTTGCTATCAAGAGGGTGGTTGGCAAGATTAACAGAGAAGAAGTTAGTGTTGGCTAACTGTCGTAATCCCTGTACATAGCTATTCAGTGTAGGGTTTTGGACAAGAAAACTGTTTAGATCAATGTGTAATTATATATTAGAGACATGTTGTCTGGTATACTTGTTTGTGTCTTATTTAAACTCGCTACCATATGCTGGCAGTGGCTATATCTTCTCTCTATTATGTTATGTCCCTAAGAGTTCTGCAATAAATGCTGCTGGTATCTGATATATTGTACACCAAATGTTATAGTACTAACATTTTCTCTTTTACACTATTATAATTTTGCACAGGTTGAAATACTCAGCCAGATTAATCATCCCAATGTCATATCGTTCTGTGGAGAAGTCACTGACAAGCATACTGAATACTACATTGTCATGGGTATATACTTTGATATTAATATAAGTTTTAGGCTAGTGACAACCTTGTCACTGGATTAAAGTCAATGTCATATTATACAACATTTTTTAATATCCTTCATAATAACCATCTAATAAGTTATATTCACCTCTCACTTTTCTGTGCTTACTCAAAATGGAAGTAAATGCTTCCCTTTCTGTGATGAAGGAAGCACAAACATCATAGCTGAAAAAATTATTCTCTTTTTGCCATAGCCTACTTTGTATCTATTTTTCTATTAGAACTTGCTGAGGGAGGATCTCTGTATCAACTCATCTATGACAGAAAATTCAAGCCAAGTACTGAGCAGAGGCTGCATTGGGCAACAGAAATTGCAGAAGGTATTTCTTTTAACAGATTATTAGTGATAAATGAGAGTATAATGCTTACTAAGTTGATCATTATACCCGATTCACTTGTTCTAACCATTTGGCTGCACAGGCATGAATTATTTACATCAGAAGAAGATTCTTCACAGGGATTTGAAGTCACAGAATGGTATGTATCTCCTATTAATACTCGACCTTGTTCCCCGGCTCTACCACTCAGTGTTCAATAAAACACTGGGCAGCGGAGCATGTGAATGAGACTTCACTGTAAGCAAAGAAGTTACAAGAATGTAGTGACCCTAATACATACATGTACTTCTCTTGTAACCATGCAGTGCTAATCACTACTGACCAGAGAGTGAAGGTATCATTGAATAGGAATGCTGGTTATATAGCTAACTGTAGGAAAGATGCTTTGCTACCTCTTTCATATCTAGATTTGTGACTTTGGTGCGGCTAAAGAATATGACCACACTACAGTGATGAGCCAGACAGGTACCTGGCGCTGGATGGCTCCCGAGGTACTAACTATGGTAAATACCACAGCACTGCCAGAGCTGAGATACACATATCTGCCTATGCAGTTGCACTCTAGTAGATTATCATGATGCTTCTTCATTATCACAAACTAAGTGCACAGGCAGTGTGCATTTGACCGGTACTAAGATAGTATTTTTTGCAGTTGTTTACTTTTACCCATACACAAAATGACTGTATGTATTGCTACACAGTTTGTGAAGACTGTGTAGTCTCAGGTTGTCGAGGTAATCCTTGAACTTCTCTAGTACAAACGTTTTCCATACGAACGTGGTCTTCATCAGGTACAGAGCATCATACGGCGTGACGGGGATTGTGTACTCAGTGAAGACAAAACCTGTAAGCTGTAATGTCAAGCTAAGCTGACCAAGCTGTGACAGTCAGCGTTCTGAGCTTCTGTAATGGCTTTGGTGGTAGTGCCAGGGTGGTGGCAGGTTTAGCTACCAGTTAATTACTTGTAGCCAAGCAGTGTCAAAGTTATTTCTCCACTGCCTCGATCGGTAGCCCCTGGGATCAAGGTAGGTGTATAGAAATCTCTTTCGTCTTCTGTATGATAGGTCCAAACCAGGTTACTAAGGCTCAACAACTTATACTGAATGCAAGCCAAGTAAATCAAGAAAATTTGTACCGAAGAAGTGAAAGTTATACCAAATGTCTATTGCTCACTCTTGTAGAGGATATCTTGACAAGGGTTATATCATGCACTTCTATAAGAGGGTACAAACCTTTATTTTGAAGTATGGTACATTATGGAATGCTCGGAACAACCTGATGTATTTCACTTTATCACAGAGTTTATCATTCATTGCTGCATACAGAGCCATCAAAATATACATGTGTATTATTAACTCTTTATCAGGTTATAAATGGAGAGCAAGCCTCTTTATCCTGCGATGTCTTCTCATATGGGATGATACTGCTTGAAATTTACACATGCAAACTACCATTTGCTTCCATGAGTGGCAGAGAAGCTGCTGAAAAGATAAAGAGTGGAAAAGTAAGTATGTAGTAGCAATTAAAATTAACATACCTAGAATTTATATATTGCATATGCTTTTCTTTCTTAAAGGTTCCCACAATACCCCAGTTGTTTGAGCAGTTCATAGTTGTGTTGATGAAGAGGTGTTGGAAGACTGATCCAAAGGTTAGTTGTAGCTATGTGTTGTATGCACTGATGTTTAGAAATTTTATGTTATCTTCTATTGATTACAGGCTCGGCCAAGTTTTTCAGACATTATAGCCATACTGAAGAACAAAGGTACTGTAGTGAAAATTTATATCAATAAATAACCACACACAGCTACGCTGCTTTTAAAACCATTATCTCAGTAATAAAGCTATTGCAAAGTTATTTATTAACCTAGCCTATACCACATACTACACTGAACAGGAAAGGGTCATACACAAGGTTACCCAATATACATACTTCCCGGGTTAGGAGTAGAGTATGTTTCTCACTTTATCATAAGGATATCAGGATATTTTTTTCTATTAATAGTTTGTGAAGATTACACTGAGGATGAAGCTAAAACTGGTGAGGTCAAGTAGATACGTAATAAACCTTCAGTTTCTGATATCACATTGATCATAATCACACTGCCAAGTATAAAGTATAGCAAACATAATGAATCACGACCTGGGCGTGGCAAGATGAAAGTATTTCATGAGCTAGCTAGTCGCGAGAATAACAACTAATGGTTTTAATAACCAGTCATAGCTAGCTACTGGAGAAGCTACAGAAAAGTGACTAGTGTTTCAGAAAAAAAAATTCAAGGATTACCCATGGCTGCTATGGGAGAGAAGAGAGTCGATGTGTGCCTCATGAAACTCACATCTGCATCGTTCAATTGTGCCGTCAATTTGTAGCACTTATATCTATCACACAAGCCGTTTTTAGATTATATCATGTCTGTTGTCTTAGTGTGATTAGCAGTGTAAAGATGCAATGTTGTACTTTGGAAGGTTAGCAAACAATTCTATGAACCGAGCTAAATCAGGGGATAGAAAATGTATGTACAAAGCTTAACACTAGCTAAACTATCACTTGAGAGTTTGTATACACTGTAATATAATAGTGTTTTATTACAAATTCTCTACTATCAGTTTCTGTGAAAAGTTATGGCCACAACAAAATAATGAAGTCCTCATCAAATACATGTTCAAAATGGCATCACTGGCAGTTACATAGGTGCTGTCTTCAAACTTATGGCACACAAAGAGTCAGAGAGCGGGACAAGTCTATTACACATTTTTTCCAAGGAGAGTTTTCTACAGCTCCCAGATTAGTCGAGTTTTGTAGCCTCTGTATAAGTGCAAATATAATCACTGGAAATGGATTCCATGATCAAGTAGTGTGAATGTGAATTTCAAGCAGAACAGCTGCTGTCTCCACTCTCCATAGTAGCCATGACTGATCTATGAAATTATGTTGTAGTCTACCACAGACCAGTTACATTTTCATAGCTTACAGTACAGCAGTAGTAAACCCAGGGACGATGGAAATTGAAATTGAAATGGAAAGGTAATCGAATAAATAGTGAATGTGCAGTACACAGTTAGTGGGCAGTGATTCCATTTCCATCATTCCTGGTTTTAACACTACCCACAGTCTGCTCACCCGGTGTACTTACACTTGGCAGTCAGCAGTGTGATTGCACTTCAATTTAATCAAATGAGTCTGTACTGCCATAAAGTGGGATAGGTTAAAACAAGGTTGATATTTCATATCTATAAAACCAGCCAGGTGTTTTTTTACATACATCTTTCAACTGAAGCTTATACTCAGCAACAGGTCAGTCTAAGCTAGATACAGCTGTAGAATGGATCAACTTGGCTAGACAGTCTCATCATGTACAGCTTCCAGCGAAAATTCTGACACAGCAATTTCATAGTGCACTCCCAGTTAGCAATCAGAACGTGCCAAATCAGAATTATCATCTTTACCTACCACTCTTTCGCCGTCTAGACAACACAAAACTAACCTAGTTTGACGTACCTTAACCTATTCAGCCTGCAAACTCCCAGTAGCTTCCACTGCGCTCGTGGCTATAGTGGCATAGTAACAAAATGATGTAACTTAGTGCACACACACAGATAAATGCGGGAACGTAAAGCTATCTTAGTATCATCTGGGCGTGTGCTTCACGCGCGCCCAGCTGGTAAAAAAAAAGAGCAAGATCAGATCACTGACATTCATGCCTCCTATTCCGTGTGATCCACATGATCAGTTTGCACACACTACACATACACTACAATCAGTGGGGCTGTAGTCTTTACAGGAAATTCATATGTAGTAGGCTTGCCAAATCCAGCCATTCTTTAGTACGCTTATCTGAGCAATGTAAAGAAGTTACCACTTTCATTTTTCGATAGAGTATTATTAGCTTCCTAAATGCAGCTGCTCGTTGAAAAGTCGGTGTACCCAAAGGCATGAGTAGATGTTTTTAAACTTCACTTCACTATAGTTCAAAGTTACAAACTTCCAAGCATCACTTCGATCCTGTAGTTGACTTTAGAAATAACACAGCCTAAATGTATACAAAAAAGTGTGGCCTGATGGGATTCAAACCTCAGATCTGTCTGGTTGTTATGAGTCCAATGTTTGGGCACCAAAATTTCATGGAGTGAAGGTTGCGTGTAGATTTTGTACTCCAATAAAAATACCACTACATTTGTTATATTTACCACTACTTCCACAGCTACAGAAATCCTTTAGCTATTCCATTAATTTTCCAAACGTAGTTAAACATTAGGTACTCTACAAACAATTCTTCATACCAAAACAATTATACACCCCCTTAGCGTCGAATCCAGGTTCCATTGTTGCTGGATACGAGGCTAGCATGCCCTTTCCTAGCATGAGGATCAATAGCATTATTCCAAGGCTGTATACTGTGTGATAACAGCTGGAAAGTGGACCTGGAAACAAGGCTTCTGAAACACATGGAAGGATCAATTACCTGTTTTCGATGGTTCCACATAATATTTGCATAAGATTTTGTGAAAAACCGCACTCACATAGCAAGGAGTAATACAGCAGTATTGTATGAGTACATGATGAAACTAGTTCCATTCTGCAAAGTCTATTAGTCACTGTAAAGGTTAGCTAAGAGTCACTACTAGAGCTGCTTCTGATATGATAACTGGACTACTTTTTGAGTTGTTGGTGCATGCAAACCAAATAGCTTCTACTGGGGGTAGCTATTGATCACTTTCTAGGCAGATTCTCCTTCTACATTATTGAGAACTTAGATACTTCTGACGTTTCTATTTGCTCCGTACACATGCATCAAGTTTCAAACTATGGAGGCGCCTTAAAATGGTACCCATAAGTTGCTGTATAGGTGTCTGCTTGGGTACTTCTGCAGTGGTATCTCTGGTAGATCCTGCATTGAAAATATGTATGAAAATGTTAGGGAAACACTTTTCAGGAATTTCCAAAAATAATCCATATGACCAGCAAGGCTTAGATTAAGGAATATTAACCAGAACCTGAATAAATTGTTTTGTGATTGGTAAAGAGTTAAGACTTCAAACTTTGGGCTAAAAGCTTCAATACAATTTGGACTAGCTTATTTCTAGGTAAAAGTGATGCTGAGCATAATATTTATCCCTCACAAACAAACGTTTTACAGTAATAATTGGTAAATGATATGCAATCACACTTCATACTTTGATTAAAAATGAATAGCTATCAGTGAGCACAGTCATGCAGTTTCATTCAATTCTAAACATTTTATCAAACTGCTTCACTTTAACCCTTTCATTGGAACTAAAGCCAAGTGAGGCTGCACAGTGTTCTTATTGATAAGCAACTGGTGCCATGGGACACTAGCACTACAGGAAGAACACTTGGGTGTTTAATATGCATGAGCTTGCTACATAAAACACTTCACTGCCTTTCACTACTAATAAGAAGTTGTTAGACTGAAGAATAACGATTGGAGACCCAAGTAGCTTGGTGAAGGTGAAACTGCATAGGTAACTGTGCCCTTACCTACAGTAATGCTATGTGCATACATACAAAGAGAAACCACATTTGTGGCCTGTGTACGTTATAAGTATGTAGTTGAACTGAGCATGTATAGATAATCACACTAGGCCGAAGTTGCCATAAGGGCCACTAGCAAGGCAATATACAATCTAGAAGGCTCAAAATGTTAAATTCAGTGATATAAAGAACATTCATGCCACAGTATATCTTGTGACAACATAATTATGACTAAATGTATGGGATGTAGACCTCCTCCATTGCTGTTTTATGGCATGTTAACCCTATCACTGCCGATTTCCTACCTCTTTTCACTTTTGTAAGGCTCATAAGAATGTATACAGCATTTAACTGTTACAATGGACATGTTTTTTCTTGTTATGTCATTTATATGGCCACACAATTATATGTGCCTCTGGTTATGCCCCAGTATGTAAAAAAAATCCCAACCTTACGATTGCTATTGCTATAAATACAAAATAAATGTCAAATACAAAGTTACCTGGTTGAATTTGAACCCCAGTTCTCATTTTGCCATTTATAATATACAGCTTTAAAATGTTTATGCTCAGCAGTGTGTAATATACATACATCGTAGCTATATGAATTAGGCCGTTGTCAATAGCATTTTAACATGCTTTTTCGTATACACTACAGTCACACCCTTGACAGAAGCAAATTTGTTGGAGGTGAAAATTAAGCTGAAAGAATTGGAAAACAACTGGTATCAACTTGGATTGGCTCTAAATTTCACTCCACAAATGCTTGGTCACATCGCAGCCTTATCGTACAACAAATTTTCTTCCTGCCTGTCTTTGGTTCTCCATGTATGGCTCTTGAAAGATGATCCTCCTCCAACCCTGGAGTCCCTTGCTGATGCCATTTCAGAGCCATCCATTGGTGGAAAGCATCTAAAGAAAGCACTTCTTGAAAGCAAAAACAAAGGTGTGGATTGACATAGAAATAGACAGATTGTGAGTAGTAGCCACTACTTGATATTGAGTTAACATGCACTTATAGCTGTGATGTAGTAGTGATCGCTTAGTTGCACATTGCTATGTAGGTAAACACCACAACATGCCTGCTGTTTTGCTACAACTTGCCTAAAGTTGATTGATATTTTTGTATGAAATGTATTATGTATTTCCTATAGCATACCAGACATTAATGTGGATGCTATGTTCTCCTATTGCTGATTAATTTTATGAGTGTGTACTCATCTGACAGAGAACAATATAATTATTTCAGTAGCAATAAATAATGATAACTGGAGAACAGTGTTCAGTGGCTACTAAGTAACTACCAAATTAATTATCTCAGATTAATTAATTCAGAAAAGGAAATTTAGTACCATAACTCATGCATGATGTCAGTCTTGATGAATGAGTTCATATCATGATCACTTGAGGAGAGTAATGGTTCACCCACTAAACTTCAGTTAGATAGCTACCGAGGTGGAGGTATATTTCACACTTGGTATCACAGTTCCTATGCCACATTTCCTTACATTGATCTACTCCACCAATAAGGTGGAAAATGAAGCTACATGCATGCAGGACATTTAGCTCTATCCTATATGTAGCTATATAGCTATACCTGATTGGTGATGGAAATGTGTATGTCACACTTCGAAACCTATAGCTACAGAAAATTTCCTCTTGCTAAGTAGACCAGGAAAAGTTAATGTGAGAACATGTGCTATTTTTATAGCCTGGTAGGTCACAAAACGTCATGCCACGACATGTCACGGGAGGTCAGGGGTAAATCTGAGCTAGCTCTGCCCAACCCCTGACCTACCGTAATGTGACGTGTCATGTGAGGCTACAAAAAATTTGTAGGTATTCTCACATTAACTTTGTCCTTCACCCTGAAGAAGACTAGAGGATCTAGTCCAAATGCCGGCAAAGTTTCTTTCCAAATTAGAGTTGGTATTCAGAGAGCCTTTCTTTGTTATGCAAGGGCCAAATGAGAAGCCCGGAAAGCTGTCGATCTATTGTGTTTCTGAGTTCAGTGTGTGTACATTAAATAAGTTTTTCAGATGATATAAAAGTTTCATAATACACGTTCACTCAGAACTTCTTGAGAGCAGACAAGCTTATAATCAGATTCTCCAGCTTGATACGTAAACCCTGTTGCACGCAGTTGAAGTTTTTGCATCTGTGTAAGCTCCACAGACATTAACTCTGTAAGAAGGTATTTAGTAATGGTAGCAGCAGTTTCAGAATGTGGGCTGACGCCAGTCTTCAACATTGTTATGTGTTCCAAAGCTTGAAATTCAATCTGTTCACTAGTGAAAGCATTAACACATACTGTTCCAAACACCCCCACCTTTTTAAACTCTACTACTGCTCCTGGAATCACATTTGTGATTTTCATTACTTCTACTATCTTTGAACTCATCTGGAAACAGCTCCTTGACTTCATCAGTTGAGAATGGAGCAAAGTTAACACTTGTTTTGCATTGCATGATTGGGACATCTATAGTAGCTACCTTTAGCACACTCTTTCCATTTGCATCATAAACCAATGCAAAGGACTAAAAGCAAGGATTTTGGAAAAGCAATTTGCATGTATCATCAATTTGTTGGTTTTTGAAACATCCACAGACATTAACTCTGCTTTTGCAAACTTCTGAGCATTATCAATGGAAAGATATAAAGGATGGGCAGTAGCATTCTCTGGGAGAGGCAGGGAGCAATATACGTCAATAAAAACTGCTTTATCAGTCTTTTTTCCATTCACAGCAGCTAGCTACAGACAGCTGTTTCAGGCTGGTTGATTTTCCACAAGATTTGGGTCCTATGAAGACATACTCTTTACCATGGCAAGATGTGAGTTCAGTTGCCACTGTGTCTATGTCAAGAAATGAATCGAACTGGCTGTGGTTGTAGCGGTGGCTGTGGCTCTGAGAGAGAAAGAGATAAGAGATACTTACAGCTTAAGTGTAGCAGACAATTATTTCACATATCCATGACCCAGAACTTGATCATGCCTACCACTGGTAGTAGTCTAGATAACAGCTATGGACATCCCCTGTCTAAACCTGGCTTCTGCTTATATAAGCACAAATACTACAAGGGCTACAACAGGAAGTTCACCATAGTATGTTAATTATTGCTCATGATGCATATATATTAGGCAAAGTGAGAATGATTGTTTTGGCCTCATATTTTTTCATATTAGTGACTAAACAGGTGATGGTGAGTTTCCTAGTGTACCATGCTGCCCTACTGCCCCACTGCTCATCTGTTCATACCAGTTAACTGCCCCATTAACCAGTTAGCTAGCACAAACCTGTAGATCTCTACTGGCACTAAGGATACACAGCTATATTGTTAGGCACTCTGCACACATTATTATTGCATGCACCAAGGCTCACTACAACTGTAGTTCAAGTGGGTTCAGGAGGGTTGTAGAACTCCAAGTAAAATCATCCTGGAGGCATTATTACAGTCTATGCACATATTTGCACAAGCTGAAGACAACTGAATACAGCAGACAAGCCATGCACAGAATAATGGGCATCTGTAAAAGCTGGACTCTGGACTCTGGACTGGACCATGGACTAGGTCTAGATTTTGATTAATTCTGCTGCCAATAGCTGCTTACCAGTTCTGAAAGTTAGTACCAGAGGGGTGGTTCAGGGAAATTGACTGCATCCCACCGTTTTTCTAGGTAAGAATGCTAGCGGTTGGTCCACTATTGTTACTAGCTTCATAGATCGTACCTATAAGCAAGTAGGCATAACGTATGGCAACACTGCAAGATTCCAGATAAGAATCTAGAATAGAAAAGCACTGAAAAGTGATAAAGGCTAGAATCAGCCTTCATGAACCCACTTACCAGTATCGAACGGCTTTCAACACTGCTTCTGCGTCTGTAGCGTTTTCAGCCACCAAAGGACACTGGAAAACATGGCACAGTAAGATTTGGCAACTTAATAAACTTACAGAAACTCTTAGCGAGCACTACAGGTGATCCTAGACCAGCCACTGCTGTTTTAATTTACGTACGCGTAAACCAAAATATTCACAATTCTATCACGTGCGGAATGAAATTGTGGATTGACGTCATAGCCTCCAGGTTCGAGGCCTCCTCGATGCCAAAACGGTGGGATGCAGTCAATTTCCTTGAAGGTACTAACATCTCAGAACTGTAAGCAGCTATTGGCAGCAAAACTAAAACAAAATGTAGACCTAGTCCAGTCCATAGTCCAGTCCATAGTCCAGTCCAGAGTCCAGCGTTTACAGATACCCCAGAATAATCCAGCCTGAAGCACAAGCACAAGCACAACCACAAGTGAAAGTGGAATATGTCCACAAGTGTGCCATCATGCTAAAAAACATCACTCACTGTCACTATTAACAGTTAACTCATTGCACATCATTAAGTCACATGCATGATCTTTTAGCATTTTTACTAGGTATACGCATTGCGCAGACAGCCTGATCTTTTAGCATTTTTACTAGGTATACGCATTGCGCAGACAGCCTCGCGCAGAGGTATGACGTAATTTAAGTTAGTTAGCACAAAACAACGCCCACTAGAACGCTTGGGAACTGCATCGCCCACATGCCGGAGAAGCTACTATTACACGAATGGGCTTTCAGGAGTCGAATGTTTCTGTATACAATACAGTTCCAAGGACCAGGTATGGCTGCTATACGAGAGCAGAGTTACTTGAAACTCACGTTCGTATCGCTGGCGATCGATCCGCGTACCGTCTGTCTCCAGCGGTCAGATCTCTGCTGAAACAGAGGCTACACAAACTCTAACCGCGTTGGAGTTGTAGTAAGCCTACCTGGGTGAAAAGTAATAATCGAGTTGTCCAGATCTCTGATCCTTCGTGCGCCTGAAGTACAAAGGCGGCATCCATGTAACTGGTCAGGACGCGCTTGAACACGTGCTTGCCCCCCCCTCCCCCCCCCGGGTGGTTCCCGGGGCCGGAAGCGTTCAGTTACACGCATACGGAACGTACAGACAAAGTAACGGCACGTATAAGGTACGTAACCTGAGATTTAATTGCATTCCTAAGCGTGATGGAAGTTGCGCATATATATATATATACCAGCAAGTGCGACCATAGATAATAGGAAGTTATATTATCTATGGTGCGACCTTCGGCCGCACTTGCTTCGCGGCGTGCACTGAGGCCTGCCATAAATGTCAGGCCTCAGTGCAGTATACTGTCAACCATTTTATCACTGCATAAATGCGCATATTATTATAGAGCTAGATCTAGGCTTGAATTTTCATGGTAAGATGAAATTATCTGTAGTGTTGCGTATTAAATTTAACCAAAAGAATAAGTGCATATATTATAGGATAGGGATTAAAGGTTCAGACTGATACAGAATAAAGGGATAGAATAGAATGTCAAGATTCAAGTAGCAGCAGTGGCATGCGTTCTCCTGTCAGAAGAGGGTCTGCTGTCTTTGCCCCTCAACACCATCTTGGAGGTTGGGCTCCTTCTCCCCTTGTTGACTTTGCGTGCTGAATGATCTGGATTCACAGTCAGCAGATCGCAGTGCCAACCTGGACAGCCATGGGGAAAGAAGAGTGGATACTATAGAGGCTCATACAGTATGTTAGTCGGTTGGATGAAGGTCGGCTGTTGGTCCGATGTCTTCCAAAACACGATTGGCAGCTCTCATTTCTCGATTCTGCGCCCGGTCTCGGCTCTCACTTGGTCTTGATGCTGCCTCCGTCGTTCGGCGGAGGTGGTAGCGTTTCGCTCAGACGTCTTTGATCTTACCTGTCATGGCCGGCGTCATCATGAGGGCACGTGCGTTCACCCCGACGACGTTCGTGGGTCACAGGTCAAAGTACACCCGGGAGCGCGCGCATGCGGCTTCCGTCTTCGGTTTCACAAAACCATATAGACGCTAGCTGAGATTTCGGCCCACACTGCACGATTAGTGGCCTCGCGCTAAGGCGCTCGGCAATAATGTTTAAGGAGGAGCTTACGAAAGAGCTGGGGATAAAAACTGGTGCAATCTTAAGGATACCTCGTGGGGTTAAAGGTATGTGTCAAATGTTGGCAGGGTGTTGAAAAGGTATACAATTAAACCCCTTATGCACACACAGCAAAATCATACAAGAATGGTTCAATGCAGTTCAATAGTATTGGACCCTCCTGAACGCCATTAAAACTATGCTAGATGCATGATTTCAGTGCTTTCACATGTTAATATTATTTTGTTTTCAGAACCAGTGTGCAAGAAACCAAGGCATGAAGGTAAGAAAGATGTTAATGCATGTTGTCTACTTACCTGATAATATTATGTTCTCAGAGCATGTAATAATGCGTTTCCTTATCATTCATTATCATTTCCTGCTAAAACTTTGTTCATTGATTACACAGGTCAAGCTGCTCTGGACATGCTGACAGGACAGCCCGAAAGAACTCAGCACTGCACACCCCCAGCTTGGGCTGGGGCTTGCATCCACAATGATTTGTAACGAGCTGGCGTTTATTGGGAGCTCACACCTCCCACATACAAAAAAAAATTGGTCACTGGGACACACGTCTACTTTTTGAATATGTATGCACGTACACACGTTCGTGTGTGCTGTGACTCCTTTGCATTAAGCTAAAGACAAAACTCGATGTGGATCCAAACCTACAGTGGGCAGCAAACCTTTCTGGTAAGCACTCATCCAAACTAAAAAAATTGCCTACCTTCTAGCTACCTTTCTTTGTTGCTGGTGCTCCCTCTCTCATTGGTGCCTGGCCTTCGTACATCGTCGCCGACTAGCAGGTACTTTTAAATTAGCTGTGATAGTAGATTCTGATATACTAGCTATCTTCTTCGGGTTCTTGGTTACTGCTTTGCTGTGTCTAGCCATCGGAGCATTATGTGCATCATGCTACGGGCCTGTCCATAATAGAGGTATAAAACCATGACGACTGAGGTAGTGGGGAGTGGAAGGGGCTAACGGGACCTTCCGTATATTCGTACTCACTTAGCCACCTTTGTTACAGTACCATAATAAGTTTCATTAAACAATAACGGTAATTTCTGGTTATGCTTTTGCTAGTAGCTATAGTGCATACTCTTACATTAGAGTTATTATATAAATATACTCCGTGTGTTACAATGTCATGGCTTTTTTTGTGATGGTGGGAGACAGGGAGGTCCTTTCTGTAAAATAATGACCGCCTATTTATAATTGTAAGGTGGTTGCTTGTAGTCTCATGTGTGTGAGGGTCTGGCTATGCGAGACTATCGTGCACCAGCCATATTTCTTTTAGCTGGTACATGAGACTAGTTGTTTTGGTGACGTTTAGCAAGGGGTCGGACACTGCTTTGTACATGTACAGTCTATACCGTATTCATATACTTCTATGGTAATAATCTGTAATTCCGCCAACAATTAAGACTAAAATCTAAAGCAATGTAGCTATAGTAAATTGACATGTCTACCAGTTTAAGCTACTACCTCGACGATCACTTATGCACGAAATACTTTTGGACACTACAGGGGCCTTCCAAACTTACTCTTAGACTACCTCTTTCTTAACTGTAGGTCTCCAATTTCAGACGGGAAGGTAAACAATTAAATTAACAGAATGTTATAAGTGAAGCTGCATTTATACGGCTCCTATAGTCGTCTGATCTGCGTGTATATGTACATTTTTGTGCAGCTCAGATACTCCTAGCTGAGTTACAGCAGCCTTTTCGTTTCGGCACTTATGACCCAGTTTGTGTGATCACAAGTGTATAGCTTGCAGCCTCCTACCAGGAGTGCACCAAACTGGTAATGACTGAATATGTTTCCCTCTCCTATTAAGATCACCTTGTCATATGTACCGAAAAATTGAAAAAACCTATGGACTGAGGCCGTATAGTTAGCATACCAAACTTACACTCCTCTTTACATAATAATAATATTATGTAATAGCTAACTATCTAACTATCATACCTGGCTATTATTTTTAAGCTCCAATGATGATATCATCATTATAGAAAATACGAAAAGGTAGCTAATGCATAATTTCTTCTATTATTACAGAGTTTGCATGAAGAATTCAGTTTCTGCATGAGTATATTTGTAATATTTATCTCTATCACTTGCAAGAAGACCTTCCGTTCTCAGAACCAACCACTCATGCCATATAATTAATCTTACATAACTACTACTCTATGGGTTGTAGCTGGTAAATGTGGTTTCAAACCATTGCAATACTATAGCTAATCATGTTGGCATCAGTGCTGTTGGAAATATCTGTCATTGGATGTACCCTGTATCACCAGCATGCCTATAAGGCTGCTGTGCCACACAGTACCTAGCTAGGTAGCTAGTCTTTCTAACTAGCATTGTAGCATCTACATTATCATCATCCAGATACCATTACTGCTATCTCTGTAACATCTAAGAAGCATTGCTCATACTTGTCATGACATGCGTGTTAGGGCATGTCTTCAGCTGAAGGTTGATTTATAATCATACAAACGTTAAAATCATGGGTGAACAGACTGGAGACTGTATACAGATTATAATAGTATTGAATTAACATACAAGACAAGGTAGGTATCAAGAGACTTCCAAGTTATTAAATTTCTCCTGCAAACATTTGTTTAATTAACTTACTGTTAACTACCATAATTAGCTACTATACTTTGGAATTACCGAACTACTAAATTACCATAGCTAGCTATCACTACACAAGTACCCCATTTTACTGTACTTTATAATTACTAAGGTGTAAACTTTTAAGTACTAAGTTTACAAAGATTTGTTTTGTTGCTGGCTTAGCTACTTCTATAGTGTCACACATTGACATCACACGACACTTCCTATGCAAATCATTTCCTTCCAATGAATATACATAATCTCCTAAATATGGGTGTGAGCACCCAGATACCATTAAGCTCACAATGCCATAATATTCTATGAGAAGTTACTGCTCTACACGGCTAGATCTAGAATTCCTAGGTTACAGAATAAGCTATTCCTGATTTATTTCGTTCCAGTATAGCTAATGAGGTCAAGGGAATAGGCATACAATAGCTAATAGCTAGTGTATACTCGCTCCATATAGCTGCTAAACGTACTATCACTGAGACCATGGCACAAAACAAAAGAAGAGTTGAATATGACTGTGAAGAATAAAGCTCCAAATTTTCTAGAAGAATGTTCATTTTTTGTCTACATCATGCTCGGCCAGTGTGAAGTGGCTAAATCAACATACTATGAGAGCACAATGCCACATAGCTACCATGATGCTACAAACCAGGAGTGGTACAAAGGGGAGAAAACACACCTTTAAGACTTTGTAGTACAGAACATCACCAGCCAACTGAGCTGCTATCTGCTTGATGATGAATTTGCACCCGGTCAGTTTATGAAACCATATAGTCTAGCTAGGCAGAAATGATAGATGGCTAACAAGGCAGTAAAGTGGTCACAACCGACTTTTACCTTCATAAGCTACCAGGAAGAGTAGCTACATATTATTTTATTATGCAAAATCTGAATTTGACTTCCTTCACATCCAAGATCTTGCCTTTTAGTTTGACAAAAGTACACTCATGCATGTGTGTTGCCAAGTGTTAATATTCATGATTCTTTGCCTGGAACCTATAGACCAGAATTCTGAAGCAGGCTAATCTCTTTGAGATTATGGGTCTAGAGACTAGCTACCTAGAAAACTTCAAAGCATCATCAAAGGACTACCACTATCACTTTTAACCCAATATGGGAAATATAGACACACATACAAGCCTTGAAACTGCTGTGGTTGGTAATAGCTATACTGCTTCTGCTCTTTGCAATTTCTCCACATCAAAGCTGGCTAAACCTTACTGAGGAAGTTGTTATCACTTAATCCAATTAGGAAATGATTACATACTATTATCAAAACAGGATGCATGTGTGTTGTGATCAAGGCGCTATAGGAGTAAAGCTTTGCAGTGTAAACACACAAGACAAATGGTGGAATAAATGATTAAGAAGTCACTTGAGTCCGCAGCAGGCGAACATTCTGCAAACTGATGTACCTGTGCTCTAAAGCTCTAATTTGATTGATAGGTAGTTAAATTCATATTATAAAGAACTTCCCTCTTGCATAGGCGCTGGAAGCACGGGAGAACCTTTCAACATACCTGTAGCAAAATGTATAGCATAGCTGACCTTGTCGCCGGGCTAAGTCTTGTGTTTCACTTTGCTACTGGAGAGTGATACTTTTTGTCACATAATTCAACTACTTTATGGGCGTGTTGGCAGGGACCGTTTAAAAGAGAGCCAAACTTCTCTATCTTTTGCTGTAGATACTGTTTCAATGCTCAGCCTGTGATACAAATGGTCTCTGCATAGTGATTATAAAAAATGCAGGTTTGCTGCCTACTTCACTTTCTTCCTTCCTTCCTTGGGTAAGAACTGCAACTGGCCTCACCCACACAAAATCTCACCCTCTTCCCTACTGGTTGCACAAGTGAGAAAATGTGTCGATCTAGCCAAACATTTGAGTTAAGAGCTGGTTTTTGTATTCAAGCTAGTGTTAGTTTAAATGTGCCCCAAATATTAAAACTTAACTCCTTACCAATCCTGAGATATAACCATTTCCGCTCAATTTTGCCAATTTTCCCCAAAATCTGCTTGGTACTGAAGCTTCTGTATTGGCTGATATGTTTCTTTTTTGAAAACAGTTTACACGCCTTTTTAAATCTGAAAAAGTGGTTGTAACCATTAAATCAAGAAGAAAACCTTTTCAAGTGTAGCCCTGTAGCTATTAAAGAAAGAACAGACCCAATACTACTGTTATTTCTCCAGACACAATGTTATGTTGCTCTTGCTCCTCTGAACCGCCATTAACAACTCAATATAGCTGCTGCTAAATATATTCCTTCACTTCAACGCAAACAGTAAATCCGTTAGCTACTTGGGGTTCATTACAACTTTTTACCACAGTTTGCCGAATCCCTACATGGTAATTAGTTATCCACTTCCTGATCGTCAAATTCACCACTACCGGAAATATACGCCCACTCAGCCGGAAGTATAGTGTTTTGAAAAGACCGAACTGCGATCGCCTTAACAGTCTACCGAGATAGCTTACATTTGTTGCGACTTGGAGAAATGAAAATGGAGAGGCTGTTTATTCTGGTTTTATATTCCTTTGGGACGTTGTGGAGGTAAGCTGAAAGTGTGTGATAGTGCACGGTATCGATATTGCCCGGAGCATTATAGCTACTAGCAGCAAAAGGTTTCCGATAGCTACTATTGGTATCATGTATAGAATCAGCAGTACGTTTTACAATATTTTGCAATTGTATTGCACTTATTTGCCTTTGTACATGTAGCAGTCTCCAGCTACATTTACAACTCGTTTAGCATTATCGCGTCTAATTTATACAGGTTTACAGAGTGCTCTCCTATAGACTGTCTGATCAGCCGACTTGATTTTTTCCCTTGTCAAGCACATGAAAACAGCATCGCTCCCGGATCAAAGTGAGAAAGAAATAGCAAACAGAATGTACTGGTATACTGTTACAGTAGTACTGTAGACAATTCTCTAGCAATAACAGGGAGCGATATGTTTACCACAGTAATTTACATTCCTCATAAATTAAGCATTTAAGATTTGTGGGATTGGGATGAGAATCCCATTGCTCCCCACCTTCTGTACGAAAACCTGTAATTTCAAAATTCTTTATTTTAGTGCAAAGGTTTATTGTGATGGCAGCAGCCAGTTCTACACTCACTCACACACACACACTCACACTAGTTAACTCTAGTACATTTGTTCTGTCTCCCTCCCTTTCTGCAGTGAGTATGCTGAGTACATTACCAGAATCAGCAACAGAAACACAAACCCTGTTTGTACATATCTCAATCCACAAATCCATCGTAACTTTCAAAAAATCAAACGCATCGACAACTTGGGTTATCCAAACATTCGACTGCTACAGTCACCTGGATATGCATTAAATCAGAAGTAAGTTTAAACAATAATTGTTATGCCATAATACCATATAACATCAAGTGTGGACCGTGTTCAGCAATGGTTTTATATCTTTGTGACGAAGTTGGGGTTACCCAACTACAACTTTGTGTTTGGACTTATTTAATTGACTTTCCCTGTGTGGTTAGAGAGAGTTCCTTGCTTTAATGTCTTTATTTGGTTATGCTCCAACTACAATTTTGTTTTTGGACTTGGTGAATTGACTTTCCCTGTGTGGTTAGAGAGAGTTCCTTGCTTTAATGTCTTTATTTGGTTATGCTCCCTTATTTGATATGCGCTTTGTGCAGGATTGGTGTGCTTCTATCGTACAGGATATTGTGTCATTCCTTTGAGAGATTACTATATATGTCATTTTCACAGGCTTATTTAGATAGTCATTTCCTGTACAAGTTCATTGACTAGTAATCTTTATCATTTCTTGAGAGTGTTGCATCATATTTCATTCCTCTAATAAGGAGTAACTGGGTTTTGTATTGTGTGTGTGTGTATGAGTGTATGCATACTGTACCTTTTAGGCAGTTCTGTCAACAGTCTAGCAGGACCATCTCACAATGCCAAGCAATGTGACGGCTGAACCCAGCTAGTGCCCTCATGCTGGCATGCCACGTTACACACTTGGATTGCTAAAGTTAAGCATAGGCCGCTATAGCTGGTTTTATATTAACAAATACTTGGCAGTCAGTCTTTGAATACTGCCTCACCACACACTTTGCTCCAAGGTAGGACTGAGCTCTGCACTGTCTATCTCCCCATTCCTGAAGTGCTAGAGGCATCAGCACTCACAGCCCTCACTGGACTAGCTATCAAAGCAGACACCAACTTTTCTCTACTTCATTAACTAGCTTGTACAACTACGTAGTGTCAGGATTAAAGTATGCAGTCAACTGGTTAATTGGATCTACCCAAGGTCTACTCTACGTCACGGCAGGTGATGTATATGATACAGGGCCTTCCATTCTCTCCTCTCACTCACTTTATGCAACACACACAAAGTGAGGGGCCAGGGAATGAGGCTAGGTGGATTAGCGATAGTTGTATTGCCCTCTTGTACTACTAAAACCATGCTGAAGAATTGTTTTCATGCATGGTAGTGCTTTCCCCATGTACCCGTACTGGCTTCAGTCATACAATTAGTGTGGTGAGTGCTTATTATGCAGGAACTTGAGTTTGCTAAATAATTTGTAAGAACATACCCAGGTTTCTTATTCATCATCTTGGTAACACAAGCTCTGCTGGGTTTTTGTGTAGTTTTAGTCTATAAGCTTCCAATATAGCCTTCATTGTGCTAATAGACTACCAGTTGCATAGCGTTTGCATTATGTATACTTAGACCAACAGATACACAGACAGACAATGTAATCACATGAAATGTACCTGGGTGTGTCAAAGATGTGATAAAATCACTTGATACTAAACACCATTAGTGTGAGGCACTAAGAACCTCTGTTCTTTGGCTAGCCATATGGTACTTATAAGTATCATTTACTAATAACAGTATATAAACTGATCAAATTGTACTTGTGTCCTTTTATATTAGATACAGGCCCAGAAGACTGATATCCTACAATGTGCAATGTCCAGCAGGCCGAAAACCTTTTCTGATCTTCAATGATTTAAATCTTTCACCAAAGAAAGCAGAATGTTCGGACTAGTAAGTGCAATAATCTTACAACTATATTTTAATGTCCTCCTGTACAAATTATGATTACAGGCATCTGCATGTAAACTTGTTCAATGCCAGTAGCTAAAGTTTCAACAAAATGTTCTCGCATGGGTTGAGAGGTTTGTTAGGTGTGATCAGCCTATAAGAACATTCATGTAAAAAATTGTCAATTTGTTGTTGCCGTGATTTAGATATTTTGAGTAGCTTCAGAACACCGCTACATACTGTAGTCTGAACATGATTACTCAACTGCTCAGAAACTATCAATATTTCACCCCATTGTCTGGGAGAATATGTGCATGATAAAATCAATTTTAATAGAGTTACAGACATACATAGAAACATGCACTCTTGTTGCTATCTGATAACTGGCACCACTTTGTCATTAATTTGTCCATGGAGCGTTTTCAGAGATAATGTCAACAGTATTCTTTGATGTCAAAGTCGTGTAAACTATGTTGGCTATATACTTCTGTGTTGTACAGAGGCTACATGTCATAATTATATGTTGCTGAACAGACTGTCACTGCAACACTTTGACATTAGCTATTTTAACTGATAGCCATGTAAACTACAAACAGAACATTTCATTACAATATGTCTGGTATGGTTGCTATTGTTACATTGTATGGTTCTCACTTCTCATGGTAGCTGTGAAGACTACATTACTATTACAAGTCCAGACTTTGGCTCATCTGAGAGCTGTGGAACACACCCAACTGATGACAAATTTAGTATGGAGTCTGGTGAGTGAGGTAACTTGATTGGGTCAAACCTGAGTGAGTCCCACACAAGTAGGTCAATGTTTGCCCCATGTCTCTATAATATAGCATGCATATGCAGGGCTGTTGACAACTTTTTCAGTATGGAGGTGCTTTCACACCAGCTACTAGGGGGATCCGGGTAGGACCAAGAACTGTATGGTTTCTTCGTTATACTTTTTAACTGGTCCTAAGATTGCTTTGCGTTTTCACATTTGTTTGTGTGTGTGTGTGTGTGTGTGTGTGTGTGTGTGTGTGTGTGTGTGTGTTCATCCGCAATTATCACGTTTGCTAAGTTACGTCATTTACTATGCCACTATAGCAACGAGCACAGTGGAAGCTATACTGGAAGTTTACAGGCTCAATAGGCCAAGCTAGATTAGTATTGTGTTGCCTAGACGGTGAAAGAGTGGTAGGTAATGATGATAATTATGTTTTCGCAAGTTCTGATCGCTAACTAGAAGCGCACAATGAAATTGCTGTGTCAGTACTTTCGCTGGAAGCTGTACAAGATGAGACTGTCTAGCAAAGCTGTTCCATTCAACAGCTGCATTTAGCTTAGACTGACCTTCATTTGGATGATTTATGTAAAAAAACACCCGGCTGGTTTTTAGATATGAAATATCAGCCTTGTTTAAAATTAAGGCCAAGATGGCACATTCTGCTGCATTCTGAGCGTGGTTTTGGCACCCGAGAATTACCCCAATTTTATACTGGCAGCTCTCAAATCTACAGATTGACTTAATGACACAATATCAAAGACATAGCTATACTGCAAAATAGAGTGGTCGTTTTGACCCATAATATAGGGTTACTTCAGTCGCAACCATGGTACCAGAGCATGCACAGTTAAGAGCAGTTCAATAAGATCACTTTACTCAGGGAAACCCAGCTAGATCATGTAAGGGTATGCATTATTAATTGGCCATTCAATCGTTTTAAAATTGGAGAATTATTTGTATAAAGTGATCCACTTGTTTACACATTGTTTTGATAGCAGGGTTCCCCTTAGTAAAGTGATCTTATTGAACTGCACTTAACTGTGCATTCTCTGGTATCTGATGACATAATATGGTCACATGTCAAAGTGCTACAGTGACAATCTGTTGATTGCATGTCTCTCTACTACCCAGTATAGTACACAGCTTTGACAGGAAACAATGCATTTTGGCTATATGACTCTAATAACGTGGATTTAGTTGATATATGGACAGGTACATTTTGTCCAAAGTCCTGCAATACCAGCTGTCAATGACAATGTATCCAATTGTCTATCTAGTGTAAGTGGCCCATTCTCGCGCAGTTTTTGTACCCGGGTCCACTGCTTCAAAACGGAGCTGAGGATCAACAGTTTCAGACCTAATCGGCTCTGCAGTCACCTGCTGAGTACTCTTAAGCCATCTAGTAGGGACATGATGACATCAATACACAATCCATCTATCAACCACAAACTCCAAAGGGTCGCCAAAAAAAAAAATATGTTACCTAATAAACACACCCAATTTTTATATTTGACCACCTTTTCCCCAATTTCTTTTGATGCTACCCTCTTCACTGTGTCTTCTCAAGCAGCGAGATGGTGGGATGAAGAGATTAAAGATAAGATTAGGTTAAGAAGACAGGTTTACAAAGAGATTCAGAGTGGTAGGGAAGATAAATGGGGACAGTATTACAAGTTACGTTCAGAAATCAAGGAATTGGTACGTAAGAAGAAGTTAGATAGTTGGAATGAGGTGATAGAAAAGGCTAATAAAGATTTTGATGTAAACAAGAAGGAATTTTGGGCATTTGTTGGCAGGACTTCAAAGGGTAGTCGTAAGAGCATTGCTTCATTAAGGAGTAGTTCAGGTTCATGCGTAACCAGTACAAAGGGGAAGCTTGAAGTTCTACATGAGCATTACGGTAAGCTGGGTACAGCATCAGTAGATGATCAGTTTGATGATAGCTGGAGAGAGCATGTAGAGAATAAGGTGACAGAGTACAGCGAGATGTCTAGTGCACGGAAGGATAAGGTTTTAGACAGGGATATAAGTTATGCCGAAATTAAAAAGTGTTTGAAAAGTTTAAAGAATAACAAAACTGGAGGTAATGATGGCTTAGTTGGGGAGCTTTTTAAGTATGGTGGCTCTGGAATGGCGAATCTGTTGAAAGCTTTATATGAAGTAGTCTGGACAGAAGAGGGTATTCCTAAACAATGGAGGCAAGGATTAATTGTTAGTTTGTATAAGAAAGGTGATGCTGAGGATCCAGGTAATTACAGAGGCATTACTCTATTGAACGTTGTTGGTAAACTGTTTTGTAAGATTTTAAATAATCGCTTGGTAATAAGATTAGAATCGGAAAAGGCTCTTCATGAGGGACAGGCAGGTTTTAGAGCGAAAAGAAGTTGTGTTGATAATGTCTTTACTTTGAACGAGATCATACAAGGCAGAATAAGAGAAGGAAAACACACTTATGCTTTTTTCTTAGACGTCCAGAAGGCTTTTGATACGGTTTGGCACGATGGTTTATGGTTTAGGTTGTGGGAATTGGGTGTTAGGGGTAGGATGTGGAGAGTTATTAAGAAGATGTATGACATTACAGAGAGTGCTGTTTTACTGGAGGGGGAAAAATCCAAACCATTTGATATAAGCCAGGGGGTAGCACAGGGTTGTAGTCTATCGCCTATCCTATTTTCCATTTTTATTAATCAGTTACTAGATGAGGTTGAGAAAGCTGGGCTTGGTATAATCATTAAGAATGATGTTAAGGTTGGGGGACTAATGTTTGCAGATGATTTTGTTGGTTTAACTACTAATGCGGAGGATTTACAAAAGTTGATTAATGTAGTACAAGGGTTTTGTAACAAATGGAGGTTGAAATCTAACATAAAAAAGAGTGCTGTTGTGGTATTTTCTAAGGTGGCTATTACAGATATGTGTGCGTGGAAGTGGGGAGATAAAGTAATTCCAAGGGTTGTAAGTTACTGTTACTTGGGGATTGAATTTGCTGAGAATGGGTCATGGGATAGTCATGTACAGAAGGTAATTGATAATGGGAAGAAAAAGCTTAATCGTTTGCACCGGTTTGTAAGTAATAGAAATATCAGTACCGTTGCAAGGAGATTATTGTTAGTTTCAGTACTTCGTCCTACTTTAGAATACGGTAGTGAAGTGTGGGCTTGTAATAAACGGCAGACAGCTTCCTTAGAATCCATTCAGCTAGGAGCAGCTAAGAAGATACTTGGCTGCTCTTCCAAAACGTGTAATGAAGCGGTAAGGGGAGATATGGGGTTAGAGTCCTTGAAAGGGAGGAGGGATAGAAGCAAACTTAAGTGGTGGTATAAAGTCAATAAGTTGGATAATGAGCGGTATCCTAGAGTACTATTAGATGCTGAGTGGGAAGTGAAACCATGTAGAGGTAGGCAGAGGAAAACTTGGATGAAAGTAATTAATGAATTGCTGCTGCAGTTAGATTTAGATAGCCAAGAGGTATTAGCTGCAGATAATATTAATTTGTTTTTAGATACGGTAGACGAAGCGTTGAGGGATAGAGAATACAAGGACTTTAATGACAGCTTGAATACTAAAGTTAAGTTGAATCTGTACAAGTCTTTCTGTAAGGAAATAGAATTCAAGAATTATTTGCAGGGGGTAGGTGATCCGGGTACAAGATTATTGTTTAAGTTTCGGTCAGGTACGAACGGTCTGAATGAAGAGTTAGGAAGACATAGGGGTAAAAATGATGATAGGCAGTGTAAATTATGCAGGGGTGAATGTGAGAGTGTGGTACATGTTCTCTGGGAGTGTCCAGCATATGACAGCATTAGAAATAATTTCATGGTAGAATTAGAAAATCTATTGGGGGGGAGGTTTGGGGAGTTTAGTACACTTGATAATTTTAATAAGGCAAGCTTTATTTTAGGGTTTGAGAATTGGAACAGGGATGATTTTAAAGCATTATTAAAGCTAGTTAAGAGCTTTGTATTATTGATATGGGAGGCTAGGAAGAAGGAATTGTATGGTGATCAGGATTGTGTAGTCTCTGGTTGTTCTTGCTCTTGTCCTCTGACTGGAGGTCTTACAAGCTCCGCCTGCGTCTGTGGGTGCGTGGTCAATGGCGTAAGCGCTACGGCAGCAACATGAGTATATTATTTATATTTAACCACATGCTTAATAGCCTTGCCATTAAATGAGGCCTTTATTTTGCAATTGTGGCGAATATGAGTAACTTTTGTAGCAAATTTTGGGGGTGGTTCAGTACCCCCAATCACCTACTTGTCTACGGCCTTGATATGTTATGAGCATAGGTTCATCTGTTATGTTACAATTGGCTCGCTCGGGATAAACCCAGAGAGGTTCGCAACTTCTGTCATTTTATACCAGTTTTCCACTTGCTGTCTCATAATTTAGTCTTTGTAAGTTATATATTGTTTTGTTACTATGTTACCAAAAGAAAACCGAAGGATAAAATCTTGCAAATCAGAGTTACATTATTGATATTGTGGGGGAAGGACAAACCTTATGTATATACCTAGCTAGCTCATATGTATACCCTCAAAAAAGCGCTACAAGATTTCCATTCCTAGAGTGTATTAGCTTCCCGTATTCTTGCTATTCATACTCTGCATTCTCAGTAACAGTTGTATGACAAAGCTGTTAAAGTTGAATTACTCGATTCATTACTTCACAGTAGCTTTCATTATGAATAGCCTGGCAATCTACAATGGAATACCACTTTCCTCAAACTGTAACTCAAAATATAATACTTAATCGGTATTTAATTCATGTCACATAGTAATTTTCTTTCATGATTGCAGAGAATTTCACAGTTACTTTTCGAACCAGTGAATCTGATGGTTACTTGGGGTTTGAGCTGGGTGTGACCTGCTTTTCACCAGATTTAATTGATAATGGTGAGTTAATACAATTCTTTTGTGGGAATTTTAGTTAGTTCTATATCTTATTTCCTAATATAGTAAGCATATGATGAGACATTGCATGAGTGTGTACACAAATTTTCCCAGGCTGTAGATAAGGTAAAATGCTGCACAAGTCTTGTCATATGGCCCACTAAATCAGGTAATGAGAGTTTTATTGCATACATCTCTGACTCCCTGACACACACAATCTAAGCCATACCTACCATTATGTGCAAAACACACATGTTAGTTGAGAAGGGGGGGGGGGGGTGGTTGAGCTCACTGTGTGTGCGTTTTCTTGTGTATGCAGAGGCCTTTCTATTGAAGAAGTGTTCAGCCTTTATGCAGTTTGTTTGCTCTCATTTTTATTATTTGTCTTCAGTAAACTAGCTTTATGATTGCTGGTCAAAATACTATTGCAGAATCTAAGTGATTAATTCAAGAATTTAATAGTAATGACCTATTATTTACAGGGAAATATGAGCATGGAATATAACAGATACTGCTCGTTGCTGAAACTAATCCTGTCTCTATCATACGTGTACCATTTCAGTCCATTGTGGGACCACCTGATCATTACAGGATCGAAGTCGCTAGGAGCACATGAGTGCAGTGAAGCATCACGAAGGAGTGTTAACCTAGTGATTCCACCTGTTGTTGAATGGCACTTACAAAAACACTCCATATATGGACTGCCTAGCAGTTACGCTTCTAGTGCTAAGTGAATTATAGTGCTAACATAGCATTTACCATATAAGAACCTGCGGTCTAGTGCCATTCTACACCAGGTGGAATCAGCATACATACAGAAGTTTAATGCTCTTTTCCTTTGGGTTATGGGTTTCTGAGTCTATTATTCTAAACTATGAATCCTTTCAGGTATTTTGTGTAGTAATTTACGTAATTTTAAAACATATCAAGTGGTCCTGCAACGGACAGAAATGATGTGCTTACGGTGCAGATACGGTTAGTTTCAACAATGAGTAGTGTCTGTCCTATCCTGTATACACAGTTATAACACTTTGCACTGAATGTAATTTTGCTAGTAAAACAAAGTGAGCAGAGGCAAAATTAGTCACTACCGTCTTTATTCTAATATTGCACAAGCAAATAAATTAATTTCAATCTCGTTTGCGCTAAATTAGATTCATTGAAAATTCCTGGAATAGAATTTCTTGCGTTAGATTAGATCATGCGTTGTAAAGGAGTGGTTAAGTCAATCTTTTGGAGTGGTGGCGACTTTGGAAAAGCCAGTTTTTCCAAGAAGTAGGCTCAAGGTTTCACAAGAGGTTTGATCAGCTTTTGGATCTTAGAAAGTGTAGACCAACTTCAGACTTATTTCAGGAACTGCAGACCTCTTGGTTTCTTCCAGTGATTTCACGAGAAATGCCACCACCATGTCCCAGGAAAAACCACGAAACCTTTGAAACTTCTCTAGGCATATGCCCCAGTGTCACTCCCTCTCCTGTCTGTTGAAGCGCTATTCAGCAACAACAGCAGCAAGACCCAGAAGACTCAGAAGAAGAGCTATTTAGTGATGATGAAGACTCAGACCGATTCGTTGACTTAGCTGATTATCGGTTGTTTTAGCTAATAGTTTGAGACAAGCTGTTAAGTATAGTTACATGCAATTTACAAATTACATTTCCTGGAGTTGTAAACCTCTTGCGTTAGATTGGATTAGGCTGAAAATAATTAGGGATGGACTTACGCTAGATTAGATTAATAATAAATTCCTAGAATCACAATTTCTTGCGTTAAATTGGATCTTGCACAATATTAGAATAAAGACGGTACTTTTTAACAATTTTCCTAATCTTTTTGCTTAATTAACTCTTATATCAATCCAATGTAAGAGTACATGTAATGGTTTGCACACTGCATGATGTATACACCTCTCTAATTTACTGAATAGGAACAGGTGGAGTCAGAAAAAAGAGGACTGTACAATTCGTGAGTAATTTACTGATCTGATTACATGTGCAACAATGCAATTTTTATGCACACTGTGTCTGGTATAATTATTGACGTGACATGAAGTATAGTATTACACATGCATGCCACTCATGCACATACAGTATACATACCTACACAAACAAATGCACACACACACACACACACACACATACACACACACACACACACACACACACACACACACATACACACACGCACACACACACACACCTGTACTCTCACATAAATACACACATACATACACATCTTATAGCCTATTAGATTTACACTTCTGGAGGAACAGATTCTAAAACAACTTACTGCTGAGTTCTTTGAACTCATACCAACATGCATTACCAATGATGTAAACGGTGAGTGACATGAAGTTGAAATTGTCATCGCATCATTTCTGCTGCCATTCAAACCAATTTATATGCAATATACCATTGATTATAATGACGTACATTTCCATTTCTGTTACCATCTGTTGCCATCTCTGTTTTGCTTCATTTTGCTTTTATACCAGTGTTTGTAAGGTGAAGTTTCCACTCAGCATGTTGTGGTGCTCATGAATTGTTTTTGATTAGGAGAATATGTAGTACTGATAACATTAAAATAAGGATAAATAGTAAAACTGACACAAGCTCCATGCACATCATACAGCTACTTCTCGTCTCGTCAACACCTCTGCCCTCCACCTGTCCATTATCTATGAGAAGTCCTCCAACCCAGTGATTAGAACTGCAGCTGAAAGTGCTTTGAGCATTGCTGAGCATCAGGATTCTGCAAGGGTGAAAGAGGAGCGCCAAAGGATAGCGGTAAGAGAAGTATACACTTGTAAACACAGTCAACATTGTTTACTAAATTTTCTACTTGTTTCATAAACTGCTACAGTAATGATACTAGATTATAGTCTATACTAAATCTAAGACAAATCTTATTGCAGGGAAAGTGTGGGAGAAACAATGGTGACTGCGAGCAAATATGCAGTGAGACTGCTATCTCAGTTCAGTGTAGCTGTAGAACTGGGTATACACCGGCTCCAGATGAAAGAAGCTGTGATGGTTAGTGGGCAATACATAACCAATTAAATGATCACACTTTGAAAACTTTATTCTATTAGAGGAGTAAATAGAGCTTTGCTGACTACCTTAGCCTAGATGTGTGCATTATTATCAGTCCAACAGTATACTTAGAAAGAGTGCAGCTAGCTAATGAATAGTTAATTAGTAAACTTTTTCTGCATGCTACTACGTACCTTTCATCAGCTTCCTCTCTCTTGAAGCATTATCAGTTGAATTGATAATACGTACATGTACTTCCTCACTTCTAGTAAATTGCAATTTTGTTTGCAATTTTGTTATATATACAGTAGTGGAGCAAAGTTTAGATGATTGTGTACTCTTACAATGCAAAATGTATTATTAAGTTTGTTTGTGGGCTTCTTTTTCCATAACACAGATATCAATGAATGCTTGGAGAACAATGGAGGCTGCCAACAGGTATGTAATAACATTCCGGGATCATTACAGTGCAGTTGCAAACCTGGATATGAGTTGGATACTGATGGCATAAATTGCAGGGGTAAGTATGATTTAACATGACACTTCTCATATTGGTTACACTCATTAATTAATTTATTTATTTGGGTATATGTCTGAATTTAGTGATTTATTTATATTATATACACTGTCTTTATAATTTTTAGTATTATTATTGCAAATAATGTACTTGTGTTAGTTCCATTGGATTTCTTACAGATATCAAAGAATGTCTGGTGAACAATGGAGGTTGTGAACAGATATGCACTAACACTCCAGGGTCTAAACAATGCAGTTGTAGAGCTGGATTCAAAATGGCTGCTAATGGCACAAATTGTACAGGTTAGACAATTTACCATAACAGTATGGATGTAAAGTTGCTTTTTGCTATTCCCAGAGAGCTTATATCAGTGAAGGCAAGCCTATCCTGCTAACTGAGAACTAATTTGAGGGTTGTAAATTTCTCCTGAGGGTTCATCGACTGGAGAAGTCTAAGACTTCCCTTTTAAATGTATATCAGTGGAACATACCCATCAATCTGATCTTTTTCTGGGAAATAATGCTTGAGTATATATATTATCACTTCTGATTTTGTATTTCTGGGCTGATATAAAATTATCACGACACTCGTCAAAGGTTATTTGCATGTATTTTTGTTTGCCTCCGCTAATTTTAAAACGGTATGTAAGCACTTTCTAGTTTGTGGAGGTTTGGATGATTTAACACATACATGATTCAGCAATGTGAATTGTACATATTATTATTTGCAATAATATAGACATCAATGAATGCCTGGTAAACAATGGAGGCTGCCGGCAGATATGCAATAACATTCCAGGATCTCGACAGTGTCGTTGCAGGCCTGGATTTATCTTGGCTGCAAATGGCATAATTTGCACCGGTGAGTATGTCATACTTTAATACTTCAATTACAATGTCCTAACCATTTAATGTGTACTGCATTAAAGATATCAATGAATGTGATGTGAATAATGGAGGCTGTGAACAGATGTGCACCAACACTCTAGGATCAAGAGAGTGTAGCTGTAGACCTGGATTTAAATTGGCTGCCGATGGCACAACTTGTACAGGTTAGTGGTCTCAAGATGTGAACCACATACAACAGTGCTAATTTAAATTCTCTTTTGTTCTTTCCAGCAAACTTAACTGTTAGCATAATAGTAGACTATGTCCGTCCTGCTGACTTTTTTCCGGGTGTGAATGAGTACAGAGCAGGCTCTGGACCAGTAACCGTTACTTGCAAACTAGAAGGACCAGGATCTGGTACTGTGAGCTACCAGTGGTCATCCACTTGTAGAAACTGCCCCTTTAGGACAGCAACATCAAGTGTAATTAGACGAGCAGCTGTTCACTCTGGTGACAATGGCACACACACCTGTGTGGTGACTAAAGGTGGGAGTACAGCGAGAGCAAGCATTGACTTCCTTATTGTGGGTAAGCATATGTTTCTTAACACATTCAAAATAGAATACATTGAGGAATTAGAATGTCGTGAGTTCATCCATTGCCATCTTATTAACAGATGCTGGAATACAAATATTTAGAGGCAGCCCAAGTGGCAACTTCCCACCTGACAATGGTCTAGTCATCTCTGATAACCCTTCTGGAAATGACTTTCGTTTCCGCATTTTCTGTCGCTCTGACTCTATGTCTGGAAACGTCGGGCAGTTCATTGGACTGGATGGAAACAGTACACTTGCTAGCAATAGCATCTTCGCCGTTGCCCGTCGTCAACCTGGAGAACTTGTAATCGAAAACAGAGTTGGTATTCAAAGTGCCCTAACATCCAGTCAGCAGGGAGTGTATACCTGTCACATACCACTGCAAAGTGAAAAAATAAGAATCTTCAACATTGGCATTTACCCAAGTGGATTTAATAGTGAGTTAAAAAAAATAAGAGCTTTGCATTGACAATAAAGAGTTTGCTATTGACAATTAGCTAATAATAAAGTGTGTAAGGGATAACTGTACAACTGTATTATTGATATCAACATTTTTCTGCCAGCTTCTCCTAGTATTGTAGACCTAACCTCAGCGTACTCGGCTTCTTCTTCCAACTTGACTTGCACTACCACTGGGTCACCTGCTACAAGCGTAACGTGGACAATCAATAATCAACCATTGATCATCGATGGAAGTACCTACCACATGGTGCAGACAGTGATTAACAGGCCTACAGCCACCTATGAGAATGTGCTCATCATCAACCGACATTTATCCAGCATTGTTGGCAACACCTTCACCTGTACTGTTGCAAATACGCTAGGATCAGATGATTCAAACATCCTTCAGATTACAGGTAATATTACACATGTGCACAAGCCTCCCAAGTACTAGGTATTGTAGTTTGCATGCTAATACCATGGTAATGTGATCTTTGGTGAACCTTGTCATTATGCATGTGCTCATTTTTGCTATGAAAAGGCACTAACAAAGCATGTAAATGTAAGAAATGTTAGCTGAGAACAACTCCAAGGTTGGACCAGTCCAAAGTCCAAAGTCCAGTGATATTGGATGGCCAAAGTGAAATTAACTGTACACTGAATTATTACACCACCCCGTGCTCCTAAATCGCCTATTCATGAAGCTGATTAATAGCCCATCTAATATCACTTGCCAATGATATTGGAAGTTTCGCATGCATAGCATAGTAGGTGCTATAGCTAGCTACATGCACGATAAATATTATATGTATATGTACACATTACACTCATGCATCCATGCATACATACATGCTGCATTCACAGTTGAAACAGGATTAAATTGCGGTGTACAGCTAGTAGCAGATTCCGTTGTTTCCATTACTTGTGATCCAGACTTCACTATCACCGCCATTACCTGTACCCTGGATGGAACATCTTTGTCTTCATGTACGTTATGATTAGGAGGTATTAATCAGATTAAATCTAATGATGTTAGGTTGAATCACTTGGCTATAATTCACATGATTTAATATTGTCACTTAATTAATACTCATTAGTGCTACACTTTAAAACCGAACCATACTGGAGATTTCAAAACTAGATTAGCTAGGTATCATGCTTCTATTGTAGAGGATCGGGGCTTGGTGGCTTTTTTATGCTTCGCTATGCCCTAAGCTCTATAGAGATCCAATTCTCGTTGTTTGGTAACGTTTGCCATAATCATATTAGCTATAGGTCTGTAAAACTATTTAGTGACATCCCATGACTTTCACCTTCTTACTGCTGACCTTGCAATGGATAATCCCTGGCCATGTTTAAAAAAAACAAGAAAATAGCACCCCTTCAGGTTTCATACTGTATTTCACAAATAATAGTAGGAGAGTCACTGGCTACCAGGATAGCCACATGAAGCCAAAAAGTAGTGGTACAATCTGGACATCTATATCAGATTCATCAAAATATCCGAACGCGAAGTATGCATAGCAACGAGAAATGTTGAAAAATGCAATTATTAATTATACAACTATAGTTGTATAATTTCCAGTTTTGCTGCACATAGCTTGCCATCGAAATTCGGTACCTAAAAGCGATAACGTTCAAGGCCCAGGCCGATAAGAAGGATGCCTAAGCTAGCTACTATATATCTGCACAGGTAATTACCGTTTAACCATGTATGGGCGGGGTCGGAATGTAGTTATTAACTACTTGTTGCTAACGTAGTCATGTGTGGATCACGTGTTGGGCCGAGACTCTCGGCCCACGTGAGGACATTTTGGTGAAACTGATATAACTATTCTTAACATTTTGCCCGCTTTCAGTGCAAACTGTGATCTTTACCTTACCTTTTCCCCTGCATTGATAGGTAACCTTCCATTGGAAATCCGTACTACCAGCCTCTCTACTGGGACACACGTTGTGGTTCTCTCTGCTGTGGGTACTTCTGTTGATGGCCGTACCATTACACGCACATACACAGTCAACATTACTAATAATGTTGGCTAACTGTCTGAATTAGGTTTAGTAGTTCATGCATGGTAGCGCTATATTAGCAACTTTATAGCATGCAGCAGTGATCTAGCTATGTGTCAAATATTTGTAGTACTCAATACATGTACACTTACAGACACTCAAGTTGGAGGTGTGGTTTGGTTTGGATGTATATAACCTACTAATAGTGGTTATACACAAGGTGTAATTATTAAGCTCATTACAAGGGCTGAAATACACATGTAGCTAGGGTGAAGTGTATTAGTCCATTAGCATATTAAGTTGGCACCTAGTTATATACCTTCCTAATAATTGATGGTAACCTTTCTGGCCATGCAAACTCCTTGATTTAATTTGCACTGACAGCACCTAGCTCAAAAATGCAGGGAATGCGATAGGAGCAATAACATTTGCATGTGTCAGCCAGTCATGAAAGTGACATCTCTATGAGCAATAGCTAGCTAGGCTATATATTTCAAAGATAAAGTTACTGATCAATGGGATGAGAACTGATAACTTTGATATCAAGACTTATGCACGGACTGTAGGAAAACGGCCGTTCATGTCACCTAGCCAAATGGTAAGACTTAGGTAAAGAGGTACTGTGAAGTGTCCCTTGTTTAATTTGAGTGCTTCCTCAAAATAGACCAATCAATCAATCTTGGTTCTGACTGGTATATAGGGATTAGTACCTATAGCTAGTTATAATGCTGCAGCTAGTGCTTCTTTACATATTTGGGCGAGCGTAAAACTAGTGATGTCAACGCAGCATTTCCTCTAGTCGTGTGACCAGACCTAGACTCACCCCCTCGCATTCGAATAATTCAGTGAGGGGGCGAGAGTAGGTCTGGGCTAGGCCTGAGCTAATTAGAATTTGCCTATTATTCAAATCCTGAATTCTTGCTAAATGTCCCTATTATTCTTTCAAAAACAGCCGATTCCCCAAAAATTACAGCACATAAACTCATCAAAATACATTAATGCATATGTATCCATTGCTGCTGCATGTGCTAAATTGCTAATGGGTTACGTGCACAAGGTCTCGCAAGGCTGCTGCCAAACCATATATGGTAGGTGAGAAATGGCTTCACTACGTGCATTGTGTACGCAGCACTTTCCAAATAAGGTAAAAAGCGCTTAAGGCGCTGCTGCTAATTATTAGAAGACGTAATCTACGTAAAAACATGCCGATTATTCTCGTATTCTTTAAGAAACCGATTATTCTCAACATTATTCCGGCATAATTAGCGCAGGCCTAGTCTGGGCACGTAACGAGACTACTAATCTACGTCGCTTCTATATATACCTAACCAAGGATCCTATATTACTTACGTAAGTAATATAATCCAATATCTACTATTTTGGATTGCGATCACGTGGCATAATTATATTTTACGCTGCGCCACAGTATACTGCTCGCTTAACTTCCTGTGTGGGCGGGGCGGAAATAGACGTACCGGTATACATGTATACGTGCAGTTAAAATTGCTCTAGCTATTAGCTATCTGTCGTTAAATGAAAACAGCCGCCCTCTACCTCGTATCGTGAAAAGAATGGACCAAATTGTTCCACTAGTTTTCATTTGGATTGGGATTTTGTGCGAGTAAGTAAACATGAAAGTAGCTAGCTATAATTATTAGCTAACTTAGCCCTATAGTGAAGCTGCAAATTATGTCATCATTCACTGACACCATAGCATTGATTGAAGCGAATCAGATATTAAACAGAATTGTGCATGCCACTATTGTTTTAATAAAACGTGCCAGTGGCAGTAGTGGGCTGTAGAGAGTGCCTTAGTTAATTAGCAGATAACATTACACTAACTTTGCTACATATGTTTAATATTGTGCACTTCTCTGTCTTACAGTGTAACCAGCTGCCTGCCAATAAATTGCCTTCACAGTCGACTTGACTTTTTCCCCTGTCGACTGCATCCTAGTAATACAGCACCCAGTCCAAAGTAAGTTATGTCAAGACATGAGGAATGTATAACATGTACTTCGATCATGCACTGCATATTGTGTCTCTGCTACATAACTATACCTACTACTACGTGACACCTGAGAGGCTGTATTTGTGTACACAGTGCACATAGTCATAGGTTGCATAATACACTTCAAAGCATCTATCGTTTACACAAGACAACTAGCTATAAGGCATTGCAGTGAGTGCTTACTTTGAGTGATATATGTTTATGTAGCTGTACAATTAACAGCAGTAGCTATAGGATTTCTAAGTGCCCTACATAAATACAACAGTACACATGGATTTTTTTGCATGCTGCCACAGTAGAGAGGAGGCGAGGACAAGGAAGGGGGGGCCAAATCTGGGCATGATACATTCTTTGGTCCGTTTTGAGAGAAAGTTTCTACTATTACAATTTTTTGGTTGCTTCTGCATACATATCGATGTATATTATTCTCCTGTAAGCTGCCATGAGCTGATTGTATTACAGCTACCATTGATGATTCTTTTCCCCACACTTGTACACATACACTACTAATAGTGAATTTGCTGAGTACTTCACTTTCATCCGACGAAGCATCCCAGAATGCATATATCGCAACCCGCTTGTGCATCCCAGTTTTGAAATCATAAAACCCATTAATGATCTGGGTAATCCCAACATACGACTACTACAATCACCTGGATATGCGACGTAAGTCTTAAATACAATATTACTTATGTAGCTTCACTACAAGAAGAATGTTAATTAGCTACTTGTTCGTGCTGTATAAGGAGCTAGTCTGCATGAACAGACAAGCACATGCAGTATTGATCACAAAACGTGCACCATACTACGGGTTAGCCTCGTTCCCAGGCTCTCCCGAAAAAGGGGGAGAGCCTGGTATATTTTATCACGTGCGCGACCGCAAGGTAGAGAGAACTTAATTGCATGTGGGCGAACAAAACCACAATGGGCGTTCCATAGTAACTTATACTTGAAGGACAGCGTTGCACTAGTTTACTGATGGCAAAATATGGGCCCATGCGGGCTCTGGAATCTTACAGAGCTGATAATCGTAGCCAGGCCTTCGCTCGAGCAGACCCTCGAGCGAAGGTCTGACCATTCTATTATGTGAGACTACGGTTGTGTCACGACTGACAGGGCTGAGATTATCGCCGTTCCCCTCGGAGAATAGTTTTCACAGTGGCATTCAGCCCAAAACAGCCCCTTTCCAGGCTTCTCTCAAGCCTTCTCTTCGCTTACTGATCACAGAGACTGCAAGTCATCGATTACAATGCGCCTCGTGCTCGAGCGATCGAACTATGCGTCGGCACGTTGCTACACTGCGGTTTGGTCTACCCACGCGCAATTAAGTTTTCTTTACCTTCTCTCTACCCTCAACGTCACTCATGTGATAAAATATTCCAGGTCTTCCCCGCTTTTCGTACTGTAAGCGACAAACGAAGCTAACTACGTGTAGTATATGTACAAATCAAATTTACAGAAGCACAGGCTAGCTTGCATGATTATGCATGATTATTACCACCTCTGCAACGAGGCCATGGCCTGACCACTTTTCAACGATCAAGTAATTGCCGAGCGCATAACGCAAGATTAATATTATGGCATTTATTGGATTTTCGGTGTCTTTGGCTAAAGACATGTTTCCACCGTAGACTTTGTATTCCGTAGGCTGGAATACAAATATTTAGAGGCAGCTCAAGTGGCAACTTCCCACCTGACAATGGTCTAGTCATCTCTGATAACCCTTCTGGAAATGACTTTCGTTTCCGCATTTTCTGTCGCTCTGACTCTATGTCTGGAAACGTCGGGCAGTTCATTGGACTGGATGGAAACAGTACACTTGCTAGCAATAGCATCTTCGCCGTTGCCCGTCGTCAACCTGGAGAACTTGTAATCGAAAACAGAGTTGGTATTCAAAGTGCCCTAACATCCAATCAGCAGGGAGTGTATACCTGTCACATACCACTGCAAAGTGAAAAAATAAGAATCTTCAACATTGGCATTTACCCAAGTGGATTTAATAGTGAGTTAAAAAAAATAAGAGCTTTGCATTGACAATAAAGAGTTTGCTATTGACAATTAGCTAATAATAAAGTGTGTAAGGGATAACTGTACAACTGTATTATTGATATCAACATTTTTCGGCCAGCTTCTCCTAGTATTGTAGACCTAACCTCAGCGTACTCGGCTTCTTCTTCCAACTTGACTTGCACTACCACTGGGTCACCTGCTACAAGCGTAACGTGGACAATCAATAATCAACCATTGATCATCGATGGAAGTACCTACCACATGGTGCAGACAGTGATTAACAGGCCTACAGCCACCTATGAGAATGTGCTCATCATCAACCGACATTTATCCAGCATTGTTGGCAACACCTTCACCTGTACTGTTGCAAATACGCTAGGATCAGATGATTCAAACATCCTTCAGATTACAGGTAATATTGCACATGTGCACAAGCCTCCCAAGTACTAGGTATTGTAGTTTGCATGCTAATACCATGGTAATGTGATCTTTGGTGAACCTTGTCATTATGCATGTGCTCATTTTTGCTATGAAAAGGCACTAACAAAGCATGTAAATGTAAGAAATGTTAGCTGAGAACAACTCCAAGGTTGGACCAGTCCAAAGTCCAAAGTCCAGTGATATTGGATGGCCAAAGTGAAATTAACTGTACACTGAATTATTACACCACCCCGTGCTCCTAAATCGCCTATTCATGAAGCTGATTAATAGCCCATCTAATATCACTTGCCAATGATATTGGAAGTTTCGCATGCATAGCATAGTAGGTGCTATAGCTAGCTACATGCACGATAAATATTATATGTATATGTACACATTACACTCATGCATCCATGCATACATACATGCTGCATTCACAGTTGAAACAGGATTAAATTGCGGTGTACAGCTAGTAGCAGATTCCGTTGTTTCCATTACTTGTGATCCAGACTTCACTATCACCACCATTACCTGTACCCTGGATGGAACATCTTTGTCTTCATGTACGTTATGATTAGGAGGTATTAATCAGATTAAATCTAATGATGTTAGGTTGAATCACTTGGCTATAATTGACTTGATTTAATATTGTCACTTAATTAATACTCATTAGTGCTACACTTTAAAACCGAACCATACTGGAGATTCAAAACTAGATTAGCTAGGTATCATGCTTCTATTGTAGAGGATCGGGACTTGGTGGCTTTTTTACGCTACGCTATGCCCTAAGCTCTCTAGAGATCCAATTCTCGTTGTTTGGTAACGTTTGCCATAATCATATTAGCTATAGGTCTGCAAAACTATTTAGTGACATCCCATGACTTTCATCTTCTTACTGCTGACCTTGCAATGGATAATCCCTGGCCATGTTTAAAAGAAATAGGTAACCCTTCAGGTTTCATACTGTATTTCACAAATAATAATAGGAGAGTCACTGGCTACCAGGATAGCCACATGAAGCCAAAAAGTAGTGGTACAATCTGGACATCTATATAACTATTCTTAACATTTTGCCCGCTTTCAGGGCAAACTGTGATATTTACCTTACCTTTTCCCCTGCATTGATAGGTAACCTTCCATTGGAAATCCGTACTACCAGCCTCTCTACTGGGACACACGTAGTTCTCACTGCTGTGGGTACTTCTGTTGATGGCCGTACCATCACACACACATACACAGTCAACATTAATAATAATGTTGGCTAACTGTCTGAATTAGGTTTAGTAGTTCATGCGTGGTATAATAGCAACTTTATATCATGCAGCAGTGATCTAGCCATGTGCATGTCAAAATATTTGTAGTACTCAATACATGTACACTTCAAGTTGGGGGTGTGATTTGGTTTGGATGTATATAACCTACTAATAGTGGTTATACACAAGGTGTAATTATTAAGCTCATTACATGGGCTGAAATACACATGTAGCTAGGGTGAAGTGTATTAGTCCATTAGCATATTAAGTTGGCACCTACTTATATACCTTCCTAAGAATTGATGGTAACCTTTCTGGCCATGCAAACTCCTTGCAATGACAGCACCTAGCTCAAAACTGCAGGGAATGCGATAGGAGCAATAACATTTGCATGAGTCAGCCAGTAATGAAAATAATTTCTACGTAACCAAAAGCCATGTATATCAGTCACACTACATTAAGGAAAGTGACATCTCTATGAGCAATAGCTAGCTAGGCTATAGCTATATTTCTCAAGCTACTGATCAATGGGATGAGAACTGATAACTTTGATATCAAGATTTATGCACGGACCGTAGGAAAACGGCCATTCATGTCACCTAGCCAAATGGTGAGGCTTAGGTAAACAGGTACTGTGAAGTGTCCCTTGTTTAATTTGAGTGCTTCCTCAAAATAAATCAATCAATCTTGGTTCTGATTGGTATACAGGGATTAGTACCTATAGCTAGCTATATAATGCTGCAGCTAGTGCTTTTTTACATATTTGGGCGAGCGTGAAACTAGTGATGTCAACGCAGCGTTTCCTCTAGTCGCTTGACCAGACCTAGACTCACCCCCTCGCATTCAGTGAGGGGGCGAGAGTAGGTCTGGGTACGTAACGAGACTACTAATCTACGTCGCTTCGTATATATCCTAACCAAGGATCCTATATTACTTACGTAAGGCTAATCTATTTTGGATTGCGATCACGTGGCATAATTATATTTTACACTGCGCCACAGTATAGTATACTGCTCGCTCACGCAATTGTATTTAACTTCCTGTGTGGGCGGGGCGGAAATAGACGTACCAGTATATAGTGCAGTTAAAATTGCTCTAGCAATTAGCTATCTGTCGTTAAATGAAGACAGCCGCCCTCTACCTCGTATCGTGAAAAGAATGGACCAAATTGTTCCATTAGTTTTCATTTGGATTGGGATTTTGTGCGAGTAAGTTAAGGCTGTAGAGAGTGCCTTAGTTAATTAGCAGATAATATTACACTAACTTTGCTACATATGTTTAATATTGTGCACTTCTCTGTCTTACAGTGTAGCCAGCTGCCTGCCAATAAACTGCCTTCACAGTCGACTTGACTTTTTCCCCTGTCGACTGCATCCTAGTAATACTGCACCCAGTCCAAAGTAAGTTATATCAAGACATGAGGAATGTATAACATGATTGTACTTTGATCATGCACTGCATATTGTGTTTCTGCTACATAAATTACTAACTATACCTACTACTACGTGACACCTGAGAGGCTGTATTTGTGTACACAGTGCATATAGTCTTATGTTGCATAATACACTTCAAAGCATCTGTCGTTTACACAAGACAACTAGCTATAAGGCATTGCATGTGAGTGCTTACTTTGAGTGATATAAAGTTATTGTTTATGTAGCTGTACAATTAACAGCAGTAGCTATAGGATTTCTAAGTGCCCTACATAAATACAACAGTATACATGAATTGTTTGCATGCTGCCACAGTAGAGAGGAGGCGAGGACAAGGAAGGGGGGGCTAAAACTGGGCATGATACATTCTTTGGTCCGTTTTGAGAGAAATTTTCTACTATTACAATTTTTTGGTTGCTTCTGCATACATATCAATGTACATGTATATTATTCTCCTGTAAGCTGCCATGAGCTGATTGTAATACAGCTACCATTGATGATTCTTTTCCCCACACTTGTACACATACACTACTAATAGTGAGTTTGCTGAGTACTTCACTTTCATCCAACGAAGCATCCCAGAATGCATATATCGCAACCCGCTTGTGCATCCCAATTTTGAAATCATAAACCCTATTAATGATCTGGGTAATCCCAACATACGACTACTACAATCACCCGGATATGCGACGTGAGTCTTAAATACAATATTACTTATGTAGCTTCACTACAAGAAGAATGTTAATTAGCTACTTGTTCGTGCTGTTTAAGGAGCTAGTCTGCATGAACAGACAAGCACATGCAGTATTGATCACAAAACGTGCACCATACTACGTGTAGTATATGTATAAATCAAATTTACAGAAGCACAGGCTAGCTTGCATGATTATGCATGATTATTACCACCTCTGCAACGAGGCCATGGCCTGACCACTTTTCAACGATCAAGTAATTGTCGAGCGCATAACGCAAGATTAATATTATGGCACGTATTGGATTTTCGGTGTCTTTGGCTAAAGACATGTTTCCATCTTAGACTTGCAGTGCATGTATAGCAGATATATGTACGTCAACTATATATTTTTAATAGGTGGGTTGGCTACAGCTCCCAGGTTTGTAGTGAGTGTGTAGCTGAGGTACAAGTGGAGATGTTATTGCTGGCAGATGGCAGCACGATTCAACGATCGAGTGATGTGTGCTTGATATTAAAACTTTTCCTCCACTTTTTGCTAGTAGGCTTGGCTGATTTTTCTCTATGAAGCTAACATAATACGCAATTCATTTCAGGTAGTGTTGGAGGGTAGTTTGGCATTTCACCAGCAGCATGCCTCACACAACTAGTGTCATTCCCAGATGACTCTTCGCACTATCACACAACAGGCAAAGTATTGAACATTAACTGCATATGCAGACTTTCTCGTGCAGTATACGCAATCGATAGGCGTATGTGATGACTACCTTCATGCAATAAGCATCTTAACCAGCTGTAATTGGATACATTACCAAAGCTATTTATGAGGATATTGAAGTGGCCTCTAGATAGCTATCCAATTTGTACTTTTGATTGAGTCATTTGGCACAGCATATAGCAGGCAATTATTGAACTCTTATTATAACCAATGTATTGGCATTGCGTACTGGTTTCTGGCCACTTTAGCTATTAGCTGCTTTCTTGGGACGGCTATGATAACAGCCGCAGCCACTCTATTCATCAATAAGCTTATAGCTAACAACTTTTGTTTGGAACTTTGACAGAAATTGCAAAGCAATACCAACATATTTTGTGTTTTCCTCGGGTTCCCAGATGTTATTGCTATGGTTGGATTCAACAGCCTTCATGCACAATCAAGCATGCAGCTCGTCTTGTCTCTCCACTCACATATTACAGCCATAGTTCATTCTCAGATAGGCTTAGGTATCTACAAAAGAATTCTTCTCAACTCAGATAAAACGATATTGAGAGATGACATCTAAGTATTACTTGTGTTGGGTGGAGCTTTCCCACATCTCATTTGTAGATGTGATGACTGCCTGCACAGTAAAATAAGAATTGTCATTATGACTACAGTTGTTTGTTATGGGGTTGGAGATGACGAACACATTACGTATATTGACACAGCAAGATAGTAAGTTTTTGGGAGGAGTTGGTCAAGAATTCAGGAAACACATTAGAGCAAATTGCTGTGGAGGGAGTTGGTCAAAATACATTAAGGCTAATCGTAGGGAGTTGGTCAAGGGTGTATCAGATAATACACAGAGCAATTGCTCTAATGCATTCTTGACAAACTCCCTCCACTGTATTCTTGACCAACTCCCTCCATAAACTCAAACCATCTAGCTTGTCCATGTATGTAACGTGTTCATCACCCGAGTGTAACTTAATAACAAACAATTGTAGTCAAAATGACAATTCTTTTTTTACTGTGTGCATGCAAAAAAAAACATCTTAACCAGCTGTAATCGGATACATTACCAAAGCTATTTATGAGGATGTTGAAGTGATTTCTGAATAGCTTTCCAGTTTGTACTTTTGATTGGGTTGTGGTGTCATTTGGCACAGCATATGGCCATGCAATTATAATCAAAAGTATTGGTATTGCGTACTGGTTTATAGTCACTTTAGCTATTAGCTACTTCATTGGGAAGGCTATGATAACAGCTGCAGCCACTCTATTCATCATATAAAGTTGTAGCTAACAAACTTTCTTTAGAAGCTTTGACAGTAATTGCAAAGATATACTGGTTTTCCTGTCTTTCCTGGGGTTCCCAGATGTTATTGCTATGGTTTAGATTCAACAGCCTTTATGCACAATCAATGCAAGCAGCTCATTTTGTCTCTCCGCTTGCATATTACAGCCATAGTTCATTCTCAGCTACTTACTAAAGTATATCATCCTCAAAGGCAAACTTTCATACCTTTTGATTTTGATATTCAGCACCATGGTTCTGATGTGCATAATTTTCAGTGACTATACTTAACTCATGTCTCTTTTTGGGTTCATTACATTTGTGTCTCACCATACTTATACATGCTCTCTGCTTATCCTCCATGCTGACCTTGACAGTATGGTTATGCTTGATAACATAATGTAGTTAGTATGGTAACATCATAATATATAGATCAAGCAACATTGATTAATTATTTTCATACTTACATAGTTCACTCAGCTACAAGAACAACCGGCTGGTGTCCTATAATGTGCAGTGTCCAGCAGGTACTCTTCCCTTCTTGGTTTTTAACCACTTTGATCTTCAGCCAAAGGAGTGCTATGGCTTGTAAGTATCCATTAAAGCTGTATGTATCATTATGTAGTTATTTAGATTCATCCAGCCGCTCTAGTTGTAGACGTTAACTTTAATGTGCATGTATAATGCTGAGGACTAATAATTACATATTTAATTTGTACGGTTCTTCAGTTGCGAAGACTATGTGAACATTACCTGTGCTGGCTGTGGCTCATCAGTAAGCTGTGGGGCCCAGCCAACAGATGACTTTTTCCACTTGGAGGCAGGTTAGCAGCTAGGGAATAATATACTAGGGCTTAATCTGTTTCCGTAGATACCTTGTGAACGAAGACCATCAAATAAGTAGAGTTCATGAAATTTACCTTGTGCACAGCCGTTGTGCAAGCTGTGCATATTATAGATGGCTGGCCGCACCAAAGCGGTAAGTTTTATGAATGACACTACTCTAGAGTCCCCGTAATACACATGCAACCATGCATACAGTAACTGAATTTACAGTTCATACCTGTTTGTGACCCACTTAGGAGTGGTGGCTATCACTTATCTTTTCTCTGTCATCGTTAATTACTGGAGTATTCAGCAGATGATTTAGGCATCAACAGTCCAGTAGGAGACTCCAGGATCCATTCAGACAGCATGCGCAGGTAGTCTTTTTATCACAAGAGACCGCGACATCGAGACTCCTCGCCAGGATTTAATTACATTCCTGAAGCACGACTGAATCACATACATATTATATTATATACAAATAATAGCTCAGAATTCGACAGCCATTATCACCATAGCTGTCCTACAAAATGTCACGAGTTTGTCATGGTATTGTTACTACTGCTGCATACTCTTAATAATACCAAAGGCAAATAAATAAGTGCATGATTTGCACTATAGCTTTGTACTAAAGTGATAATGATTTTTATTTTACATACTTTGAATAGCGATTGATTTCAGCTAGCTAGCTATATATGGAGGTCCATGCCTTCTGCCTACATGATATAACTCTTGTGAAGTCAATAATTCTGTCTAATAGCTACACTCTCATCCGTGCAAGCAGCATAATAATTATGTAACTGTATGTACAACTGACAGCAGAACTAAATTCAATATGGATGGCAGTAGAGAGAAGTTGAAAACTCACTAATTACCATAAACTCTGGAGTACAAGTACCAGTACTTCTATTCGAAAATTTTGCAGTATCAACTGCACGAGGTACTTATAATCATTGGGTACTTTTATCGAGGTTAAAAATACAGTAGTAGGGCTGTTCTTACGAATGAGCGCTCTTTCTTCTGATGATGAGTCTCCGAGTGCTTGAGCATGACTGCTTAACTATAATTATCATGCCTATATCATAGCCTCGTTCCCAGGCCTCCACCCAGCTTTTGTCGCTTGCAGTACAAAACCTTTTTGGGAGAGCCTGGGAACGAGGCTACCTATATCATTATTCATGTTTAATCACTCACACTTGCACTACTACAGTTTACTTGATGTTTTGTTGTTTAATGGGCACTTATATTTATTGGGTACTTACATTTGTGTTGGTACCACTATTCAGGAAAAGGGTAGTAACTGCTTCGATAGGTACTTATATTCATGGGTACTTATGCTCCAGAGTATGTGGTATGTTAATTAATGTTTGTAATAATTACTTGATTGTACTTTCATCATCTCATGCTTTAGAACAATTCACAGTTACATTCAGGACAAGTGAATTAACTCAGTTTCCAGGATTTGAGCTAGGTGTGATATGTTTTAGTCTTGAAGGTGAGTAGTTGCACATGCAAAATTAATACATTTCATTTTCCTAACTTGCACACAAGTGAAAGGGAATGCGAACCAGCACTAACAGAAATTTAGTTTTTAATTCCTACTATACTTTGTGCTGCATGTCATCACATTACCTTTGTAGATGCAGATGAGTATCGAAAGAGAAGAAGCCTAGATGGACATGTGAGTTTAGTTATTCTATATATCTACATCTAGCATTACTATGGCTATTGAGGAAACCATTAACCTGCAAGTACAAGTAATGCATGTAAAGTTTCTTAGTTTTAAACACACCTATTTGAATTCAGAAATCACAGATATAGCTTCTTCAGCTAAAAGAAAAAGCTTTGCAAAGACTATGGGAGTATTTTCTGGATGGTTTGTATACTATACTTTACACTGTATAATGTATGCAATGCCCTCAAAATCAATAATAACGTATTCATGCACAGCATACATTGACTAAAGATACAGCGCGGGTTCGCCGGCAGAGCGATCCCGATACTACCCAGGCACCTACCAAAAATTGCCCTTCATCAGAGCAGTTCTTGGAGCTGAATATTTACCGTGGAGATGTTTTGAGTTACATGAATAACATCATTGTTGTCAGAAGAGAGGACAGAGTCTTGATTAGGTGAACGCAGGTTAAACTATGATGATTGAATTTTATGAGGAGCCAATCAAAAAGCCTAAATCATTGGGATGGGACTATCAAAATATACAAAAACAGCATTATATCCTTATTGCTGACTTTATAGTCAATACATGTATGGTTTGCATGTAAGACCTTGTTACATCTTGCTTGAAAGATGTGCAATTTAGCAGACTACAAGCACTAGTTAATTAAAGTGCACATGTAGGCTTTCCATGCAAATTCCATTTTGCTTTATAAGAAGTTGCCCTAACAAAACACTACTAAAACGATAGTCAACGTTTAAGTTCATTAATTACATGTTTTATACACACTTAGCATGTTCTATACACACTTATCTAAATAAATACTTCCCCTGGTGGCTATGAGACTAATTGTATGTTTTTCCTGCACATTTACAGAGTTTTTGACATTGTACAGCTAGAGACAGAGGATGATAAGGGGCAAGGTCAAGTCTTTATTGGAGACACAGCTCCAGTACCCCAGCAAATTTATGCTCAAGGCACTGGAAAATTATCCGTAAAATTTAATACAGCTTACTTCTTACAAAATCTATCACTGGTGAGTTTTTTTCTCTGATGTAATTGAATGGCTAGTGTAAAGGTATAAAGGTAACTGATAAATAGCTTCAAAGGAATACAAAGACGCTTTCTTATTTGTCCTATGAACCAGATAATCTATCATTCATGGCATCTCGTTATTCGTTGGGGTAAGAGTATATAGCTTAGCCCTATTTTAACGCCGGGTCAAAAGTGGCGGGAAGGAAATAAACGCCCGGGCCTTTATATAAGGAAATACGGTAATATTATTATTATGCTGGCATGTGATATTCAGATCTCTATAATAAAACTGTAATCACAGAACATATAGCTATCTAACTACTCCATTGGAAACGTTTCAAGATCACATCCTTAGCGTGATGTATATACCAAAACTCCATTTGAATTGCATACAGCTAAAGTGTAGAAGTGTTTACAACCATCCGAAAGCTCTGACTAAATTTTGATCTAGTGACACTGCTACAGTATACAGTGTGATATGTTACATGTATGTAATGTCCCTACAGAAGTACTATGCACTAAACTTAAACATATATTTATGAGGGATGCCCTATGGGCTACTGCTGCTTCAGAGGGGACTGATACCTTGATACAGTAATGGGCATTCTAGCCTTTTTGTTTTCTCTCTCTCAATATCCCAATCATGCACACACACACACACACACACACACACACACACACACACACACACACACACACACAGCCCATTACTTTTACAGCCCTGGAGAAGGAAGTCCTCAAAAATCTCACGGCTGAGTTCTTTAAACTCATTCCACTCTACACCACTGAGGGTTCCAAGGGTAAAGAGTATTGTTAAATACACAGCAGTGAAAAGATACATAGCCTGCATGCATGTATTGTCACTGCATGGTCTTGTAGTAATTTTTACTAGAGTGAGGCTTTGCTAGTCTTTTACAAACTCCTGCATTAACAGTCATTATCTCTTTGAATGCCATTTATGTGCTCACATATGAAATAGAGAGAAAGCATGTACTGTATATTAATTCCTAATACAAAATGCCCGTATAGATTCGTATTGAGCCTAATGGCTATTAATACTCAGCTGTTAATGATCTGATTAATAATAAATGAACTAGCTAGAGTACATCGATTCGAGTCTTGTCTGGCTTCCAACATTTATATTGCTTGTACTATATTGTGTGGGCAGTTCAAAGGTGACTGTAGCTGTCTATACATAATTTAGCTGTCTGCACACCACAAGCCAAATTATATAGTGTACTCATGGTGCATGACGTGGGAGGGATGTGCTGTACAATCCACAAAGATTATGGCATTTTTGTGCTTTACAGGAAACCCACTGGAGGTTTAATCTCACTCCTGGTCTCGTGTATTTCCCGTAAACCACTCTATGCCATCATCTAACTATAACTTGTCATGCTGCATGCAAGCATGGAATGGTTGAAGGAGGTGCTACATTTAATATTGCCTTGACAGCTCACAGACTACATACATTTTACAGTGTATTTTGCTTTTAACTCTACTAACACCCTTCTTTTTATGTTTTCTGTTACAAATCCCTAGCTTCATCACGGCCCATTAGTACATCTGCCCTTCAGCTTGGGATTATTTTTAAGACATCACCAAATCCTGTCATTAGAACTGCATCTAGAAGTACCGTCAGCATTGCTGAAAGGAAAAACTCCACTAGAGTGGCTGAGGAGCATAGACGGCTAAAGGTTAGGGCAACTTGTATCATACTGTAGCTAGTTGTTGTCACTAAGCATTACCATAAGGGTAGTGTCACAATGCTGAGGGATCAGTATTTTCAATAATGATAGTAGAAATACTGGATGAGATGTTTGTGCTTTGATATCTACTGCAGGAGAAATGTAGCAGAAACAATGGAGACTGTGAGCATGTATGCACTGCAACAAATATTTCAGTTCAGTGTAGCTGTAATACTGGATATGAGCTGACTGCTGATGAACGGAACTGTGGTATGTGTACAGTAGCAGATTTCGTAATATTGAAGTTCAAACATCTCAATGTGATCTTGTACTCCATTGTGCTATAACTCAGGGTCCAAAATACCAATTGTGGGAAGGTATGATATACTGTAGTAACAGAACAATTGACTTTTGCAAACACACTAAATTACTAGAGGCCTTGTATTTCCCAGTTTTGTACTATGCCCTGAAGAAGGCTACAGCATAGCAGCCAAAATATCAGCATTCGGTGATGAAGCTTTTGACAAGTATATTGGGGTAGAACTGAAGAACTTCAGAATGAAGTCTGCTCGCTAACCTGGTCCACAGTCTTGTGTTATTTAGATAAATTGGGGCTTCGGGAAATGTGAGACTACTGTAATAATTCTGGGGCCTAAAAGGCAAGGGACCTGTCTAAATTGTTAGCTTTTAAAATGCCAGAGGGAACTTTCAGTATCCACATTAGTGGATACTGAAATCTGAGTAGCTTTTACTCAATTCAGGTGTATATAATACAAAATTATAGTCTCTAATCACTCTAATTGTGTGCCTACAGAAAACATAAATGAGTGCCTGACAAACAATGGAGACTGTGAACAGATATGCACTGACACACCAGGATCACGAGTGTGCAGTTGCCTTTCAGGATACAGCACTAGTGGTGGTGTTCACTGTCTAGGTAATATTCTATACTCTGCATAGTTAGACCTATTAGCATTAACTGTGATAAAGGTCCAGGTATGGAAGTGTAATGTGAGGCATAATAAATTACATATACAGATTTTATAATTACGCCTTTACCAAAATTAACAGTATATTGCATATACACATTCAATTAGTACAGAAAATTAAAAGGCTGTTTAAGTCAGTATACAAGACATTGTGCCATTTTTTACCAGCTAAGTGCACATGAAGCCTGAGATTGCTTTATGTTTTCGCGTCTGTGTGTGTTTATTACCTATCACGTGTGCTATGTTATATTAATCCGTTACTATGCCGCGAGCGCAGTGGAAGCTACTGGACAGTTTGCAGGCTCAATAGGCCAAGGCATGTTAAGCTAGATTAGTTTTGTGTTGGTTGCCTAGGCGGTAAAAGACTGGTAGCGATGATAAAGCTGTTTTGGCAACTTCTAATCGCTACCTGGAAGCGCACTACAAAATTGCTGTTCAGCACTTTCGCTGAAAGCTGTACAGATAAAATTGTCTAGCCAAGCAAATCCATTCTACAGCTGCATTTAGCTTAGACTGATCTGTTGCTGAGCATAACCTTCAGTCAAAAAAAACACCCGCCTAGTTTTTAGATGTATGAAATATCAGTAATTATAATATTATATGGTTATTATCAGTATATCAATATATGGTCATTGTAGCTATATTGTTCTGCAGACATTGATGAATGCAGTTCTAACAATGGAGGGTGTGCGCACATATGTACCAATACCCAGGGATCTCGTAAATGCAGCTGTAGGTCTGGATACAGGGCTAGTGGTACACGTTGTATTGGTAAGATTGTAAAAACACTAATAAATTTTTTGATGCTATGAACTCAATGTATACTGTATAAGATGCATTCTGCATAAATAAGAATGCTTATGTATGGTGTAAATCATATTCCACAGACGTTAATGAATGCAGTTCCAACAATGGAGGCTGTGCACAAACGTGTACCAACACACAAGGATCTTATCAATGCAGCTGTAGGTCTGGATACAGGGCTAGTGGCACATATTGTATGGGTAAGATTGTAAATACCCTAGCAATTTGTAATGCAATATAGAATTCTCATGGTTCAGAATGTGTGTAGTGTATTCTGTATAAACTAGGAATGCATAATAAAGGCGATACCAATTTGAATAGCTGTGAGGAGCTTCTGATATGGGTAGCGTAAATCATCAATTCTCGACCAAGTTTGGAACGTCACGCCATATGTTCGCCTAAGCACATAGTATACTCGCACAACTGAAGAAGAAGGAAGAGGCATTCCTTGCCTTTCCTGCTTTTAAGTTTGAGGGTCATGTGATATCCGTGTGACTGAGGATGACGGAGTCAGTTTTTCCATTCCCTTGTCTATGTCTCATGGCCTCATCACTCCACTGTCGGAGCTTGGATGGACATTTGGCTTGTCTTTATTTTCTCCCAGGCAACTTTTGGTTGCTCCTCATCCTTTTAGGCATTCCCATTCCTGTAAAATATAAATTTGATAGCTACTAGGAATAATAATTTAGAGCTATGTGTGTACCCCATACTGCAATTATACCATGCAGGGCTTAAAATATGCTTAACTTACCCTGCTAGTGATGATCTCAGCCACAACAGTGAGCCGTGGAAATAGCACAATTTGAAGCAGGAAGGTGCACAGCCAACTCGAGCCTCGTACAAACGCTTGTAATCGAACGTAAACTCACCGTAAATCATTGGTCGACAAATGATGACATACGTGGTCGACAATACGTGCCGATCGAGAATCGGTGATTTACGCTAGGTCAGTTGGTCATATTATATAACCATATACGCATTCTGCTTGCACTGCATAAGTCAGGAAATTCATTTAAGAAGCAATTTAATTAGAATAGCCTAATGATTCATGTCCCACAGATATTGATGAATGTATTTCCAACAATGGAGGGTGTGCGCACATATGTACCAATACCCAGGGATCTCGTCAATGCAACTGTAGGTCTGGATACAGGGCTAGTGGTACACGTTGTATTGGTAAGATTGTAAAAACACTAATAATATTTTTGATGCAGTGAACTCAATGTATACTGTATAAGTGCTATGAATGTATTCTACATAAATAAGAATGCTTTTGTATGGTGTAAATCATATTCCACAGATGTTAATGAATGCAGTTCCAACAATGGAGGCTGTGCACAGATGTGTACCAACACACAAGGATCTTATCGATGTAGCTGTAGGTCTGGCTACAGGGCTAGTGGCACACGTTGTATAGGTAAGATTGTAAGAACACTATGAATATAATACGGAATTTCAATGATTTGGTGATATAAGTGACTGCTAAATAATCACATGAAGCCAAACTATACAATGATGCTACGAATTTAATAAATAAATTAAATGTAATTATCATGCAAACTACAAGGCATGGCAGCAGGTCTGGATATGTGACTAGTGGTATAATTTATAAACACACTGTCCAGAAAAGCTGAGCATTAATTTCCTACCATTCTGAACACACATAGTGGAAAGCCATATACTTGAGATCCATCAATTACAATACACCCAATGATTGCAGTTTTTGTATCAACAGTGTCCTTTATTATATTCAATCATTTCATAATTAATAGTATCCATATATATCAAGAATTTTACATTTTAACAATGTCCTGAAGATTAAACTTTAATCATTAAATACATAGAAAGTGAAGACTTCTTTCCTATGATGAAATGATATTAATACATGCATCCATGCAGATATTAACGAATGCAGCATAAACAATGGAGGCTGCTCACATATATGTACCAATACTGAAGGATCCTATCAATGCAGCTGTAGGCCTGGATATAGGGTTTCACTGAGTAATAGAAGATCATGCTATATTAGTATTCCACCAGGACCTCCCGGTCCAGTTCCTCTGGAAGAGGAGGCTATTCCATAGTGATGCACTCACTTTCTTTGACTGTGTTGGACTGAATTCCAATTGACATAATCACTATTATACTATTGTAAACTTGAGTGTAGAATTAATGTATAGCTCATTAGTGTGACTGTTGAAAACTGATTATTGTGTTGTTTGATGAGTGAATTTGCTGTAGAGTTATATATGCAATGGATAATGAACACAGTTATGCACAAGTGTTTTGATTGTATAGTTACTATTTACAGCAACAATCAAATTCGCTTATGGAGCTAAAAACTACACATGCAAAATGAAGCTGCGGAGTGGGGACTGGTTATATAGCTGGGCAGTTATGTTCTGCATAAAATCATGAGGAACTTTTAACGAAAGTTTTAGGCTACTCATTAATTATTTATAAGCTTGTCATTTAACTGGACTCAAGTGGCACAGTTGCTGATATACCTATGGCCTATTGGTGCAGGGTGCACGTGGCTACACACGCTTGACCCTGAGCACATGGCCCATTTGTGTGTGTACACATAGCTACTTCACCCTGATCTCATGGCCTATTTGTGTGTGTACACATAGCTACTTCACCCTGATCTCATGGACCATTTGTGTGGGGTACGTGCACATGCTTGACCTTGATTTCATAACTTAATAGTGCGTGTATACGTACATACTTTACCCTGATCTCATGGTTACACATGCTCGTCCTTTTTCACATGGCCCATTAGACTAGTGTGGGTTACACATACTTCATGGAAGCAAATAAAAGTGGAGAGGCCATTGGAAACATGTACAAATATCACTGTCTGTATAAAGCATGACTTAATAGGGAGGTCTGGGGCCATGACCGCCGCCCGCCCATGCAGAAGAATTTAGAATTTTGAGATGGTTCCCGTTTCAGTGAACTTACTTCCCATCAATTTTAATCAACTTAGGCCATAGTAATAATATTCATAGTTTCTGTTCACAGCCTGCATGTAAAATTGGTGCCACTGCATGAACTTGCGAACAATGGATACATTTATGAAATGTGAATAACCAACCTATTCACCCACTCAAACTTAACACCAGCCAGATAGATCTAGTTTGCAAAAAAAAAATGCAAAAAAAGCCCATGTGTTTTACTAGCTAGTATGCATTGATGTTACTCTAGCTAATACTAGGTAGAAGGGTAAGAATAAATTGAGGTTATTGTTTGGCTCTCACATTGGAGTTAGTCTCGCGGGCCAGCCTCACTCGCACACGAGGAGTGAGTCTGGGCACTATTGCAAGGCATCCGTCGCACAGCGGAATGTAATAAATGCGTATAATCACCTCATGTCACGCGAGAGTGACACAAATTTATTGTGAGATGGCTGAAGCTGCAGTTGAAGTTTGTGTTGCCTGCGCTCAGCCTGTCCCCGTTGCTACCAAGAGAAGGCGATTCAGAAGTGCGTCTTTGAGCCACGCTTTACCGACAGTGAGTGAAATCTTCACCCGAGTGATCCTGCTGCTACGTCCGCTATCCTTGATCCTAGCTACAGCCAGACCATTCCCTCAAAGACCTGCAAGTGATGGGGATAGAGAAGATCAATGAGGACAACACAGCACGAAGAAAGCTGAGGGAACGCTACTGGATTTTTGAAGTGAGATCGTTGACGCCCGAAGGACTCAACATCGACGACTAGAATATGCGATCTGACGCCATCTGCGACTGACACAGTCTGACATCGAATAAGAACTCTTGTTGTTGAATTGTTATTATTTAGTTTAGTGTCTTAGTTTTGTATGCCTGAAGAAGGCCCAGATTTGGACTGAAACGTAGCATATTGGTTTGATTTGTTGAATTTTTTGTGAAGATTGTTCCGGATAGTCGCGCTGAGCGAATTTCCACGATCTATGCATATAGTTTACACAATCTTCAACTCGAGATACCGATTCGGATTAGCTAAAATATAACCGCTGGATAGTGGGAAATATACTAGTTATGTACAGTGTTAGTGGGCATTAAGTTAGTCTAGTCAGTCTAGTACATTAGCTCTGTAATAATTTTGTAGATGTAGATTGATCTCTGATACAAAAATTTGTCCTGCATGCAGATTGTGCTGATGCCGAAGACCTGAGAACAGCTGCAGTCTAGTACATGTAACTGCAAATTCACTGTTGTGCAGGATTATGCTATCGTTAGCCTTGTCCCACCCTGTACTTCTTTGATAGATTACTGTACCAATCTGTTACACAATGACTGAGATAATTTTGTCAATACCAGTAGACTATGTCATAGATAATATAGCTTCAGAGGGTCGAGTGGCGCACACGACAATCCTGACATCAAAGAGTTCATAGAGAACACCCAGGTTCAACACCCTGAGCAAAGGACTGAATGGGGGAGTAAGCAGCTGATGCCATTGTCAAAACACCAAGATGTTCGGGGAAAAGAAAAGTGTCGCATCATATTGCTTATTGAATCACCTTTTTGCCTAATTCATACATTATACAATATCATATCTCCTCAATTACAGCTGCAACTCTACATCACCTATGTAAAATACTGGTCAAAGTAGTTTATCATAGATGGTGGTACGGTATATGGTAACAGCATGCTATATAGTACAATATGACCTACGGAGATTGGATGGAGTTACCAGCGAGGAGAGCGAGTTTTATAGCGCTGAGATTTGCCTTTAAGTGTAGGCTGACTGGAAGAGACTGTGAGACAACAATAGCTCGGCCGTGAACATGTAGGTTGAGGCTACATTATCTATGGCCATACTACGAAATGGTCAAGTGACTATGAGCTCGCTATAGCGGAAGTACTACTTCCTGCAACGCGGAGTGGACGCGTGAGGTGGTGTTAATTGAGCCTGTTTCCAATCCCGGGGAAGCTATATTATCTATGACTATGTACGCTACCGTATGTCCATGGGGTTTGCTGAGACCATTGTTGGAATTGGTACAATACCTGGCTTTAGACTAGAGCCTAGGCCTAGGCTAAGACCAGGGATAGCAACTCTAAACAGACCACTGCTGCCCCACAAATCGGAATACTCTCCTCACAACAAAAGGAGTTCTTGGTTGCAGTGCAGCAATGGCTTACGATAGCCCCACCCCCATATGCGTGCGCCTAGGTAATCGAGACAGCGTACGCTAAACCCACGCGGAATGTGAACTTTGAACTCAAAATTTGTGGTTCGAGAAGCGCGAGAAGTAATTTTTTTTCCTCTCTATTCCCCATAAGCATTATCCGTGAATTCTCAATTTTCAGCCTCTAAATTGAATGGCCTGTATCGCAGCCGTTCCTGGGTCGATTGACTCCGGACTTGATTTTCCATTCGATTTGTTCTATGCTTGTTGTATATAGCTGAGCTAAAATACTAGCTACGCCTGACTACGCGGGCGCTCTTTTCTAATAGGCAATCGCTTAACGGTCCAAGCCTGAAGGGTCTTGAAAAGGACCGAGTTCATGCTAATGATGGGTATTATTGTAACCAGCGAAGGTTGAGCTTTCATACATACGCTTTCTTACAAGAGATATGAACACAAACGCGAAGCACCATTTTTTTTTTGTCATTTCCCGGCCCCCCTGGCACCGCCATAAGCGCGTATAAATGGGCTTGGCTATAAATTAAAACGTGACATCTTAGCGTAGACTGCATGCAGCTGCCAACAAACATGCTCTAAGTGATGCACACAATGCCAAAAGTATTGTCTGAGGTAAAGGCTTAATGAAGTTGAGAATAAAACAGTTGATGGCTAAACGCACTTGGGGGCACTGACAAAAAAGAAACTGAGTGATATTCAGAGGCATTCAAAACTAAAAGAATGCATGCAAGCTAAAGGCAGCACAGAAACCATTCCAGCAGGCAAGCAAAGCTAGAGCTCTCTGACGAATCAGCAAGGGTACAGGGTCTAGAAAAGGCAGAGCAGAAACTAGAGATATAGAATGAGAGTAGACCAACTGCAAATGTTAGCTGTTTCTGCTTCAGAGTCTCAACACAATCAAGAGACGGTAGTACATATGAAGTTTTTATTCTTAATACATACCGCTTTGTAGCATTTAATTATTGTTGTAAGGGAGGACCGTATAATTAGACTTATATGTGGTATTATCATTTCTAGTTGCTTGATCTTTGTATCACCTATTGAGTCATATCCTTAGTGTATCCTGGCATTCAAGTGCATGCAATTGCACCATCCTTTGCAGGTTGCACATCACTCCTTTTAGTGTATGACCTTCCATTCATGCCAGGCATCCTGTTTCCTTTTCCTTCGAATGTTGTATAACCTGTATTTATTTGGGTAGCAGGATATCAGGTCAAGTATCATTTGAGATCATGCATTCTGTTAGTATATAGCTAGCTAAGCGGCCACATTTTTAGCACTTGATATAGCTAGTACTTTGCTTTGAATTAGAGATTTTTCTGTGACGAGTGACTTCGGAACTCATCATATATCCTCACCTCACAGTGCACAGTACCAAGGTTAGCCACGGTGTCACTATATAACTGTTTGTTAAACCATTCAGGTTGGGATTTTGTTGCAATGAAAGGATGCTTCCAGTTTGTAATGAAAGAGAAATGGTAGCTAGCATTATGAATAATGAAGTGAATAATTGTGGTTTACAATTAGACAGAGTAGTTTGCCGTAGAGAAAAGCAGAAATACTGGTTATAGCAATGTAGCTATATGATTAGTCTGAGAGTCAGTGAATATTCCACATGTACTTCTTTATCTAGCTATGCTGTGTTGGAATCTTGAAGCTAATGCAGATCACCATGTCATAAGTAAAGAGATAGAAAAATCTAGGTGGACTTTGAGTGTATGTATAGCTCATGCAGAATTATAGTCACAATTCTAATATTTAAAGTTATAGAATGCAGATAGAGTTAGAATATGCCTTAGATGATGCAATATGATGTATGCTGTTGCTGTAAAGTATTTGCAGTTTTGGAACACAAACAGAATAATAGATGACAAACGTGGTGTTGATGTACTCTTTTCACAGGTCCAACAGTCATTGAGACTAGAATGACGGAAGCTGTGACCTCCTCTCCAGACCAAGGTTAGCCATGATTTTGCTTTATGCAGTAAATAAACTTAGGCAAAACAAACTTAGGTATGGGAGCAGGCTCATGAAAGAGATTGTACATAGCTATAGAGTATATAACTAGTGCTAGTCCTTGTCTAGTATTGGTCATTCATTTAACAGGCAGTGAGGCAAGATAATAACCTACACATAGTAAACAGACATATCAATATTGCTGCCTTAATATAGCTATTTTACAGATATTTTACAGATCCAGGTCTTAGGTAACCTATAATGGTTCAGTAGCACTTACTACACTTATGTTCTACCTGGGTAAAATGTCAATGGTGTAAATATTTGGGGCAGTGGTAAAACAAGAACGACGGAAACGGAAATGGAAATGGAAATGGGTCTAGCGCTAGTGGATAATACAAACTGATTATCCACTTTTCATACTAGTAATATAGATATGGCTGTCTTATCGAGGTCATGGTGTGACACGATACCAGCTACCCCAGGGGTCCCAGTAGCATAGTAGCACGTGTGCAGAGCTCTAGGCTCCGCAGACCTTGGCTCCGCTCCCTCGTGATTGGTGCTCTCATAGGAGGTACAAAACAGACAGTGCAGGCTTGCAGCAAAATTATTCCCCCTGGTCTACACGCATGGCCAAGGATCCAGATTAATTGTTTGTACATAAAAGTGCTAATGTACGTGTACTTTTTCCACAGGCCTAACAGGCAATGAGACTACAGCTACAGAAGCTGTAACACCCGTCCCAGACCAAGGTTAGTCATGCACACTTTATGTTCACAATGGTTGTTAAGAAAGATTCATAAATAAAATGTCTTGGTAACTATAATGTCAATATTAGAAAATAATTAGTGCTCGGATACCAACCTGTCCTCAGAGCATGCAAGGTTAGCCATCCATGCTTTTGCTATAAACCCCTTTTGCAATCTGGGTTGTGGCATAATGCCTTCTTCTATGCCTTGGTTGATTAGCTAATTAGTATTTTATGTTTATTTTTGTTTGCTTATTACTATGCCCATTCAGTCAAGTATTAGTTTCAGCATTTTAATCACCACAACCTCTGAACTGTTGTTGCTATCAAAGACAGCCATATAGTTACTGTAGCTACCAATGATACTGTTGAACCTATGTCAGTAACTCTCCTTCCACCCCTATTCCTAATCAGATAAACAGGTTCCCATGCTAAGTAAAGCCCTTACACAAATTTATAGTGGCATTTTATGACTTGGTAAATATGACTGAGCGCATATTATACTATACTAAATATAGCTAGCTAGGTACATCTCACTGCATGTGTGTACTTTTGGATGCCATAGTACTCATACTCTAACCCAGATTTTATCTTGCAGCTCTGACTTTTCCTATGGCTGTGAGATAAAATCTGCGTGGGGAAGGCTTGACTATGAGGTTACATGTAGTGTATACATTGCCATGCGAGGCTACAGATTCAAAAGCAATAGTACTTAAATGACAAGCTTCTAAAATTAAGGAGTAGCCTAAAACTGCAGCCTTGGCAGGAATTATGGCTGACCTTAGTGGTTAGAAATAATTAATTAGCTATGAATCTCATTAATAATGTCATAAATATGATTAATTGACTCATTCAGCAATGGCAGACTTTTAAGCACTGTAGTGCTTAAAAGTCAAATTGTGTTATAACAAACTTGCAGGTTGTTGAGAAGATTCCTAGTCATTAATGATATTCATTAACAGCTGGATCCGATTGTGTAAGATAGGATCTGAGTGCATGCACTATATCGGAAATGGAAACTATTCCTTAAATAGTTAGGCAATAGCGTTTTCTTCTATGCCTGATAGTGATAATACATCACTGCAGTGCCAACATCCAATCATGCATTCGTAGAAGGAAATAGTGATCTAGTTAGGGCATTTAACTGGAAAAAATCTCAATCAAAGCACCAGTGAAGCATGAAATGCACCATGGTTAAAATCTAAATTGCTACAAAATAGTTGTAGCATGGCTTCTCTCATGCCACATTTGAGATATGGGCACTGTTGCCACAGGAAGCCCGAGGCACTTGGAGGCCATGCTACAACTATTACTTCTACATCCCTAACTACACCCTGCACATATGATTGCTACAAACGAACAAGCAGCTTTACAGACACTCTTCGCTACATAACTTACCTGGTAGTGGTAAATACACACAACAATCCTACAGCTCTTTGCTAGCTAGTTACTTGTACACTAGCGGTATTTACAAATACACACAACTTACTGACAAGCTTAAGTGGCTGCAATTAGTAATGGCGTAGACTAAACAAGAGTGAAGATCATTATTGCCATTCCTGAAGCTACTAATTCCACCACTATACGCACATTATCTTTCACAGGACATGCTACTGAGCAGAAGATGAGTATAGAATGGAGAGCTTGCAGTAATACAGAATGGATGATAAGAGGAGATGCTGTCTCCCATGACAAGATGGCATACTTCACTCCTTATGCCTCTACTAATGTTTACCAATTTGATATTGTGAAAGATCACTGGATAGCTCTACCTGACTGTCCATACTACAACTCGGCACTATGTGTAGTGAATGACCAGCTAACTACTATAGGAGGGAGCCATGGTCAATATGGTGATGGAGCCACCAACTTCCTAGTCAGCTTTATTGGAGTGGGCAAGGACAGAAAGTGGGTGGAACACTTTCCGCCAATGCCCACTAGTCGCTACTGGCTTACGGCAGTGTGCAGAGGTAGGACCCTCATAGCAGCTGGGGGGTATGATGATGGGAGGATATTGAGTACTGTTGAAATTCTGGATACCGAGTGTCTTCAGTGGACCTACGTCTCTTCCTTGCCCCACTCAATGCTCATGGCATCCATTACAGTTTGTGGTGACAAGCTATACCTATTTGGAGGCCACGATCAGGATGGCTCTCTGACTCTTTCGGTCTTCGCCTGCTCCATATCTGACCTTCTACAGAGACAGGCATCATTGGATGCACAACTAGAGCAAACAGCTAATCAGCTCACAGGATGGTATCAAGTTGCTGACACTCCTCACTACTGGTCTACAGCTGTCGGTGTTGGAGAAGTCCTTCTAGCTATCGGTGGACGGTCTGCAGCTGGCGAGGAGACTTCAGCCATTGTCTCCTATGATCCTATCTCTAACTCCTGGCAAGACATGGGACACATGACTACACGTCGTTACCGGCCACTGGTAGCGCTGTTGCCTAGTAATGAACTAATTGTAGCTGGAGGCTGGGGTGGAGGAACTAAAGTAGAAATAGGAAAAATAGTTGCCTAGTAAAAAAACAACTTATTATCACTGGAGGCTGCTTGTTTACTTGTACTTTTCATGTCAAAAATATCTTTGTTGTTCTGTTCGTTTTGCTTAAAAACACTTGAAAGTACTTTTTCCTCCACCATGACTACTGCGCTGCTATTCTATGCCGCTACGGTGACTGATCCTAGCCTACTCAAGAAAAATTATGGTGACAAACAAAACTCATTTAAAGGGTAAAGCAGCCATAACTTAGCAGAGTGATTGACATACTTTTTGGGCAATTACAGGCACAAATAAAAACGCTTTAAGTAAGCTGGTAACATAGTTACTTCGTGGATGTTTGGAACTAACAATGATTTAACAAAATTTTGTACCATTTTGATAGCTGTTTTTCTTTATCAGCAATGCACAAGTGTTAAAATTATGTAGAAGTGCTTAATTATATACCAGAAGTTACAATTACGTAGGTAAATGGAGAGAAATGTTAAACAAGAGTTCCACACAGTACTGACTACCAATTCACAGTCTTAGTTGAAATTGTTGTAGCATCTGATCAGCAATGCCTTATAATCCTTCTTTTGTAGAAGTCACCAACATGGTCAAGCATTGTGCGGCCACTGCTGAGTGTTGGGTCTGGCTATTAGTAAGATGTCCCTTATGTTCAGCTTGTCGATGTTCTCCCAGTCACCCCAATGTATACCCAGTCACAGCCCTCGCAGGTGGGTCAGGATAATATTTCACTAAGTTAAAAAGTCTCCTTTAAATATAGCTACAAGTAGCTATATACAACAGTGGCTACTGTCGTGAACCCCTATAATATGGGGGTCCAATAGTGACAGGTACATGTAGCACAAAGAAACCACTATAGTACAATAGGGATCCAATAGTGATATGCACCATCAGACCACTATAATACTAAGTCACAAAAAAAACATTCAAAAATAAACAGGAATCCCCAAAAAGTAACCAAACTAGGTGGGAATGAACGACACCACAGTACCTTTACAGACTCCCATTCCTATATATACCAGGTCCTATGCTATTTATATGGAATGACAGGATGTTAGATCATGATGTGTACATCCTGTGGCAGTTTTTTGAAAGCACTCTTGTATGATAATCGCAACTGGATTACATTATGCTATTGGTCAAAGATAATAGTGTGTAAAAGAAGCTACTGAAGCAGTACTATTTGCCGTCTAAGGCAGCTACTGACTCTTCCATACCTGAGACCGCTCAAATCAGATCTCCATTGCGCTCCAGAGGTAGCTAAGGTATTCATTCAGACATGGCTGTCGTTCTCTTTGGAAGAATAGTTACTCTAGAAGCTGAGCCCTTCAAAAATCAGTAGCTAGTGCTACAGAGAAACCATAAATCTCTACTACTTGTTAGACCAGCTAATCCTCCTTAGCGTTGACCTTGGCCGACCTCTTCTGAAGCCGTATACCCTGCTAGTGGTGTCTTTGATTTGTGTGGCTGCTATGGTACAAGTTTTGATAGGCAGCAACTAATTGCATGGGATGCCAGGTCAGTGACCTGCCAGCTGGTATGTAGGTTCGTCATTAGGCACCCATACTCAGTATCCTAGTGTGTCAATACGTGCATGGAAAAGGTAATTGCTACACATATCCAGAAGTCAGCTCCTAAGCACCACAGGAGTGGCCGGAGACGCCATTTTGAAGAGGATGTAGTTGAGATTCTATTGCATTCCTGAATGTGGGGGTAGGATGCAGTTAAAATTATATTCCATATATATACGCCAGCTCAGATTCACTGCTAGTACTTCACTGGTAGTTAAGCCAGTAGTTCATACTTTCCTTATATGGCATGTTAGTACGAGAAGGGCCCAATAGTGGAGTATGCAGCATTGACAGCTAGGTACCCACAACAAAGGTTGAGTGTGGTAGCTATTAAAATATGTCTACTCCAACTCGGATGACCTCTTCAACACTCTCTTCGTCGTAGTTACATCATTGTTATTCTGAGCAAAGCCTGATTTCGTTACAGGAGCCCCCTGCTCTCCTACTTTGTCCTCAGCGCCCTGTACACTCAGTGCAGCGTCACTCGGACACTGCGTACAGGTGTATGACATCATAGCAAATTTTCGTTCGTCCTACCGCTAGTATATAAGGCACGCGCATGCTGCACGTATTACAGTGGAATCCGGAATTACACCAGCCAATTGCCAAAGCAGAAACCCTAGCGCTGACAGGTAAAAGTCGTCGCTGCAGCCAACTACCAAAAAAATGGCCATGAGACAATCCAGTGGCCTAGCCTGGGGACTGTGTGCGTTACTATGCCTCTGCAACCTACGAGAGGCAATTACGATTGCAAACATCGATGTTACGCAACCCATAGTTCGCCGCTCGCCTGTACAGTTCAGTGACGACGATTTCTTTGGATACACTATTGTGCTTCATCAGCGTGAGATCCCAAGCACCTTCGAAGAAGCTTTGGAACAGACAAGGTAATGGAATGCTGAGTGGACTAGACCATAATTTCATACACCCCGATAGAAGAGTAGCCAGTCCTCGGACTATTTACTACCTAGTGACCCAATAAACGTATTGTTAAGCTGGGTAGGAGCCAGCGGCAAGCGTTAATTTAACGTAGCTACTTTGAGACACCTGTAACTTAGTTTTAGGCTCATACTCTTACATAACAGATGTAGCTATGTACATCTGTCATAAACTCACCAAATATATTTAGCTAAACTTTACACTAGGATCTATCAGTTTCCATTTCACGATTATGCAAATTAGCCACTCCACCGTATAGCTACTGAATAGCTCTACAAGTTTTGAGTGGAGGCTTTAACAGTTGAAGGAATACCAGAGTAACCAGGCCAAGTTAAATTTATCCTTGGTAGGCTTTGTATCTCAGCAGCTGAAAACCAGCTGTTAATTGCAAACTAGCTCTTTGCCTAATGGATGTTGTTCAAGAGCTAGTGCAATGCACACTTAGTCTGCAGTGTGCTGTAGCGCAATTGTATCCTACGGGTATATCACTAGCACAATATATACATCTAGCCAATGTCCTATACGTTGCTGTATGTTTTTTCACAGACATTTGCACGATACAGTTCATTTGCCCCTGTAGCTCATTAACCGTAATTTCCTTTGTTGTGAATGCCAACCCTGTAGTCATCCATGCCCAGGCTAAAACACTTAGGTAGCTACTGACTTGTTCAAATCAATTCCTTTCATCAAAACTGGCAGAATGACTTTAGCATCTGCAGTTTTAGCATGCCGGCCTGTTTATGACTCGAAAATGTAGCCATACTAACTGATTTGCTCTTCTCTGTATCCATACTGTGGCCACATACTAACTTCAGCTTAAATCAAAAAAGTAGTGAGCATTCGCCTGCTAGAAGTGGCATAGGATAGTATGCTAGCTTCTCTAATAGTATGGCTGGAGTGTGCATCTCAATGTAATTGCACTAGCATGCAGCCAATTTGCCTAGTACAAGCCAATTAGACTATGATCTTTCCTCTCAAGGTCATAGTCTAACTATAACATAGTAGATGCACTCTGCACTGTGGACTCTGCAACAGTGCATGTATTTGTTTACAGAATAATGAATACTATACTGTGAGTGTGATCACACTGCCAAGTGTAAGTGTAAGTATGGTAACTACTGATAACAGTGTATTATGTGACAAGTGAGTTTGAGATGTAGATATAATGGGTGTGGCTACACTATAATTGCCGAGCTGTAAACATCATAAGGAAGATGGCACAATCAAATACTGCATGATAGACTGTAGCCTAGAACGAGGCCTTTTGCCCAGATTCTGTGTTACAGCTGTGGAGCAAATTTGTTATCTTTCATGGCTAAATGCAATTTGTAGCTGAAGTGCAAGGACAGTGTTTCCTGAAAAATGACTGCTGAAAATTTGTTTGTGTTCTATGTGAACAATTGGCTGGTAGCTACACAGCCTCTACTCTTGTGCACCCCCCTTCCAAAATCCTGAATCTGCCCGAACAATTTACTTACAAGTGTATTTAATTTCTTCTTGGAAGTGCCAAAAAGAGCCTCCATAGATCATTCTCTGGTGTATGCACTACATAAAAGTAATACTGTATATTATAGATATGAAGATATTCAAAAGTGTCAAGTAAACGATCTGTTGAATCTTGTTTAATTTGGCCTGTGTAATTTCAGCATGTGGTTGGTAGTAAAGTCAGTAGTTAGGTTTTTGTGCATGTGTCATGCAGCTCCTGGCTGTAGGTTCAGATTTTTTGTATGTGTCAGGCATATAAATAACGTACTTTACCGAGGGTTAATCACTCTGCCAAGTACAAAGTGTGGCAGTTGAGTAGAGATGCGGATGTAAAGCTGGGCAGGGTGATCGTGCAAAGGACGAGAAAGTCTAGATGCAATTTTGCATACGTAAAACATGTGACACAGAAATTCAGGGCTGTGAGGTCAAAGTGCGCTAATTCCGTGTTAAAAGTGACTCAGGGTCTTTAGGTCTCTATCTGCTGGCTTGCTATGGCAATGCCAAGATGAAAGCTGCTGTGGCACACAAATATTTGCTCATTGATAGATTAGCATGCTTTTACAGCCACTCATCTACTATCCCGTGTTAGGCACATCCACTCACTCAGGCTTTCCCCACTAATTTTTGCATCTGCCTAGCTAGTTAGGTTATCCTGAGTAGTGAGGCTGGCTGCAGATGACTGAGCAAGTGTTTAGAATACAATGTCATATGTTTATCTTTCTTGAAAACTATAGCGCATGTACATAGTATATGTATGCCATAACAAGCAAAACAGCACACATTTTCCAAAAATGATGGAAATGCCAAAAGCATTCAATCACGGTGCAAGGATAGCAAAAATTAAAGGTTAGACATACCAGGAGCCCATAACCCAAAGAGAAGGAGCGTTAAACTTGTGTATGTATGCTGATTCCACCTGTTGTCAAATAGCATTTGCCCAAAACTCTTTATATGGTAAGTGCTATGTAAGCACTATAATTTACTTAGCACTAGTCTAGTAGTTAACCAGCCAGCTAGGCATTCCATTTATGGAGTTTCTTGTAGGTGCCATTCGACAACAGGTGGAAACACTAGTTCTATGCTCCTTCCCTTTGGGTTATGGGCTCCTGGACATACATAGCTTCATATCTACATCATTTATTGATTATTGCATGTGTCAATGTGCCTGCACTCTAAATTCAGTATTCATCGGTGTATTTTACTCATAACTTTGGCTGATTTCCCACACAGGATCATTGTTGGAGCTCCTCGTGGAATATACCCGGGAGGACTGTCTTTACCAGAAAATGGTATGGCCGAGAATCAGACAGGTTTGATTTACGACTGTCCTATTCAACTAGGTGATTGCAATGGCCTTTTTGGGAGCGGATCGGGAAATGACTTGAGACTATTTGACCCAGAAGGCAAGCTGAGATTCAATTTTATCTAATGACCAGAAGATCAACTGGCATTTGATGTAATTATATGAACCCACTAATTTACAAAAGATGATGCTAGAACAGTGATATTACAGCTGTGCTTGTAGAACCCACACTATACAGGGCCGGCGCCATTGGGGCGGCCGGGGCGGCCATGGCCGCCCTACTTTTGAACCCTCTGGAAAAAAAAATGGCGATACATCAAGCCAAAAGCAGATCAAAGTTTCTGATTTACGTATATTATATTACCTCGGATAGTTCTATTGTCGTGTGTGCTGTGCTAGCACTCGACACTATTCTTCGTAGTAGCTAGTTTCGTCGATCTTAATACCACGCCTCCTTTAAAGAAGGCGTGCGCGTGGTACCGTGCTATTTTGGGCACGTGAGCGCATGCACATGTTAAGTTCCGTTAACGGCACAGTATGGCCCAGTGATTCGATCCTAAGGATATTGGCGATGTATCTACAAAGCCTTATCAGATTCGTACTCACTTTCTTCACCTGCTGGTGCACAGGGGCGTAGGAACAGGTCCGGCAGTGCGCTGATATCAGTTCTGTGGTCGAGAGCGAGGGGGGGGGGGGGGGGGGCACACCTTTACAGCTAAGCTTGAAGCACGAAGGACAATTTAATGTCAAAATTTTGCTATTTCACCCCAAGATTGCACTAGAAACAATCTTAGAAGGCCTGAAATCCCAAAATTTTCCTGGGGGGGCATGCTCCCAGACCCCCCTAGCGGGCGCGCTTCGCGCGCTATTCATTTCCCACCACTGAGTCCGGCTGCTGCCCCACTCCAAAAGAGCTGGCTCCAGCCCTGCTGTACAGTTATGAAGACAAACTATGAATTTAATACTTGGAATTGTTTATTGGGGCAAACCTGAGTGAGCCCCACACAGGTGTGTACAGTGGGACAATTTCTCTGTCTGTCCATATGTCCATACGTCCATACGTGCACTGTACCACATATTATGCGCCTATGCTCCAAATATCTGACAATAACCACATGTGCTCACGTGCGCATTCAAGTTCACTAAGGTTGACGCAAAGTTAGAGATATTGTGACTAAGCAGCTACAAACATCTGCCAACTGAAGATTACAGTAGTCGGTTGGAGTTGTTGGTTTTGAGTAGTAACTAAAAACCTGACCCCAGAAGTTGTTTACTAGGCTTGGGTAGATTATAGTCTAAGAGTAGGCTCAGTCTACCGTACTCAAAAACGTACAGTTTATCTGTTCTCACACCCAATGGGCTGCCAGATCTTCAATTTGCAGCTGTTTCTTTAGTCTGTTGCTTTTCACGGTCGCACTACATTGGCCGTACAATGGAAAAACGTCACAAATAATAATTGGATTAACAAAACCACGCACCAAACCACGCATCCTATGTCATGTAGCACATGATGAAATGGACCAGGCTCCCTCCCAGTTTTTCTACACAGTGCGAGAAAGGTTGGGGAGTGGAGCCAGGCTAGATGAGGCTCAATGATTGTCAGCAGCTTACTAGTAATAATTCCATCATGCTTCACTGATTTTTTAAGCGGAAGTCATACAGTACCTGAACTGTTTGTCATTATAGTGTACACCATCATCCTCTGGTCATGTTAATGGTAGTAGTCTACTGAAGATAACAACAAAACACGTGCACATGTACAGTAAAAAGAAATTAATTTTGACCATAGTCGTTTTCTGGAGTTGCAGAAGCCAAATAAATTACATACATAGACACACCTAATGCTAAGAAATAGGTGGAGGGAGTTGGGTCAAGAACGTAGAAAACACAGTGCAACAATGATGACTTCCTGCCAGAAATCCACTATACTTATTCATTTTTATCAGAACTGAATACAGTTAGTAAGTAAACACATTGTAGTACGTTTTCCGAATTCTCGGCCAACTTCCTACACACTCTCAAGTTAACTGTGTCCATGTATCTCATGCATTTTGCATCTTCAGCTAAACAAAATTGCTAAATCTTTTTACTGTTGTACATTACTATATATGGTTTATGGATTAAAATACACTTAGGTCCTTGTACATATAGATATACATATGGATTGACTTGTCCACATTGGTGAGGTTTCTCAGTTCTGTTGGTGGGTTAAGTTGTCCATTAAAAGTAAGATGTCGAAACCAAAAAACACTTGATTTCTGACTCATATACCTTCTCTTAAAGCATCAAGACAATAATGATAACCTTCACTTGTTACTGTTTTGCAGCGGATGAAACAGATGGTGCAGGTGGTCCTCCCATAGAACAGAAGAGTGAGCAGTTCCTGGGGGGTACTATGTACAGTAATGGAGACTTCTTTCTGGTAAATTCTAGCACCACGATACATGCATTGTACTATTTCATGATCTTTGACCTATTTTGGGATGGGGTAGCCCAAATTATAGCTCGTCATTCTTGTTTCAAAACTGTCCATGCATATGCAATATGCATGCGGCATGCATACCTTTCCTGTGTCTGGTGTGTCCGTCTCTGTCGACTCACCAAGTCTCTGGGGTTCAATATGAAGATGGTGAAATGTAAAGTCAGTTTTAATTGATTTTATTATGATAAAATTTTTGTGTGATATTAGATTATTGCCTAAAATTTAAGTTAGTGATCTCAAATGACCCTCAATGAATCAGAAGCCTCAACATTACAGTACTTTATCGTATAATGCACACTATAGTGTGTATTATCATGTTAGCACGCATTATACGGCTAGTTAGTAATGGTTTGGGCAGATAATGCACTTACCTTTATACCTGCCCTCGACCATTACTATATTGCCTTCATGCAGTAACTAAACCCTGTATAATACATTTCCAACTGATATCTTAATATTAGCTACTTCAGGGCCGTCGGAAGCGGAGCGGCAGGGGCGGCCTGGGCAGCCCCACTTTTTGTACCAATTATTTTTTTCCGTATTGCCTTTGAACTTTGAACCCGCATATTTCTGTCCAAGTCAGCATGATGGCTTCGTCTGGTCCCCCGTGCAAAACCCGGAATTTATTTGGTAACAAGCTTTTTAGCTAAATGGGTCAGGAATCATTCTCATGTAGTCTTTAACTAACTCACCGTAAATCTCCTTGCTCGCACATGTAGCGCTAATGCAGTTGGCAATGACAAAGCTCAAAGATACCAAATACGTCATCCAATTCACTACAGCTCAGCCCCACCCTCTACGAGTTTGGCCTAGCAAGACTACAGGCGCTGCCCTCTCCAGTGAAATAGTTGGCTCTTAATAGAATGTTCTTCAATATAGTGGATGGCCTCTACCTCACGGAATTTCCAAAGTGGGGGAGCTCTAGCCCCACCCACCAACCCCCCTTTCTCCACCGCCAATGATTTGTTTGTGTGTAATAGTTTGTGTGTAATAGTTTGATTTGGTTGCTGTGCTTCCTCCAGGCATGTGCATCCAGATGGGCCAGCAATCTACCAATGTCACCTAACGAAGACAACAGACGAACATTTGGCCGTTGCTTTATTTCGAATAGGAGCCTCTCTAACTTTCAGCTGGTGCAACCTTGTCGTGAGTGCAGACTGGGAATTAGGGATTAATATCTGAGAGAGCCTTGTGATGTCATGGAAACGTGGTATTGTATGATGATGATGAGGTTAAATATTTTTGACTTGTGAATGCCACAAAACCGTGCACATTAAATATCAGGATGCCTATGCTTAGTCAATATCTGTTGCTTGTGTGTATCTACTCTTGTGTGTTTGAAACCCTTCATTGAACTGCATAATATCTATACAACACAATGCGGGGAGGGTAAACCAGGTGTGGATTGCCAAAGTTCCGTACAAAAAAGCTGTACAGTAATAGCCTGAGACCTAAGATGAATAACGACTGTGCTTACCTTTCTCCCAGTAAATATTTTTTTAATTAGACGTTAATATAAAGTACATAATTTTCTCTATTTATATAGGCACATAAATGTGCCCATGGCGTTTAAAGATTTAAGAATAATATTAATAAATGACAAATTCTCTCTCTTTTTCTCTCGCTCTCTTTTTTCCTATGTCTCTCACACACGCACACACGAGCAGAATCTGAATCTCTCTCAATTTCCCGGGATGGTGCTACTCACTGCTCTGCAGGAGTGGGTGCAGTGCTCTATGAAGATGTGGTCAGTTATACAGCTTGTTTGCTGCTCTGGGTAGTCTTGCAAGTGTTCTTTGGATATATGAATAATTGCTTGTAAGAATTTTTTTTCATTTGCGGCCCATAAAGGGGTGTATTGTTATAGCCTTGTATTTTTCTTACTCCTGACCTCCAAGAATAGTCCAGTAGTAAATAGTTACACTGCACAACAGCTGTTTCAGCATTATGGCCTTATAAAGTATAGATTGTATAATCGCTAAAAATTGCAATGATGATCTTTATAGTAGTACAGCTACTTATAATGTCACATTTTCTGCATACTATTACGCCACAATAAGCCTATACGTTATTGTATGGGCATACAAGTCACTGATACCCCCCCCCCCCCTCCCCACCAACATGTTCTAACAATTTTATTCCTGACCAAAAATTTTATACTCCTAGTAGACTAGATTAATATAGCACCTTCAATGTCAATTTCTGACTGGTGATACCAATTATTGACTACACATAAAAACTGCTGTGCCATTATCATCCAGTTCATTAAGTGAACGCTTTATAGCCTATCCTCACCTTTCCTGCCTTTCCTGATGATATGCATCCACTGGTTCAATCTACAAAAGCAACGTCAGAGTCATCATTCCTGTGGAAGATGGCATGCATGAGTAATAGTCAAGAAAGAGGGGTCATAGAGGATCAAAACTTACCGTTACCATTTGATCCTTGGGTGAAAACTAAGATATTCATTACTGTGGCAGATTTATGACACGTCCACTGTAGCCTTACTGCCCATGTGGTAAACAGTAGAGTGACATGATGGGAAAAAGTGCAGAAATCAGCACCTTCTCCACTTTGGTCAAACCCTGCAACACAGACGGATATACATAGTGATTAAATTTTACATTTAGTATGCACCCTGCACCTAGAAACCCTCGCATATGTTCTTCTTGTATTCTTTCTGTCTTTTATCATCAGATTGGACCAGGTTTGGCCCTTGGTGCTCCAGGATTTGAATCTGCTATAGGTACATCTTATCTGGATAAAATACTTTTCTGATTGTGGCACATACATGCATTTGCCTGTGCTGAACTGAGAAATTGTTGAGTAAAGCTGGCAATTTTTATAGTAGTTACGTGAAGCTACATAAAACTTGTATACTAAATTAGTCCTCTTGTAGCTGCCTCTATGCTTCAAAAATAAGGTTGTTTGACTAGTGTCCAGAATAGTATGCGATTCGATCTCCAATGGCCTCACCTAACTAATGCTAATTTAGGTGAAACTTCATGAAAGTTATCCTGTAATAAATCTTTAGTCTATGTGCAACACACATAACTAAAATAATTATGTAATTATAACCTATGACAATTGAATGCATACTTTTTCTATCCACAGGTCAGCTCTTCTACTACAGGTTACAACCCAACGCATCACTTATAGAGCCCCGTCTTCAAACTGTCGCCAATTTCGGATCACTGGGGATTCAGTATTCCTACCTTGGTATGTATATATGCTCCATTTTACTAGTAAAGCATATACGCGGCTGATATTGATCTTAATTCTCCTGTGGATCTGTTTGTTCATCTCTGCATCTGCACTTATCACACACAAAATCACCCTCTCCCCCTCGGCCTAATGTATTATTTCTTAGTACTATTATATCATCGCTAGTGCTTATGAGCATAGTAAACTTACTGTCAGTGTGACCAGTTGTGTCCTACAGTCGTGGGGTCGTGGATCGATTACCGCACTGTGGCACAAGTACTCAATCACGTGCTGATGCTCGCAAGTACTACGTGAATGTTAGTGGGTAAGGGATGAAGCTGCAGCTTAGTTTATGCAATTACAATATTAGAGTATTATCTCAGGTGCGATTTTAGAGGGGTTTCTGAGGTTTCCAGAAACTAGTTAGGCTAAAAAAATCTAAATACTCACCTGTTTAGCTGCGGGTGATTCAGGCTAGTATCGCGTTAGCAAACTTTGATGCTATGCTCGTTACGTAGTGGGCGTGTCTGCATATGTGTGACATCAACAAGCACATAATTGTAGTCCTCCATGGACAAGACAGCAACTGTAGTAAAAATTCTGTCAACAAGTACATGCATGTGGGCCTATTAGCCTCTAGTAGGCCTATACACTTGACTTTATTAAACTGTATTGAAGCGTGATGTACGGCGTTCTCCTACCGATGTCGACAGTGTGCCGAGGAGAAGTTTACCTGTGAGTCTGATGCAACTGGCGTATTTACTTACTGCCTACATAGATTTGGCTGTCCCATACCAGGACGAGATGCTATGAGTGCTCTTCCTGACCAATCCTTTTATAATCTGCTGCTTCACACTATTGTAAATAAAATCCCCATGGAAACTGCTCACTATAATAATTCTAGAACCGCCATTGAATCTATGTTACAATATTATGTACGTAACCAGTGTCTCTTTGCAGCTGAAATGCACAGACAGCACTTCCTGGCTAATGTAAAGCTCAAAAAAATGTTGGCGCTTCTTGCGGAAAAATTCTCCTCTGCTTTGCAGCCTCTATGGCCTTGTGCTCCCTCCCTCCTGCAAATCCTGATCCGCCCCTGGTCTTACTATACTAACATTGTGAAATGTACTGGAAGTTTGTAGGGCAAGCTACATACAGCAATAGGTTTGAGTTACCCAGACAGCTAGCATTAATTGTGGGGGAGATCCGTTATTTTTTTCACGCTATAACATAGTTGGATACGAAATCTCATTGTTTTATTGATGTGGTTGGTGATGATTTATTCCAATTTGAATCTACAGGCTATACGGTGACCACTGGTAGAATTCGCTCTCCTGATAAGTTGGGTGAGTAACTGTTGTTTATACCCCAAATTGTATAACAATGCACAATATTGCATGATGCCAAGCATTGTAGTGAGCTGGTTGCCATGGTACACAAGAGGAAAGAAGGGGAAAAAGTGGCTGGGGGTGAAGAGAGAAAGAGAAGGGTAGGGAAAGGGAGGTATGTTTGCCAATCCTTATTTTACCTAGCTTTAAGCACATCATTCTTTTAACTTTTGAGTACTCCCTGTCTGATGTTGTTCGGTTTATCATGATTATGGAATTATAACTTATCCAACATTTTCAGATATTTTAGCATCCCGGCCACGTCATGATGGAAGAACATATATGGGACAGGTAGACAACTAGACATGTTGTAATAGTTATTAATAGTGGGTGGATCATGTCATGAAGTATGAGGAATGAGTATGGACTGGCCTTGTTTCCAAGCTCCCATTTGTTTGGGCTATCCGATAGAAAAGCTTATCTTTGTTCAGCTGAATAAAGTGGGGGCCTAGAAAATGAATGTGGATTGTATAGGTGGCAGTCCAATTCATAATATCCTGTAGCTGCTCTTTAGGGGTCAGGTATTCCCCCTCTGAATTCTGGCTCCCTTTGCTAGGCTCTAGCCTTGCTAACAATTCAGGCACCCTGTTCTAGAAATGGTACTAGAGTGCTCATGGGTACCAAAAATTTGTATACCCTATGAATAATTTTTGCCTCCTTAGAGGGATTGGGATTAAAGGTACAACTAGCTAAGTTTGATTGCCATTGTGTAGACGGTCTTTGTCTAACATTTTAGGTGCAACTCTTTTCCCTGGATGATGTCACTGACTTAAGGTTGCAAACTGTCACTGGCAGTCAGGTATGTAATATGTGCTTACTGATGTAAATATACTATATTGTAGGTATTGTAGGTATGTTAAGGTTATATAGGCCATACAGGGAGTGTTACTTTTGCCCATTTAAACCGGTAAAGGCAACTGTGAGTGAAGAATCTCATACCGCAAATTTCAGGACTGTTATGTTATTTGCATGCCTGATTTGCAGTTGTAGCTGCAGAAGCCTCTTAGAAACTTCTAAGTGCTCTGCAGTTTTGGACATCAAGATTGGAGACTCATCAGCTACATCCTGTGTATACAGGACCACAGTAATAATAGCCAGAAACCGACCATTATGTCCAAACTGAGAACGATAAGTCTTCAGTCTTGTTGTTTGGAATTTTCGCAGGAATAATGCTACAACTGTACTTGTACATACATAATATACAGGCACACACACACACACATACACCCATAGACTGGTGAATACTTTGGGTTTTCGCTAGCTACTGCAGATCTCAACGGAGATGGGTAAGAAACTATTCCCATCAAAGTGTTGGACACTCACACTTGTGTAACCGCACACATACAACTATGCATTCTTATACTACCATGAATATATATTTATCTATAGGCGTACTAGGAATAATTCAAAGTGACTACACTTTCATCACAGCTCCACCAATGTGCCAGTAGCTGTAACACATATTGTACCGTACCTAAGTCATTCCGGCAAAATCAGCTAACATTATTCGGGTGCAATAACATGCAGTATGGAACCTGCTACCGTTTCATTCATTCAACTGTCAAGAAAGCCTATGATGGATGTGTGGCACTTATTTACAAATAAACCGTTGGAATGTGGTGTGTAATAGAGTATATTACTGTCTTTACGGATACCATCACACGGACCGTGTTTCAACTACTAGCAATAAAAAAAAATTATTCCTGCTAATGGGCCCCCAGCAAACCCTCGGTTACATGACTGAAATATAAACTTCTAGGTTTTACTGTACCAATGAACAGGGGCGCTGAGTATAAGATAGTCCGGACCATCAGGTTACGGACACTGTCATCAATCACCAAATTACTGATTCTACAGAGATATAAGCAGACCTAGCCTCGTTCCCTGGGTCTCCACAGTATATTTTCTCATGCGACTAATAACACGTAGGCAGGGGTACTAGAAAAACGGCTGCACCGCTCGGCCTTTTTGATGGAAGCATTGTTTAGGAGTTCAGTCTGTGGCATGAACGGGTTCCAAAGAGTAGCTGTAAGAGATACAGATTCGCTGCTTTCTTCGATCCTCTCTCGATATTACGGCTGTATCACACACGCAACTGCATTACGTAACTGAAAATGATGTCATAAAGATCATTTCCACGCGTTAAGAGCAACGTGCTCACGCGTTTGTTTGCGACAGTAACTTTGCATAAAAATATCAGTGAAATTTCAGAGTCTTGCTTGGAATTTATGTGTCCGGTAATATATCATGTCTGGAATTTGACAAATTACAATAAGCTACTACACCATCATTCTTAATTGCTACAAATGCTGTGAGTGTTTACTGATTGTACGTTGCTTGTAGTTCATGTCCTGTATCTTGATGCTAACTAGCGGGTTTCCCATACTGTGCCCTTTCTAGCTTCTACCAAGCTCTGTACAAAGTTCTACTTTGCTGTGGAGTTCTTGAAGCTTCTTACAGATTAACTCTTTTCAGAGTGACTACGGTGTGGTACAAACCCGATATTTCCCTGATGCTCAGGAAATATGACAAATGGAAGAAGTTTGTATCATCGGAGTGTGCTCAGGCTCCACTCTCGGATGTGCCTTAGGGAATGCATTTTCTGCGTACAGACGCATAGAGTACAACAAAACTATCCACAGACAGAGAGGATTGCCAATAAATACCGTAGCTAGTCTACCTATCTAAACATAGTGACATTTTCTCACAAACACTAGGCTGGCATAAGAGGTCATATTTCCCTCATGCCAAGAAAATACACTATACTTATATCGAGGCTAACCTATTGTTGAACAACTATTGTTTGATACTGCACCCCTTTGTCTGTGGGAAGAAGTATATATTGAACTTGAATTATTGATTTCATCTCAAACTGTAGCACACCTTATTAAAAATCACGTAGTAGCTGAGGCCCCAGTAAGATTAAAACATTCACATGAAGACCTGGCAGTATGAGGTTCACTCTGCGATATAAATTTATATAGCCAACCTGATGTGTTACATGTGTTGATGGAACATTACATGTGCTATCCACTTTAATTTGTCTATGACAGTCTCCCTTGGTATATAGCTAAGCAGCTCATCTCTAGTTGCTTTGTTCCTTTGTTCCTGCATGTAGTACAACAGGCTGACAGGATACTGCAATTTATTTGTTGAAATTCTACAGCTTTGAAGAATTACTGGTGGGAGCTCCAATGTACTCTATACCTGGAAAACCCAAACTCAGTTGCTCGGTTGTGCCAGAGATTGGACGAGTCTACGTCTTTGAAAACTTAAATGTAAGACTCTTGATAGGTGTCATCATAATATATATATCAGTTATACAATTGTGAAATATGCCATCAGGAATATTCTGTTACATGATTGTAAACATTTGACGTTTTTAATTGTGAAAATGGGAGTACTGGTATGTGAAACTGAGCTACAGAATGATAAGGACACATGAGGGTAGAATGGAATAGCCATTGGACACTAAGTTATATTTCATGTTTAATGACAACCATGAAGTCTATTTCTTCTTAGAAGTATATGTAGTAATTTTTTTTAACCGCACGAATGTACATTAATAGTTATCTACCCACTGCATGGAATATTCAAGTAGGCCAACTACTCTTTGAAGGCTTAGCTTGATGCAATTCAAAAAGAGACATGGTTATCTAGTTAGCTTGGGGGCCAAGCTATATTGGGAGTGAAATTGGAGGGGCTCCTTCCGGCAATATTCTTGCATTATTCACGTAAGGAGTACCCTCATGAATTTGTAAATACGTATAATGTAATCATAACACTAGAACGTAATACTAAACAATGAGAGAACATAACACTAGAACGCAATACTAAAAAATAGACACTTTCAAAAATCCATTAGCTTACAGGAGAGTTTATAGTAGCTATGGCTACGACACTCTTTACATTCTTTTCCACTACGTATGGAGGCTTCTGTTCAAATGTTAAGCAAATTGGATACTTGATATTGTAGATATGACCTCACAAACGTATACACGTTTTATATTGGCACATATGAGAGATTTGCGGTGGAGGCGCCTCCAGACCAAATCTTCTGTATGAGCCCATAGTACGTTTGTGAGGTCCTATTAAACATTCAATTTACTTCCTACTTGAAAGAGGCCATCCATGCCTGTAGGGCATAAACACAACAAATATGCTTACCATAGCTACAGAAATCCCTAATGGCATATTTACCAGCCGGGCACGTGCCCAGCTGATACTAAGATTACTTTACGTTGTGTCTGTGTGTGTGTGCGTGTGTGTTTTCGCCCACAATTATCACGTGCACTAAGTTACGTCATTCCATTACTATACTGGAAGTTTGCAGGCCAAATAGGCCAAGGTATGTCAAGCTAGATTAGTTTTGTGTTGTCTAGATGGCAAAAGAGTGGTAGATAACGATGATAATTGCAAGTTTTTTTTCGCTAACTGGAAGCGCACTACGAAATTGCTGTGTCAGCCTTTTACTGGAAGCTGCATGCATGTACACGATGAGACTGTCTTGCTAAGTTGTAAAAAAAAAAAAAACCCGGCTGGTTTTTAGATATGAAATATCAGTTTTGTTTATGGACAGGTTTGGTGAATATGACCATTATGTAATTATAAGAAATCCGGCCACATAAAGCTTTATTTTCTGGTTACTTAATTAATGCCACTCCCTACCTTCCAGGGTACGCTGAGTGACACACCCATTGTCCTTCATGGGAATGAGGTGGCACATAGTAGATTTGGCCACTCTGTTATCAGCATAGGAGATGTCAATGATGATGGATATGAAGGTACTGTAAAGTACATGTCACATTTTCTCGTAATATACACAAGTTTGTACATGTTTCTTATCCAAATAACTACAAACTTATTAGGGAAAGGGGGTTTCTCAAAACTTCTATTTTCCTATATTTAAGCAATAGAGAAGCCATATGACTGCAACATGAATTTTAGCCTCGTACCCAGGCCACGCGAAAAAAAGAGTGGCCTGGTATCCACTGTTTGCGCACGTGAGACCATTCCCAGAAAAACCTGGGAATCCGTGTATGTTTGGAAATGGTCCGTATAATCGATACGTATATGTTTCCGTATCGTCGGTGATGGCAGCGAGTTCGCTGATTCTGCGAATGATTTTTCGCCAGATAGATGCCCAGAAAGTGAGCGGTAGTTTAACTCTTGGGTCCTGTTTGCCGCTGAAAAGCCTAGAAGGCCAGATCTGCGATTGAGAATCGAGCAGCTCACAACATTATCAGGAGAGAGGCGCTTCCGACTTTTTACGGTAAGATAGCTACCCTAATCGTAGCAGATAGATGATTACAGGCCGTTTTGCATTTTCAGTTGTAGAAAGTCTGTTTTTTAGTTCTTTCGCTTACTATACCGTATACTGTTTCCGTACTACTCCTAGGCATGTGACTAAGACCGTTCACGGATACATTTACTGACCCTATTCCGTACATTCTCGCGCATGCTCGAACAGTGGATACCAGGCCACTCTTTTTTTTCGCGTGGCCTGGGTACGAGGCTACATGAATTTTTGAATAGCTTAACGGTAGTGGCAGTTTATTGTAATTGGTAAGTTAAGATTTCAAATTTGGGAAAGCAGGTTTATGCAAGCTTGGCCAATAAACAGATCAGCTCTTAACTAAAAGTTTTGGAGCTGAACTTTTGCCAAAGGAAGCAGGGGGACACAGGGGAGGGGGCTTCCTAAACCTTAGAAGCAGGGAGCTGTGCTTTCCCTACGTTTTTTGGTGTAAATGGACGCCTGAGAATGAGGTGTGCAGAACTGTCTGCTCTGACTGTTGTGTGCTCCAGTAGAGGTACATCCAGTGAGTCAGATATTCAGTACCGTGAAAGTTACACTTAGCTACAGGAGGAGTTCTGTATGGATTTTACAGTGTGCTAATTTATAAATCCAGAAGCACCTGCATGATTCCAATCCACTATCCTTTTGCCTTAGATTGTTGTATAATATTATAGCAAGTAGTCTTTTAACCATTACAGCAAAGGTTCCGTTGCTTTCTTGACTATTAAGAAAAGGCAGCCAGCTGCTAATTTAAGATGTGTAATAATAAAGAAAATAGCCCATTATATAGTTTTCCTCCCAAGGGAGATGGAGCCGTAGCTGGTTCTTCACCGCTAAAAAAAAATCCTGTGCTTCGCACGGAAACACTGTTGGCCACTATGCAGCCTCTCTGCTAGCCCCCAAACATCTTCTTACGCCCCTGATTTACATTTTAAAATTGCTGCTTTTGCAGATATCCTGGGTTTTATGGCTAATGTACATCAAGGAGAAATGACAGCAACACCTTACAAATTATGATATAATCATTATGACGTAATAAGTTTGTAATCTCAGAGCAAGTAACATGGAGAAAAGATGTATTAAGGGTACTCTGCCATAAGGACACTCTAGAAATGGCATGGACCTCAACTCATTATGGGAGAATGGGGTAAAAATAGGCATTAGTTAAATGGAGAAAATACAGTGGTTTTCATGTAATTATGAAACGTATAGGTTGCTTGTAAGTTTTGTGTTTCCAGCATTTTTAATCCTATAATGAATCTATACAGGTGTATACCGTAATGTACGTATTAAGCGCCCACCACGTATTTAGCACCCACCTCCCTTTTCAGCACCAATTTCCTGAAAAGGGTACGTTTACGCATGCAGTATCTGCCCACTCAAACATGTTTGCAAATGCGCAATGTGTGAAGCGGGATAAGAGGTAAGTATACCCTTCTTCAGCAAAGTAGGTATGCATATTTATTACAGCAACTATTACAGAAGCATCAAGGTAGTTATTATTTGTAAACAGCAGCTGACTCACTGTCGGTATTTCAGTTAAAGCTTATCAAAGATTGTACCGCTTGAATCTGCTAACTGCACAAGAATTGTTAGCTTTTGGCTGTAGGTTTTACATGAATGGTATTTACATGAATGGTATATACAAACAAGTGAAGATGAAATTTCCTCAAAAGGGATGACATCTCTATAAACAGAACAGTTGACCTGATACCTTCTCTTTCCCAGACGTTGCTGTCGGAGCACCATTCATGGTGGATTTGGTGCATCCTAATGCCAATGGAACTGTATTCATCTACTATGGCTCAGGAGATGAAGTCATCACTGCCAGTCCACAGCAGGTGCTTGAAGCACACACACACACACACACGCATGCACACACATGCATGATACATGCGCACTACACATGTACATTTAACAAAACTAACTCTTTTACAAGTTTTTATAACATCGAGGGTAATCACTCTGCCAAGTATAAAGTATAGCGGTCGAGTAGAATCGCGACTTGGGCGGGGCGAGACGGGTCACGAGCCAGCCTGTCGCGAATATAACAATTGACCTGGAATCATGCATGACAATACAGCTGGAGAAGCTACAAAAAAGCAACCGGTCTTTGGGAGATTGCTGTCTCTGTCTGCAACATATGTTCGAGGGTCAGCCATGGCTACTGCAGGTGAGTGGAGAGACGAGGTCGGCTGCTCGAAACTCACAAGCGTTACACTCGAATGTACCGTCCATTAATAGCGCTCATATCTCTACTCAAACAAGAGCTACACAGACTCTACTAACCTGGGAGCTGTAGTAAGCCTTCCTTAGTAAAACTGTGTTGTAAACTTGTCCAGATCTCTGACTTTTGTGCGCCACCACAAGCATCCATGTAACTGCCAGAGATGCCATTTGGAACTCGTGCCTTGTAGGGGCCCCATAAAGACCCATATAAAATGTATATAGATTTTGTTTTGACCATAACTCCTCACAGAAGCGAAAGTAGAGAAACCCTAAGGATTGTAGTGATATAAGTTTTGATCCTCTGTGACCCCTCCTTCATACTAAACATTACATTACATTACACCATCCTAGATCTTTATGCTTGGCAGAGTATCTAGATTTTAGTTAAAAAAATCGCTATATCAGGCTGCAGAAACTGTTGTGTTCTCAATAATCTAGCAAATTTTGTCCAATTTCTTGGTTGTACCTGGCCGAAAAACTATATGCGGATGTTAATTGTTGATTATTCTCTTATAGCCTTCGACTATCATGATGACATAAAATTTACAAATAGCCCCTGGTACTGTACATTTACATGCACGGTTTTAAGTGTCTTCCATTCATTATAGCTAAGTTACAGCAAAAAGTTTTTTTTTTCTTTTCACTAAGTTGCTACCATAAATCTTTATACTTGGCAGAGTATCAACGATTATTCCTGTATATTATACACAATTTACTACAGATTAAGCAACATGCTGCAAATTCTTTAGACTATCACATATGCAAATAAATTAGATACTGTAATCTATGCTCGGGTAAATGCTAAAGTTTTGTCATCATATATAGACACACTTACACACACACACACACAGGTCATTCGAGCTAGTGATGTTGTGAGTGCAGTTGAGGGGTTAGTCGAACTAAAGACCTTTGGTTACTCTCTGGCCAGTGGTGTAGACGTGGATGCCAATGAGTACTATGGTGGGTTGATTGATGTAGCATTCCATAGCGCTCATGAGTTTGGATTATGGGTGTCGATATCTGGGAATGAGACTGCCTACCAGTCCTCCACCTTCCTCCTTCCCTTCCTCTTCTCTTTTTCTCCAGACCTGGCGGTTGGCTCCTTCGCCTCTCAGGCTGTCATAGTCTTCCGAGCTCATTCTGTTGCCAGACTTGTAGTCGACTCCACTGCTCTAGTTGACATAGTGGATGTGGTGAATAGAAGCTGTAACAATTCAATGTTTTCATGGTGAGTGAAAGTGTTGATCAACCAAATGAAAGCATACTGTTTTTGAATTTCAGTTGCAGTCATCCTTGAAAAGCATGCTCCTCCCCTCTCCACCCTTAATTTTCCATTCTGTAACTATGCCCAGGCATTCCCACACAAGCAAGTAAAGTGTGGACAAGTTGTTGTGATTGATGCGCAATTAAAATAGAGACGTCTGCCTTGCAGTCGCATACGTGGTAAAATTGACCAGACCTCTCCCCACTTTTTGTAACTCTTTGTGCACTCGTACAGGAAAGGCTTGGGAACAAGACTAACGAGTATGCTCTCCCTACTGTTTTTGCCCCCTTAGGGTGTTTTTCTTAATGAAACACTGCTGTGATCTAAACTTCACTTCCTTTTTTGTCTCCCATAGCTTCAACATCAGTGTGTGTGCCAGCTACTCTGGCAGAGGACTGGATGGAGAACTACGTAAGTGGATGGACGTGTTTTACACTTTACTTTTGGAACTAGCCTCCTTTCCAGATTCTTGTGCAAATGTACACAGGCGTTTCTGCATGAAGCCAACTGATGGATCTAGTTAGTCAGTTTTGCTCACTTCACCGTGAAGTGTTGAGACTGCTATGTACGTACCTTTTTTAAACTTGTAGTCTATAACAGTAGAGCACTGATATATATCTGACATATACATACATGTATGCCACTGAATTAGACAGATGATGCAGTGAAAATTACATGTGTGGTTAAATGTGACTGTTATTTCTCTCCCTACAAAGAGCTCAACCTACAGGTGACCGAAAGACGCAATGTAACTCTTACCAATGAGCAGAGGCTTGTCTTTGGCAGTGACCCTGATGAACAGTATAACCAACCTTTTGTGTTTGCTAACTCTGGTGTTGTGACGTGTGAAGTTCTTACCATCTATGTGAAGGTAAACTTTTATCAGCCAGGCATACGTATGTACCTGGCTGCTACTAAGATCACTTGACACTTTTTTGTTTGTCTGTCTGTCTGTCTGTCTGTCTGTCTGTTTTGAAACCATTACATACATGTACATGAAATTTAAGTCATAGACTACTAGACTATGCAACTGTAGTTGACTAGCTGAAGTTGAACAACTGAAGCTACTGAAGTTTGCAGGTGAAACTACAGCTAGTGTCCTTTTGTATGGCAAAATGGCAAAAAGTAGATGCATTATGAAATATTTAGCAGCTGTTTTGCTGTAAATTCAGGTGGTTGCACAAAGTAGCCATACTACACGTAACCTTTGCTTGTCAATGAGCTGCAGGTATGAATAGCCTTTGATAATCTGCATGTACATAAGTGGCAGGCTGGTTTTTATATGCTGTTTTTCCTAGTGCTGTTTAACTCATATAATCACACCAATAACACACACACACACACACACACACACAGAGCACTGACATCCGTGAGTTAATACCCTTCACCCTGGATGTCACCTTCTCTTCCCCACCCCGTGAGTCCGAGACTATTGATGGCAACCAGATTCTTTCTGACCTCACTCTCACTCCCATGCTGCTTGTCACTGGAAACACAACTGTGGAGGTACATACGTAGGTCATATTTGTGTGTGTGTGTGTGTGTGTGTGTGTGTGTGTGTGTGTGTGTGTGTGTGTGTGTGTGTGTGTGTGTGTGTGTGTATGTGTGTGTGTGTGTGTTGTGTGTGAACATAAATACATGTTGCCTATAATAAACACCTTCTCTTCCTTCCTTCCCCCTCCACTCCCGTTCCGTTCCATCCTTTCCCATCCTGACTCATCCACTCCTCGTCTCCTCCTGACCTGTCCCCTCCCCTCCCCTCCCCTCCCCTCCCCTCCCCTCCCCTCCCCTCCCCTCCCCTCCCCTCCCCTCCCCTCCCCTCCCCTCCCCTCCCCTCCCTTTCTCTCTCAGGTTAATATTGCACCCCTGGCAATTAGATCCAGTGGAGTCAATTCTGAGGCACTGTCAAATGGTTGGTTGAATTTAACCTTGGTCCTGAAAGTTTATTGGGAGGGAGCTATATACTAGGGGTGGTGGCTAATTGCACATGCCATGCTTTACTCAGCTTTGTGTCAAACAGTGGGGCCCTGGGAATGGAGCTACATGGTATAATGTGTGTGTATGTGTGTGTGTGTGTGTGTGGATTTAATGTTTTAATGTCACATCATATATCACAGGCACCATCTTAACATGAGTGTTGATGCCTCTCTCAAGCTTCTAACGACTTATCTAATAGTCTTTTTCTGTACCACCCATTCTCACATCATCTCCACCTTTCTCTCCCTCTCCACTGTTCTGCTACCTCTTGCTCTGTAGGAAATCCATTTGCTTCACAGCAGAATTAATTATAAAGTGTAAACAGTTAAAATGAGGCATAAGGGATTCTTAGTTTTATGGACCATGCATAATACACACACACACACTGTCAACTATCCCCTACACTGGGGCTCACTCAGGCTTACCTCAGTTATCAGAAGCTAAGTGCCACCTTAGCAAGAGTACATAAATGTTTGCGCCGATGTTAATTGGCAGCTTCATTCCTAGGCAACAAAGTTAGAGAAATGGCCCGGTATCTACCTTACATGCATGCACAAGCACTTATGGAAAACAGTCAGTGAATATATCTGTAAGCAAGCTCATGATCAATCACATGGCAGTGAGTAGTATGGAGGCAGTATACAGGTGAAGTAAGTGAAAAAATTAGACACTGGGAAAACAAGGTCGGTATTTCATATCTAAAAACCAGCCGGGCCATTTTGCACGTGCCTCAAATCTGATATTTTCAGCAATCGGTCAGATGCAACTGCACAATGGCTCAGGTTGTCTCATCATGTCTTCTAGTGAAAGTACCAATGCAGCAGTTTCGTATTGCAGTTTGCATTATCAGCTATAACTTGCCAAATTAGGATTATAATTGCCACCTACCTGTTTTTCACCATATTATATAGGCAAGTCAAAACCACGGTAGCTTTGCGAACTTTCACTGCAAACTTCCAGTAGTGCCTGCTGTGCTTGTGGCTATGACATAGTAATGTAATGACTTAATCTCAGAGACATCATAATTGCATTTCATAGTGCGGACGCACATACATACATAAACACATATATATACATACATACAAACGCAGAAAACGGAAAGCAGTCTTTGTACTAGCTGGGTACATATGAAGCACAGGCCTGGCTTGTAAAATTTCAGATTTTCTGTAGATGCAAATTGGATCAAAGAATCCAACTAACAGTCACTCTCTATGCACCTACATGGAAAACAAATCATCCGTACTGATTGAAAGCTTACTATCTTCATTTCTCACTTTTGTGACACGGATACATTAATAGACACAAAACCGAAAAATACACCATGTGTAGTACAGTACCCCATAAAATCAGTTAGCGCACACGCAAACAGTGGATACCAGGCCACTCTTCAGAGATAGGTGGTATGAGAACGAGGTTATGTTCATTGTAAGATAGAGTTTCCAGTTCTTGTCAGGGTTTATATACATTCAAATTTCTTATCATTAAATATGTATCAGTCATCTCTAGACAATTGCCATTGTCCTACAGATCGGGACGCTCAGCCTCAGAACCAGTTGGATGGTTGTGCCCAGCAGACCGGGTCATGCAGTCAGTGCATCCAGTACTCACCTGATTGTGTGTGGTGCCCCAGCCCACCAGAGAATGTACGTCTGTCTGAGTAGCCTATAGGAGGATGGGTATGGGGAACATATACAACTCCCCACAAACCGATCTTCCCCCTCCACCACCACCACCCCCCCCCCCCCACCTCACCCTTCCTCCCTGGATTATTGTTAAGAAATTTCTGTTAGGCAGCTTGTGAGTGTAAGAAGGTGATCTCACAGTGGATGGATGGGGATGAAAAACGTACAAATTAACTAAGCTCGGCCTAATCACATGGAATTAAGTGTGATTTGGATGAGAGCTGTGACACACACATCAAAAGAATTAGGGAGAGGGGGGGGGGGGAATGTGTCCTCTCCCCAGAAAGGCTAGGTCTTAATTTGCACACTATGGTAGATTTTTTTAACCTCAGTCCACAACATATTGCACATAACATCATAGCCAGACTTCTGGAATAGCCACAACTTCCCAAGTGTGCACTGAATATAATGCTGGAGTGATTCCCAAAACTGTAATGTAGTCTTGCACGCTAAATCATGCCCACCTTACTGGCTATAATTGTAAAAAGTATGCTTAAATACTTCTCTTGCCACGATTTTTGCGACGTGAGTGATGAGATAGTAACACTTAAGTTGCTTACATAATTATTATATTATTCATGAAATCGACTGTAACAGATCACCTAATACAAGGTTGTACCATGTAGTCAATCAAAGTAAGGGAATAGTAATGTTAAATCTTACTGAAGCATCTAGTTTGTTTGTGACCAGTTCCTGCTCCAAAAGGAGGTTCCAGTATATACCTTACGTGTATAGTGGACGTATATACCTCAGTTCTTCACGTTGGGGGTCTATATGTACCTTGAGCTATAAATCACCTTGTGATTGCGTGAATCCAGAATATTCCGAAAGGGGGGTCAGGCTCATGATAGAGGCACTGTGTACCTTCGGAGAGCAGCCGATCATCCACGCAAAGCATGGATTTGTTTTTTACCTGCTCTTGTAGCATTTTGGTAGATTTCTATTTAGCTGCGTTTACTAACTTACTGTATGGGCTGAAGAACCGATGCACAGTGATCGATTGCATGGCAGCTCCACTGCAGAATTTGTTTGCTTCACCGGGGACAAGGTTATAGTGCAGTAATTGCAATGATACAATAATTTACAGACCGAAAGGGGGAGGAGTGGGGGGGTGTGGGTTGGATCTGCCCAAACTCTAGTGATATAATCTAGGCCAAGCTATATGTCAAGTTATACAGTATCAATATACACATACCTACACACACAAATAGCTATATTTATGCACACAACACACACGCACACATACACATGCACACAGATGCAAGTACGCTGCCAAAACAGAACTCTTGGTGTGACATGTGGCAGTGATCTTTTGGTGCAAGATCCTACCTCTTCTGTGACCATCACCAGAAATGTGAGTGAATGTCTCAGTCTCATTCCCAGACCTAGTCTCGTGCCCAGACGTCCACGCCCTCCAGGCGAAGGAGCGTCCGGTGCCTTGATTTAAATTTCTTGTTAGTAACACCTTTGTCATCTGGAATGTCAGCTGACGAATGAAATCATAGAGTGCGTAATTAAAAAGTGATTACGTTACCGAACTGTCGAAGTGTTAAAAGCACGATGGCTGCCGTAGAAGAAGACCATTATATCTCTATGGCTATCTTCAACTCTAGGACTCTTACAAGGACTACATGGCGTGAATCTCTCAAGTGGGATGCTGGTCTTACTTCGAGGCGTATGCTTTTCGTCATCTGGGGACTCATCCATTTGCTGGAACAGCTCAGTGACAGGCGGTAAAGAGAACTTGCTTCGTAACTCGTTGATGATCCCCTTCGCAGTTACCTTTCAGCCCTCTCCAACTTCGAGAAGCATGGTTTACAGCAATACTGTATCCTTGTGCTCCATCACCATCAGTTAGCTAACTCAAGCTCCGGGTGGACGACTGAAACCAAGAAATTCACCACTCTTTTGTTAGCGGCTGATGCTTCGGGGTTTAGAGAGCGTCACTGACTGCATGAAGGTAGAGTCGCACAACAAATAAAAACATATCCATCTTTGATTGTCTTTGAGTTGCTCTGATAATTGCATTCTTGGCGCAAGCGCGTTTCAATTATATGTTCACAGGACACACCTCCGTGATAAGAAATTTAAATCAAGGCACCAGACATTCCTTCGCCTGGAGGGCGTGGACGTCCAGGCACAAGACTATCCCAGACCCACGCATGCATACACTCCACTTTCAGCTATTTGTGTGCATGGTATATGTACATGTAAGGCTACATGGTAGCGTAAGTCATCAATTGTCAACCACCTAATTATGTACACGTATCTACTCCGATACCGTACTAGCTATAAACTACGGACAAAGTCCAGTTCCAAGAACACTGATCCAGCTACCAAACGATCATTTTTCTAATGAGTAGCTGTAATGGCAGGGTCTTACCAAAGCGCAGCAGTGATCGGCTCTCTTCATGTATTGTCGGCCAGCTCTACCTGTTGTTGATCGCTCGATCATGGTAGTTCACGCAATGTCGGCCATTTCGCATTTCCGTTTTGTGATGTCACAGCATTTGAACCACACCCACCAAGTATATCACTTTCGAATTTACAGCATGCATGGAGTCCAAAATTAAAATTTCATTTAAATAGAACTTACAACGTCGCTACAATGCATCTTCAACACTGAGCCAGCTATAGCAATTTTCCCGGGAATGTAGCGGGATCCATAATCTATCGTTACCGCATATTTTTTGCCGTAATTTTCGCCGACAATAGATAGCCGACAATAGATGGTGGTTGACATTCGATGACTTACGCTAATTGGGTGAGACCTGGCAATGAGGCAGTTTCACAGAAGCCCTCAGAGAGAGGTCAAAAGGTAGCATCGGAAGAAGTTTGTTATTCCAGGAAAGGAGACAGTAGGATGGCTTGTGTGATCTTCAGCATCATCCAAAGACACATTTTCTGGCTTCATCATTGGCCTTCTGTTATAGAGTCTGTTGAATTCCTCTGCTGAGTAGTAGCTAATAGGGGAAGGTGACATCGTCATCAGCTGCCAGCTACGAGCAGTATGATATGTGATTTAGCACTGGTCCTCTCAATGAATACTGCATCAAGCTATGCACTATATGTGTGTACCCTCTGTGTCTTAGTATCTGACTACTGTACACTTCAGTACCAATAGCTCACATGTCACTATTATTGCAGATTATCTGGGCCCGTCCCTTCTGTTTGGGTTAGAACCTTGCACCAGCTGCTCGGTAAAGACTCACTCTCCTCAGAACCAAGAGCAGCATGGATTTTTAGCCTAGCCTCAAATTATTGTGTGTTTCAGAGCCTGTTATATCATTGTGATCTGTGAACCATGGAGGTAAAGATATAATTTTAGTTCCAGTCTCAGCTTACTCCAGGACTATTGGTTGTGGTCTGGGCTTCTATGGGTTACCTTTACTCTGGGGCTGCTTCATAGAATTTGTAGTATTGAGACCCACCCAGACTGATCCTTACCCATTGCATTTGCTCCTACCCTCTGTTTGCTATGCAAATCTTTATGCTTGAGCTTGCGATTCACTAGTTTCAGTATGGAGGAGGGATCAAAATTTACACCATGAGATTCTTGGGTGAAAACTAAGAAAACCTATGTCAGGCTTCTCTGCTTTCAGTTTTTGTAAAGAATTATGGCCGAAACAAAACTATACATATTATATATGGCCCCTACATGTTATAAGTTCAAAATGGCGTGTCTGGCAGTTACGTATTCGAACTCACATAGTTTTACCTAGGGAGCCCCACTACAGCTCTCTAGAGTTTGTATATCCTCTCTAAAAGAAGAGATACAAGTGCTATTAATGGACAATACAATAAAGTGATTCAAATGTTAGTTTCGAGAGGCATAGCTCTCTCATAGCAGCCATCGCTGACACTTGAAAACATGTCATAGATTTAGCTATAGAGACAACATATCTTCCCAAGCCCAGCTACTTTTTTTTAGTTTCTTCAGCAGCATTGTTTTGCATGGTTCCAGGTTAGTTATATTCTTACGACCTCTGTATAAGTAGCGAAATGAGCTCTATTAATGGACAGCACAATTGAGCGATGCACATGTGAAGCACAGGTCGTCTCTCCGCTCTCCCGTAGCAGCCATGGCTAATCCTCGAAAATATGTTGCAGATAGACACAGCAATTTGCAGTCCTCCAGCAGCATAATTTGTTATGCCCACTTAGTTGTTGTTCTCACGACAGGCTGGGTCGCAACTCATCCTGCCCTGCCCAAGTCAGGATTGACTTGCATCCACTTCTGCTCACCTGCTATACTATACACTTGGCAGTGCGATTATTCTTGAATCTTCCAAACTTATGATTTTGGGCCATAGTTTCTACTAGCTTTATTTTATCACCTAGTATTAACTATGGTATACATTTTGACCCTCTGTGACCCCTCTTGATGGCAGCAAACACTACTACGTATTAATGTTGATCGAGGATAACTACACTACCAAGGATAAAGTGGATGGGTGAGCAGTGTTGCAGATGTAATGAATCACACAATCTGTGTGGCTGCAGCTATGATTGCCAGAAACTATATTTTACAGAAACTATACACATGCATATGGACCCATAGTGCAAAAAAGGACAAGTATGAAGATTGGCCTCCAGGTATATTATCCCACATATCTAAAAATTCCCCCGTCATATGGATGAATGAAGACACAAGATGTGCTGATAATAACTGTATGATCGAACATGCTACCTATCTTGCATTGTCCACATGTCAGTTTACATAGATACTACAATCATCAGACCAGTAGCAATCCTTCCTTTAACTATGCCAACTTTTTTTCCTTAAATCTTTTACACTTGGCAGTTTATATACTCCACACAGCCCGTAGAGTGAAAAATGGCTGCGAATTCAACTGGCCTCCAAGTGTAGTAACCATGGACATCATTTGCCATGGCAGTTCTGCACTGTTTTTGCAATCAGTCGGCCTATTATACTACTTGCATTGGGAACGATAATATTTGTAGAGCAAGCAAAGGGAGCAGGTAAGGGTCTTTGGCATGAGACTGTAAATGTACGTGTACAATAGCTAGGCATATCCCCAGACTACATCTGTTTGTATCCGCATATATCTTATCCACTACCGATTACAAAGGTGCTATTTTTTGATCTGCTTTACAGGAGGACAGTGACTTATTCCAGGTCAAACCCCAGTCACTCAATATTACAGCAAGGACTGGTAAGCACTCTGCATTCATGACCGTAATTACAACAATCCTGGTCGACTTCAAGGTCCAAGATATGTTGGGAGTGCATTGTGCAAGTAGTTTGAGTTTGGTCAATCTATAGCTTACAAAACCAGAGACAGTTTTGATGGTCTCTGTTAATAGCTGCCTTAAATTTGTTTATAATAGCTCTAGCACCCAAGAGACAGTAACTGCTACACTAACTTGAAAATAGTAGCGCACCCAAGACCTTAATGCCAGACACTCCTTCAGTGAACACATATGCACATAATTATATCTGCAAGCCTCCCCTCTTGCTATGATTATGGTAGCTATCTCACCACTGCAACTCGAGTTGTGATATCCAATCTCAGATCTGGCCTTCTAGGCTTTCCAGCGGCTAACAGAACTGAAGATTTTAATTACCAATCAACTTCTAAGTATGTACCTTATGAAAAGCTACCACCACAGGCTTTAAACCTGTTTTTAGCTTCATAAAACACAAACATTTGTGGATTCATGCCATAATACTGCAGACATGATGTGGTATATAATATCCAAATTCCCAGAACCGAGGGAAATTAAGTGCATACACAAACAATGTGTTGCAGGCCACTCTTCAGGGTGGTGTGGCTTGAAGACAAGGCTAGTCACTTGCCCATATATGACAATATTCAAAATTGCACTCGCTTCGCTCATGCAATTACCTTACCTATTGCTCATGCAATTATTCACAAATTGCACTCAAATCCATGCGATTACCCATACTAATTGTAATTTGTGAAAAACTGAGTACTGAGAAATTGTTAAGGTTGCGGTATAACACCCTATTGTCGCCCAAAACCTTGGTGCGTGGAAACGTGTCATATATGGGTGGGTGACCAGACCCTAGCTACATGGAATGCAAGGATCTGCCTATTCTCTCCCTCTCTCTCCCTTTCTCTACCTGACACTCTCCCCCATTCCCATCCCCCCCTACTCTCCATCCACCCTACTGTCCTCTCCCCATATACCCCACCAGGTGACACACAGTATTTCAATGTCACTGTCAGACGAATTAACAACTTTGCCCTGGATCTCTACATTCTCATGGACTTCTCTGCTTCACTGGATAATAATTTGGCGGTGCTGAGGGAGATTTCTCATAACATCAGTACGTTTTGGAAAATTAATGCGAGTCTACAGTTAACTAAGGCCATAGTAATAATATTAGCACTTTATTAGATCTGCCTGTATCTAGTTTCTGCTTGCAGCTATTTTAACAGCAAGTATCACGTGATGAGTGCAGTCCCACCTCGTACTTAAAGATGCATACCTCTGGAACAATATGCACTATCAAAGCAAATGTGGACACACGTCTACTAGAAGCATTGATGCAGCAATAACCTTTCAGCCATACAACAAGGGAGATATGGGGGCAAGTCTGCGCAACTTTCGATCGCACGGCGATTTCCAAAAAAGGCAGTGCTACCGAAGCACGTATCTCAGGAAAGGAGAGAGCTGCAAACTTCTAGCATGGGTTTTTGTGAGGTGAAGGGTAGTGCTTGTATCATACCAAGAATTCTTGTCGTTGAGATATGACAGTTTTAGTGTAAAAATCGGGACGGATTCTAGCTATCACTTTAATGATATTCATTAATAAGAATAAGAATAAACAACACCCACCCGCATGCCTAAGGAATCCATAATTGTCTGAGAAACCGGAAACATTATTACTATGGCCTAAGGAGTTACATATACGCATATCCCGTATCCACCTAACTCAGTAGATGGTAGTATTTTTCCATCTATCATTTTTTGTCAGCTGTCCTGGATGGATGCTTTATGGTCTCCATGCTATAATTCTGAAATGAAATGCAAATTTTCATGGCTTACTCTGATAAGGATACCTGAGCCCTGGTGGTGTCCTGATTATTCAAGGATCATATTTGCTGTGTCGTTATTGAGACATCTATTTTAGGACGACATACACATGTATCTATATATATCACTGTAAAAAGGAATAGGTAACTTTAACCCTTGGGTGCTTGCTACAGTTGCATGATCTAGAATGTCCCGTAGTATAGAAAGCTATATGTGGTAGTCCCAGGTAGAAAACGAACATTATTCCGTTGCGTATTTCGATCGCACCTGCGCGTTCAAAGTGCTATATCTCAGAACTTTCGTTAAGGGTGGGGCTCATACATGCTGCATAGAAGCCTCACATATTGACGCTACTATGTAGCGAGCATGGGTCCCGCCCTTAATGAAAGTTCAGAGATACAGCACTTTGAACACGTGGATACGATCCAAATACGCAACAGAATAATGTTTGTTTTCTACCCAGGACTGCCACATGGTCCACCACTATAAACAGTTATGTTCATGGGGTACTGTGTCATGGGCTACATGACCAGTACATGCCATGTGGTACCAGATTAGTAATCTGCAGATTACCACATTGGTTTCTTTCGGGGAAATGTTCACCTGGAGCTGTCCTGAAATAATACCCTAGTGGGAAGCTATTCTATCCACAATAACAGTGCTCTCTTTCATGGGTATACATGACAAATACATGATTATATGCCATATGCACATCAACAGCACTCTTTTCATTGGTTACATGACCAGTACACGACACATGCAGAAAACCTATAAATGGGGCTGTCCTGACCTACAATCAAATGGTGGTGTTCCCCCACGCAGCTACATGTAGGCTCATGGGATACATGACCAGTACATGCCATGGCCATATGCTACTAGTTGTCTGGGTTACCATATTGGTTTCTTTTAAGAGTTCTTATTTTGCTTTGTTCGGTTTGTCCTTGCAACTGTGGCAACCACCCTGGGTTAAAATTACCATTTTATCTTGACAGTGGTACAGAGCTAGCAGTAAGAGTTACTCATTGATTGGACGTTGTGACTGACCACGTTCAGCTTTAGCTGATTAATTTTCAGGTTTGACTAGCCATAAAAGTACTCTCAAAGGGAGTGTAAGCTAAAACTAAGAGCGCATCAAGCCCTGTTAAAAGCTATATGAAGCAAGTGTAGCAGCAATACAATTACTGTAGTACTCATCAGTGGTGGTCCAGACTGACTAAGTACTTATTACCTTTTTGAAAACTGCCATTTCTCGCTTACCATATATGGTAGGATAGCGAAATGTGATAGTATACGCTCCTTTTGCATGCTTCAGAAATATGTGGACATTATAGGCTTGCATTTGAATGGTCCAGTTGGCTATATGCACGATAAGTAAATGGCCAATGGCTGCCTGTTGCTAGCTTTGTATACCTACATGCATGAGCACATACCAGGGTTCTCCCTAAAGCGTGGTAGCATGGTGCTGTGCCATGCTGAAGGCTTCTTCTTAAGTTTATTCATAAGGACAGAGTCAGCCCTAGGCTTGCGAATATTATGACAGCATAATTTCGAGCATAATGGGCACCTTCTAAATTGCAGTATTATGCTAACATAAGGCGTGGATTTTCTCTAAGAAGGGCATGGCATAGTCACTTATCACGCGATCACGTGAATACTAATTATTACCATGTGCATGGCATTTTATGGCGTAGACCAGCAGGTCCAGTTCAGAACCTGAGAGTGAGAGTGCTGGTGCCATGGAAAGTCTCTGAGAGTTCGATCAGGACCGCTCGACAAGTACAGACTTATCCCGTTGGGCAAATGCAGCACAGCTGGTTGCTTTAGTACAACCATCTTCGGCCGCTGCCGAAAGAGTGTTTTCTTTATTATAGCATTCCTTTGGTGATCGATAGGATCATTCGCTTCAAGACTATCTTGAATCAACATTAATGCTTCAATACAACCGACGCTAATTATCATGCAATTTTATGTATGCATGCCTGTAGACATCTGAGCGTATGACATGCAATTATGTATGCATATACATGTATTATATGATGTCAGTGTGTATGAGGCTATGTGTGTATGTATGAATGAAACAAAGTAACAGCATAATCATCACATTGTTTGAGCATAATCATCAGAATGTTTGAGCATAAAAGCATAGAATAATAGGAGGTTTTTTGAGCATCATATTCTCAAGCCCACCTAGCATGTGCAGTATATTTTTTCGTAAGGAATGCACTTGTGCAGTCCTATAGAGCCCTTTAAGCTTAATTGGAATCATTTCTGCGGGTAGTGTAGACTCAGAATAACACTGAGAGAGAAAAAATACAGGCATCTCTGAGCTCCCACACTTTGTGCCGGTGGGGGGAGTCCCCACCACTACCACTATGACAAAAGTTTCTAGGGAGAACCCTGCATACACAAACACATACACACGCACACTCTCTCTCTCTCACACACACACACACACACACACACACACACACACACACACACACACACTCATACACACACACACACATACACACACACAAACAGCATCGACTCTGGAAAACCTCACTTCTGACTTTCAAATTGGATTTGGCAGTTTTGTAGACAAGAGGACCCTCCCATTCACATTAAGATCATTTGCACGAATGTAAGTCAGTTATATGAGTCCCATGTTTGAACAATATTACCATCACAGAGGCAGTACCAGAAGCTGTAAATTTTCTGTCCTACTGTACTAAATCTGAGACTTTCAAGACACCATGTGCAATTCAAAGACAAACAGAGCTTTCAATATCTTTTTTTTATTGAAGCGTATTATTTTCAGATTCCGTGATGGCTTTAGATTCTGTCTGACAGGTCGCTCGTCCTGTGTGCCTACGTACAGCTATCTACATCAGCTCAACCTGACTACCAATACCACTGCTTTTCAGGTGAGTCACGCTACCATCAGGGTTTCATGCACTGTATATTAAGTGCTAATCATGTAGTCTCAGTCTGGGATATGTTATATTGGGAAAATGTTGGACACTGTCTGGAAAATATTGAAATAGCTTGGACTTTGCTCAAAAATTGTGGGAAAAGGCCAGGCATTGTCTGGTAAATCCCAAAATGGTATGCAATTTGATTGAATGTTGTGCTGGACACTGTAAAAGAAAGAAAATTTGTATGAAATTTTCGGACACTGTCTGACAAATCTTAATCCTTTTGTCAGATGCTCTCCATCAATTCCTAAGATGGTTATAATGTTATGTAAAAATGTTGTACGGTGTCCGACAAATCTTAAAATGATTTTACTTTGGTCAAGCATTGCAATTATACTTTGGTCAAACATTGTCAGGCACTGTCTGGTATATCTTGAGATGGGATGTACTTTGTCAATAAAAGTTGAACAGTGCATTTCCAGCATACCCTGGATGGTATGTACTCAGCTTTGGTTATCGGCAACTTTAGAATATTAGATACATACTGTATGGAAAAGAGTCCGTAGATAGCTACTGCTGAGAATTGCACAACCAAAGGGATAATTTACTCAGACACTGACCAACAATTAAACTGGCAACTAATCGTGTTGCATGAAGACTCCGTGTTTGTATGTATGTATCTATGTATGTATGTGAGTAATGCTACAAGAATGTAAGCATATTTCCTGTGGGCATGCAGCATTGCTTGGATGTGTATAGTAGACCCAAAATGCATGCACTGCCACCTGCAGGGTGGTGGTGGTAATTAGGGAGGCTATGTGTGCAGCAACACAAAAGTAGTGGTAGCAAGGAGAGGAGGGAGGTTTATTGACAGCCAGATTCGGCGACAGGAAAGTGATGACGCAACATAATGCAAGTCGATTCCTGTGAGACCCTCTGTATGGAATTCCATGTATGCACAAGTAGTACGGTTGGCTTGCCAATGTATGCATTATATGACTATATACCCTGCAAAGCCTTGTAAGTATTTTGCATAGCTTCTTGTAACATTATCTTGCACAGTACAGATACTACTTGCAAGAATTTTGCATTTTGCAAGGATTTTGGCTGCTTTCTTGCAGGATCTTGCATGTTGTCTTGCAAGAGTCTTGCATAGTATCGTCTGCAAGATTTTTACTGCTGCATATCCTTGCCTGATATGAAAATCTTGGCAGTAGAAAGCTTGCAGGATGCTTTGTGTAAAACCTTGATGGCTCTTTAATCCTGCAAGATATGTTGCTTGGAATCTTGCAAGGACACAAATCAAATGTTGTATAAAATCTTGCATGCTCTTTAGGCTCATGATTTATTTGTAATTGTCCGTTGAGGAGTTAGCTATCCACTTGTTGGTTTATTAAAGTTTGAATCAATATATCCATGCAGTACATCCAAAGGTAAAGTAACTCGTAACTAACTTACCAAAGGTAAAGTGATTGACTACAATAACTGAGTAGAAAATAATACTTAAAGAAGTGAATGATGAAGGAATCACTGAATATTTTACACATACAATGTGGCTAATTCAAATCTTAAGATTATTGTTGCATATTTCTTAGATTTCGTATAGCATACCACAATTTCAGTTTGAATGCATGACTGATGGGATGTAGCTATATGTAGCGTGTTCAGATATTTTTCAAATTTTGTAACTACGCAGAACAACCAATTCACAAATTGCCAGACAGTGTTCATCAAAATGCAAGGTATTTGGTAGTATCCAGTACTTGGACATTGTCCAACATATTTAATGAGTCTTTGTAAAGATGCACCACATTTCTAGGTATTTTACTTGAAAAGTACCTCTTACCCATTTGATTTAAGTTGCTGGACAAAAACTACCAAAATGAACCCATTTCTAGTGAAAACAAGGGAACTTGTTGTTTTTTTATTGGTCTTTTTTGTTGGTACATTGTTGTACTATGTGCACGCAGAAAGTAGTGTCTAGTCTTATGCCCAGACGTTGGCTCCTCATTCTTGATGGACACTATAATAATTATTGCTTTAGATCTGTTAAGAGCTACTATAACTTTGGATTTGGCACACTTTAGTTTACTAGTGTACGGTTTGAATTAATTAGACCGTCCGTGACCATGTAATACTTTAAAATAGTAGTTCTGACTAGCGGTTGACCCTGTCCTTGCTGCTTCTTGGAAACTCCAAGGCATTTCCTCGGACAACCTGAGGGTATATCTTCTTTAATTTAGCTCTGAGGTTGGCTTCTAAATAAGCACAACTTGTACCCCATTTTAACTCCCCTCCTCTCACTTTTCATTGTAGCAAGTACTAAATGAGGCAGAGTTATCTGCAAACGTGGACACTCCCGAGGGAGGACTGGATGCCCTGGCGCAGGCAGCTGTCTGTGGAGATGTAAGGACTGAAATATTTACCAGCCATGTGCACACAGCTGCAATAGACAAACTTGCTACATATCACTAGGTATAATATTATATGAAGAAGTCTATTTGTGACGGGAGTATCCATAGACACCTATTGATACACTGTGCTATCAAAAATTAACCGTGGCTATTAGAAAGGAGCAGAAAGGCTGTTTGAAACTAGCCCACTGATTATTTGATGGTTGACTGCGCTATTTATCTGCGGTGTTCATATCTCAACTTGTATACACACTGCAAACCTGGAAGCTGTAATCATCGTAGAATTACACATATCTCAGATTATTCCTAAATCACAAGTTCAATTAAGGCAGTATCCATATCTCCAGACAGAGGAACCATTTTTAATCAAAGTGTCATACAATCATGCCGTACATATATCTTATTACACGCATTCCCGTGCAATACGGGAGAATATTGCACGAGTGCAGGGATGTATTTTCACGAGTCTGAAGGACGAGTGAAAATACTCCCTGCATGAGTGCAATATGCCGTATTGCATGGGAATGCGCGTAATAAGAGATTTATTCTATATTGCTGTACTACATTGACCATAGCTGGATAATACATGCATATAACATTGCACAATAATATTATTACTTTATAAACAGCGATGATAATTCACAATGATCTACATGGCATGTAGAATTCAGAAAACAATGTACAAAATGAAACGTGGGTGGTTTTTACAGGAGGCGTTACTGTAGTAATAACTCAGAAATAAAGTCATTCTGCCAAACCACGAGGAAGATATGGGGCGGAGTTCGCGAAATTTCTATCACACGGCAAGTTCTTGAAAATGCCGATGCTACTGAGGTACGTATCTCTGGAACGGAGAGAGCTATAGACTTCTAGCATGGAATTCCTTTAGTTCACAGATAGTACGTGTACTGTACCAAGAATCATTCGTATCTCGCTAATGGTTGTCGAGATATAACAGCGTGAAAATTGGCAAAAATGCGGCCACTGTTCAGCCAATCAAGTTACGAAATTCAAATTTACGGTTCAACTGCGCATGCGTATTGGCCCGTGCAATACGGGATAATATTGCACGGTAGCTCTACGTAACAATAATGTTATGCACAGGTGGAGTATAGAATAATAAGAAATATATGATGGCACACATACACATGCAACATACACACACACGCCCATATAAATATTATACGTACATATGCACATGCACACATACTCACAAATGCACATATTCATGTATGTATGCACACACATACACATACACACACACAGATCATTGGCTGGAGGAACTCAGCTGTGCACATGCTGCTCTACTTATCTGATGCTGATTTCCATTTTGCTGGAGATGGAAAAGTGAGCCATTAACTGACATTACAAACGATTATCTATTAGGTTAACCCACAGCCATTAAAATTTCTTTCAAACAGAAAGTGCTACCGGATGTTAACCCTCTGAGCATAGTGAACGTATATATATACTCTACGTTAGTCAATCCTCATCGCGGAGAGTGTATATATACTGGTATTTTTGAGGAAGCCCCTACTAATCCCTATTGACATTATTAACATAGGCAATCGATCTGAAGCTCCACCTACCAATTGAGAGATTCAAAATGCTTACTTTTTGTGGTACTGTTTTTACATGGGCAGCTTAGGCAAGCTTTCTATCACAAGAAACACAGTTAGTAGCCCTAGAAAAGCCTTTTATAGGCTTGAGGCATCCATCCATTACTTATCAACCAAAGGAATTCACCAGCTGGAGGGCAGACATCTACGGCTCAAGAACAGGGAGAGTATGTAGATTAGCGCTTGCGTTTAACTCAGTCTAATGCTATGCTATAGTCAGGGCGCAATGACAGACTCTGACAGAAATGAGCCAAAACAAGCAGCTGCTCCACCGCTCTGTAGGATCAAAACACTTACAATTCCTGTTGTTTCTTACTCATCTTATCTTGACCGTCATCTTACAAACTCTTCTGCCTCAGCTAGCTATTATTTTCTTGAGATGCAGATCCTCATTAGTACATTCAGTTTCCGTCGGTAAAATGTATTTGAAATTAATTAATCCTTAAAGCACAGATGTAGAAGTGAAATTCCATATGCCCACACGAAAGCTGTAATTAATTATTAGCAAGTTACATGAACTTGATGTTTTCTATGGCTGCCAGCTAGTTTACTTGCAACTTTGGAGGCTAGGAACTGTCCAGCTGTCGTTAAATTGTAGGCTAAGGGAGGTAACTTCAATATTTTGAAAAAGTAAAAGTTCAAAATGAGCTAAACACTAGAAACCAGGTCCAATGCTAGTTAGTAGTACGCTTTGCAGAATGCAAAACGTCCATTATTTGTGGCTTACCTACATCCAGAGATATATGAAACCCAAGACTTGTGATTTTTCAGTGTCAGCAAAAACAGCAAATTTGCAAATTTTTTAGCCATCTTGGAGCAAAAGCTCAGAGAGTCACAAAAACCTTTTATGCAGCTGCAGCGCCATCATGATTCCTCCCAACTTGGATATCATTTTATAATCTCATGCACTACAGAAATACTGAGAGGGAAAATTCCATATTAATCTTTCCAGTGTCACAGAAGGTGTTTTCCTGCATTTTGTGGTCACTTGAACCATTCAGGTACTTTCCTGGGAAAACTCAACATGACGTCAGCTGCACCCACTTTGTGGCAATTTCCGTTTCAAAGAAATTGTACAGCAATACCGGCGGCTGTGGGTGTACTGTATAGTTTTATCAAATATCATAATCTCCCGAAAGTATGCCCATGGGCAATGAATTATAGTAGCTCCTCAAAGAGGGGATGGTCTTATTATTGAGTATTGATATTTCACTCGCAAATAGGCCCACCCACTGCAGATACGAATGTTGTAGTTGTACGGTTGTATGCACAAACTAGAATGACTCAACAACCTACGATTTACATGTAGTGTTATTACAGTAAACCATTACATGCAGACAGTAACACTGCCATAGTAGTTCGTCAGAGCCTACTCCAGTGCTTTCTTTTCTGCTGATACAACGTATAAATAGGTGGGTGTACTTCCGAGCAATAATTACCCTACATACTGTAGGCGCTGGTTGTTAAGCACATTGGCCTATAACAGCCTATAACACATTGGCCTATAACAAGGAAATAAGCACTTAACAGTGAATCTGCGCTTAACAGGAAGTGTTTACTTAACTCACGTTCATTGCACGCCATGATTACATCACTTGTGTCATACCACTACACATAGTTTCTTGGTGTACTAAAAGTATTAGTGTAGCATTTGGCAGTTTTTTCACTTACCAAGTTATGGAAGCAACAGAATTTTTGCTGCATTTGTTGTAAGGCTGTCCAACCAAGTAAGGACGGTGGATTGGCACTATGCAGGCACTTCAGAATCGATAAATTAGTATAGGGTAAGTTTGATACGACACTGAAAAGAGATGGTTCTAATGAATGTCTGACATCTCTCTAGAAGCAAGAACCCCACCCACAACTTCCGCTGCAGAGCCTGATTATCTGTGCAGCAGTGTAGCTAGCATGGCCGGCTCACTTGAACATATTTAGCATATGCAATAATAAACAATAAACTATGCGCTTAAGAAATAATATGCGCTTAACAAGGCGGTGCCCTTAACAACAAACGCCTATGGTACTAACTTTTGCAAGAGAGGGTGGTAGGATTAATTGACCTGCATAATGTGATCTTGCATACTTTGTTTCATCTACAGCTGGGAGGAGTGGTTCGGCCAAACGATGGGAAGTGTCACATCAAGCAGAGAGAAGACAGTACATTTTTTGAGTACACACTGGATACTGTCTTTGTAAGTGATGGGTTGGTGAGCTAACTTGGAGTAGCTTCACTCCACAACACTTGTTTACCCAGCAATGAAACTCATTATCAAGGACATGACTAGCATTGGTGGCCATAGTATTACCAATTACAGTATTAAGGCTTCTACAATCTAATTATGTCATATGACCATAAGCGTGACTATCTCTGATCTTACTGCGAGTGCAATGTACTGGCTTTCATTTGCAACAGATTGTTTTGTTAAGTGGCATTCCATGCTCGTGATTATGGCATGACTTTGGCCGTAGCCCGAGCAAAGTGAGAGCACAGTAAGAAGCTGCTGAGACGGAACATGAAAGTTTCTCGTAGGCTCTGGTTTGTGTGGTAGAGCCAGTCTACATGAAATTTATTTCAATTGTAGCGAATATAATTTGGGAAGCTTTCCTATCAAGTGACGATATTGAAGCAAACTCTCCTGGCCAACGCCCCCTGGGTGAGTAAATCATACCCTACCACCAGTCATGGAATTCGTATTACAGATTATTTTCTCTAGAAAGTTTTTAACTAACCTAAACCTTACCTCTTGTAAATATAAAGGGAATACATCAACTTTTGTCGTTCCGTGTTTCGCGATTTAGTATTTTGGCAGACAGTTGGCGGCCATTTTGCCTCAATAATTGATGGGTGTGGCCTCCAAGGTGTTAATTGCAATTATAGGTTTATAAACAATATGTGATATAAGTTTCACTTTCAACTGTGAAGTAATCCGAAAGTTACAGCAACTTGTATAGCCATGCAAACAATTTTTCAAGCACATTAATTTTGGTCATGTCCTTATATGCGCAGAGATAATAGTAATAAGCCACATCTCGTTAAAGTAAATGTAATCTGTTTATACTAAACTGCATTAGTTTCTGCTAGCCTATAAAACTCTGCTAGCTAAATGATGTCCTAGTAGGCTATGCAGAATTTTTCAGTAATCATTGGAAGTTGCTACCATAGGGAGAAGGCTGCTGTACACCAATTGGCATCATCCACTCAATACCAGGCAGGAATGGTCATTTCGCATTAAATCAACATTATTCCTTCAGATTTGGATGAAACTTGGTGGTCATCTACGATCTACAGAGAAACTAATTGACTCCAAGACTTCCACATTATCTAGACTGAGCAATTAGTGTACATAGATCTACTACCTTGCTAGCAGCCTCAACCGCATTCTCATCTATGGTTATCCATTCTACGCATTTAGTAAACAAGATGCCCAGATATTTGTACTTGTCCCCAATTTAGACCTTGGAATCTAAACGTCAAGTCATAGGGCTTTCTTCTCTTTTGTCAAAAGTGAACAACTGCAGTTTCATCCACATTTAGTAACATTTTCCATTTAACACTCGTCCTCTCTACCACATCTTCTTCTTCTTCTTCTTTCTTGCCTCGAATTACAGGAGAGGCCATACATGGGTGATATAATAGGGTTATGCAAACATAAATATGTTCAACTACATGTAGTCTTTAATTTTCATCACTGGCAAAGGTAGACTGGATAGGTGGAGTTGACATACGCGTTTGAGTGGTTTTATTACAGCTGGCTCTCAGCCTGCACCGTCGCAGACACCGTTTTCTGTGGTTGTTATTCACCCTGACACCAGCACACTTTGGGGGCTGGACAGAGCTGCAGCTGCTAGGGCCATTTACACTGAGGGGCCAAAAGAGGTGAAGCGACAACCCGCTTTTGGACTTACGAACTGTTCAGGCAGCCGACAATAAGTCGTTACAATGCACTTTCAACAATGAGCCAGCTATAGCAATTTTCCCGGTAACGTGGTGGGATCCGTAATCTATTGTTACCACATACTCTTCTGCCGTAATTTTCGCCGACAATAGATGGTGGTCGATATTCGATGGCTTACACTACTTTAGTTCCAGACTCTGCCAACTAAGATAAATTATAATAAAAGAACATGTCACACATAGAGTCTACATGCACTCTTATAGAATAGATACCCCCACAGTGTAATTCTCTACTAAATCATTGACGTAGATATTAAGCAACGTCAGAGACCTAACACACCACCTACATTAGCATTATACCAACTAGTAAGGTTACCATTACCATTGACCATTGACATCGACACAACTCATAGTGTAACTGTTTCTACTGTGGATAAATCCTGTTCATTCTATTATCGGCTTTTTCAATATCCACAAGTACACAAACGTATCCAAACTAATTTTCTATGAATTATAGAGTCTTTGTCTAACCATGATGACAAACAATGGTTCAGAATTAAACAGAAAGCCTTACATGGAACACATGGTAGAGAGATCCCCTATAACTGGGTGGGTACATAGAGTTGTTGTGGTCTATTGCATCACTACGTGGAGTGTTTTCAAACGACCGGTAGATTTCAGAATTCACTTAGTATTGTAATAATTGTGTGAGATGTTGGAGCACAAGGGTGGTGTAAGTATACAGTATCATTCCTTGCCCTTCTGATTTTGGGAGGTCAATATGTAATTTGTATATTAGTACAAAAACTGAGGGCTTTTTGTTAGGGGAGGATATGAGACAGAAGTTATGCCAGCCTTTAGCATCAAGCATTGGAGAACTAGGTCTTGTTGATGGTTATTATCGTGACTTTTTTGTATGAATGAGGTGCAATTGAAGAATGGTCAAGTAGCAGGCTTGGATCATTTTGTGGCTGAAGAGTTAAACAAAGATAACATAGCTGCATAACGGAATTCTGCTAAAAAATTGTGGCCCAGTCAATGTAGCAAATTTGCTGTATTCCAACGTCAACCTCTAAAACATCCAACCTCTAGTTGTGACAGAAATAAAATTAACTAACTCTAGTGTTTCTCTACTGAATGTAGCGGGGCCTTTTCAGTTGGCTCTTGCATAAGAAAGAAAGACTCTCTGAATACCAACTTATTAAAGAATATTGTGAATCTTAGTTGGTAGATAATGATCTCTGGAAAGGTCTACATTGGAGTGATGATGCGAAGACTGGTGACCAGGATGAAGGAGCATCAAGATGCCTGAAAGAAGTGTGTGCTCGAGAATTCAGCAGTCGCTAACAATGCATTGAAGGAACATCACCCCATCAGATGGGAAGAGACTTCAATAATGGACCAGGCCAGAAGACCCAAGGAGCTGTTACTTAAGGAGGCCCTCCACATCCAGATGACCCCTGCAGAAGAATGTTTCAACCGTGATTGGAGGACTGGAGCTTCCTGATTGATGGACAGTGAGATCTGAGGCGAGATGCTCTAGCTCTTCTTCAGGGTGAAAGTGAAGTTAACTTGAGAATACCTACTACCATGCATGTCACGACACGCCACGCCATGCCACATCACAGATTGAAGTTCAGGGGTCAACCCGAGTCAGCTCTGTCCTGTAGTCGTCATGATCAAGCCTCATCTAGATCACCGCACTACAAAAGCATATCCGATAACTAGACTATCCACATTCCATACACCACATTTCAACCCGGTGTTGACATAATCCCTACCTAGAATCCATCACGGAAACTCCCTACCCATCCACAATCGGTTTAATCCCCCAAAAGTACATAAACACCTTCTTCCCTTCCTTAGCTTAGTAGCTTTTTCTTTTTATTTACATGCAGCTTATTTTTCAATCTTCTTTAGTAAAATCCGCACTCACAAAGGCCTTCGATCCCTTCAGGATTTTAGCTTTTCGGAGAATCTTTACTTTGCCTACAAAACTACACAGAGGGGCAAATGCCAACTGGCATCCAGCCTTGTCCCTTGCTACTTCCAAGTCTACATACTGACACCACTGCGCACCTCCATTCGAAATTTTATAAACTCGACAACCCTCTTCACTTTCTACTCCCACTATGACTACCTTTATCTAAAGACTGTTATTATTCCAAAAGTATTCCTAAATTCTTTTCCAGTGTAGACATATTTTCTTTTAAATCACTTACCCCTACCATGTGCTTCCTACTGCAAGGTGCACCAATTATCTGACTCAAAACATTCTGCTCTGCCGTTACGATCAGTGGCATGAGGGCTCCAAGATTCTGCTCCTCTCCCATGCCACAAGCTTCACTTTCATTTTCTGCACACATGCCAAAATGAGCTATCGTTGTCACCTCCAATGCCTGAATCCTTTTTGCCTATCCCACAAATGTCTCCATTTCCACAAAACTTTGTTGCGGAAGCTTTTCACCCTCCTTCATCTTCAACTTCAGGAGTGGCTGCCACCTTCCCTTCCAAAACGTGAAATCTCTCTTCTTGTTTATTGAAACACCCTTCTAGTACTAGTTACTATAATTGTAAGTGATGATCTCGTAACTGCTGTGCCTTTCTAGATATTTTTGGATGCAAATCTGATACTCTTGACTATTTATTTGTTGAGGGAGTGTACTCCCTTAAAAATTAAGTTTTATTCCCTCCTTTTCAAGAACTAATGCAAATGCGACACAACACTGCACATTTACCATTTTTTTTAACCTGAACAATTTTACAATTGTTTTAACCCCTTTTGATTCATGTATCTGTAAGCTAAAGTTGTCATGAGACACAATGGCAGTTGTCATGAGGTATAAAAGGCTGGTGACACTAAAGGGGTTTTGTATTTTTTGCATTTCCAAAGCGAAGCTAACTTCTTCAAGTGCTGCTGTATGCCATCTTTAGGTTTTCCACTGTTAATTCTATCCAAGTGGCTTCCAAGTGCCTTATTGTAATGTGGTCCATTCAGTCTAATTTTCGTAGGTGAACATAATTCTCACACATCCTAAATAGCTATAGTATTACATAAGCACTCCTAATTTTATGTTGCCCATGAGCACACACAATTGTATGTAAGTACACCTTTGTAAATGTCCCACTGGAAATGATTGGTTATATAAGAATCACTAACCATCCATGATAAGTTTTTAGTACTCCCATTTTTCATACCACTCAAGTATTCTGCCTCACTAGGTACATATGTATTCTTACGTACTTTGGAGGGAATGTTTTCTTTACCTCTGCTCCCTCCCTCCTTCAATCCAGGACTATCCCTCCCTCTATCATCTCAACAGCTTGCTGATAGAAAATCAAATCATGCCAGTATTTGTAAACTCAAATCCATATTTCATTGAAAGCTATCAAGTAAGAAAATGCAATTACTTATTAGGTTTTGGTACATTATTATTACTATGCGTGGGAAAATTTGGTGAGCATGAATATGGCAAAATAGCTGCAAACCACTATATTTGAATATATTGTTAATTTTAAATTTGCAGATTTAGTGTAAAACTGCATATGACATAATCATTGAATGTGCCATCTCAATGCAATCTCTTTTAATCAAGAAGCTTACGAAAGTATTTTAGCAGCCTTAGTTGAACTATTTTTAGCAGCATACTTCTCTATCCATGCCCTTGCGATGTGTAGCTGCTTGCTAAAATTATTTCGAGCCGTGTGTGACAGCGTTTTGCTATTTAGACTCATCGTACCCGCCACATTGCCACCAAGAGAGCACTTCACTGCCTTGTTTGCATGTTTGATGCCCTTCCTGGAGAGGAATGACTACACATGCGTGAAGTGTGAAATACAGATCATTTGATACGGCTTCACATGCTTGCGTATGCACGTAGGTGTACACATTATTATTGGCGAGAATTCAATTTTGCAATGATTTTATGATTCACCAAACCATCAAATTAAAGCCCTCTCCAAATTAACCCACTATACGGTATTTTATAGTTAATAAATGCTATTATCTACAGATTTAATGACCATGTAAAGTGTGCCTGCTGCTCCTATTCCAGTAGCTCAGTGGCAAGAGCAGCGCTAGTATCGTAAGATTTTGGTTTCAATCCCCAGGTGAACCCCAGGTTTTTTCTACTTGGTACTATTTTTGTTTCCTATTTTTGTTTCCTATTTCAGACTCTCGAAGAACTACTGGATTCTGCCCAGAGTGTGTTCATAGATGAAACAGAGCAAATACTTACAGTCATTCGGGAAGCATATAATGTACGTACATTTTTCAGTAGCATTAACGAAATATGCTTAGCCTAATTCTAAAACTGAAGAGTTACTTTCGTACATTGAAAAATAATTATAGAGTGAGCCTCACTCTTAAGGTGGCAGGCCAAGTAACCTTATAATTATTAATTTGTCACCTAAAATATACTGTAACTTGCAAGTCCTGCTATGAATGGTGATCATGACCAAACATGGCATTCAAGTATTGCATGCTAAGTTCTACACACTCAACAAACCCAGATATTCTGGAGCAGCAAGCAAGCAAGACAGTAGTTGTGGAATTTAACATGTTTTCAGGACATCTCAATTCTAGTGCATGCAAGCTATACCTACCACTCCTTCTCGAGATAAAGTTAACACCAGGTACAAGGTGTTATCATAATACACAGCAAAACTCTGCCCACACTGGGTTCGAGGTCGAAATTTACATATTTGTGTAGGACAAAATCCGATGTATCGATCATTTTATTGCTATCTGCAAACACTAGTCTTGTAATAACCACGCCCACTATTCTCTGTGCAAGAGTTTTCAGGTTGCCTAAAAAATTTGGTAAGCTACTATAGCAAATGAACTCATTATCGACAGCTCCTCCAGTGCATGGAATAAGTAACTAATTCCTTATTAATGAAAACTGAGCCATCATAGCTTATAAGACTATTTCTGGTGATGATTTTACTTTCTGTCATGTATTCAGAACTTGACATTTATTGTGAAACCAGTGCCAGCGCTCTCTTACAGCGATGATGTCACCATCAAAGTGGAGCCTGCATGTGACCAGTGAGTAAATTTTTCATGCATACACATTTATACACACACACTCATACATAAAAAATAAAAGAGCAAAACTAGAAACGTACACACAACAATAAATTTGACGTGATTTTGGCGAGACCTTGATGAGTAAAGCTAACACTTGCTTCTAATATCCTCATGACCTTACTATCAGAATTATAGTAATATGAATCTTCTCTTTTGCATCTAAGCCCTACTAGCAATGGTGGTTGTGCAGTTGCACCAGGGCAAGAAGTCACCTTTAGAATATCTGTCACTCTGAATGGATGTGGCGTAGAGCATAGAGAGCCGATGAGGTAAGCATTGCACTCTGTCCTCTGTAAAGAATGTAATAACAGACTGCATTGTAGCATGTTGAAGCCTTACATCAAAAGGGCCAGCTGTACCAACATCTGGCATAGAGGAACTGTTTTTGTGTTAACAGTGCCACCATCTCATTAGCTTATGTTCAACCGTGTTATAGCAATGCCAATATCTCATCAGATAATGAGATATTGGCATTGCAGTGACTCATAACGCTGTTGCCATGAAAACCCTGACCCTCACACTTGCTGTGGCAACACTGCCAACATCTAGCATGTGTCACTTGAAGCCATGCTACAACGTTTACTTATTGTCGTGCAAAGCAAGGCAATAATGTTGAGAATGGCTTTATGATTCTGAGCCAGTATTAGTATGTATATTATAACTTACAAACAAAATTTGAACAAAGCATAACACTTTATGGAGTGTCATCCTTATGAGAGCGGCTATGGGATCTCCGGTATCTCCTGTGGTGGCTAACATCTACATGGAGCACTTTGAAGACCTAGCCTTGACGACAGCACCAAATCCACCTCGTGTGTGGAAGCGGTACGTGGATGACACCTTCTGTATCTTGAAGACTACAGTTCAAGAGACTCTCAGCCATCTCAACAGCATACGTCCCACCATCCAGTTCACAGTGGAAGAGGAGCAGGAAGGGGTACTCCCCTTTCTTGATACCCAATTACAACGGAGACAAGAAGGAACACTGGACGAAACCATATTCTGGAAGAAGACCCACACAGACCGTTACCTGCAGTTTGAGTCACACCATCTGATACATATCAAGAGAGGAGTCATGAAGAGTTTGTTTGACAGAGCTCAAGCAATTCTGCTGCAGGAGAATGGTTATCCTAGACTGCTTATCCAGAGTTCCTTGGAGAGACGACCACAACCAGATGAAGAAGAGCAGTCCCACAGAACCACCGTGGTAATTCCATATGTAGTCAAGCTGAGTGGGCGGGTCAGGAGAGTATGCAAAGACTACAACATCACAACAGCTTTTGAGTCTGCCAGCACTCAGAATTGCTCTAGTCAGAGTGCAGGACCGCATCCCTATGGAGCAGAAATCTGGAGTGGTGTATGAGGTATTTTGTAGCTGTGGGAAGGCGCACCGTGCTGCAGCCCGCCTAGGACAGCAGTCTGCAGTTGCAGAGCAAGCTTGGCAGGATGGACATACAATAGACTGGAGTGATCTCCGAATAGTGGATGAATCCTTAAAGAACTCCACTGGTGATCAAAGAAGCCGTGCACATCCGCTTGAGGCCCACTGAAGATAAGATCGAGAGAGACTTGGGCTTGGATGTCCAGGAGTGCTAGGTGCATACCATCATCTTGATAGGCTTTGCTTGTAGACTCTGGACTAGGCTATTTATTGCTCTGAGTTCTGCCTGTACTCTCTGTTGATGTTCTGCCCTGATGAAGACTGCAGCCCAGCAGTTGAAACGTCAGAATTTGATATGTTTTGAGGCCATTTGTGGTTGGTAGAAAGATAACCTGATCGACATGTCATCCCTATATTTTTTGACATTTTCCAACCACACATACACAATCCCCTACATGCCATGCTACCCATATTTACAGCCTATAAATGATTACAAGCACTCCACAACTCACAACATTCTCACCCCCCCTCCCCCCTTTCCAAGGCTCCCTATCCGTGTTCCTGGGTTTGGCACTACTAATGTCTTACTCCATAGTGTCTGCGATTGTGACTGTGAAGAAAATCCAGTGAGTTTACACACACACTTGACTTGTAACAAATATACCAAGTTTATACCAATGTCTCTTGTGCATATGTATCCCCCCCCAACGCACATACATGCAGGAAACCAATAGTGAAGCTTGCAGTGGTAGTGGTACTCTCGTGTGTGGGCTTTGTGAATGCATCGAGGAACGGTGAGATTAATATTAACCCTTTGGCCACATCATTAATATTCATTACTTCCATCGCAATCATCCTTTGCGGTTACACGTGTTCGAAGTTTTCATAGGGCTGTAGGCAGTTTTACTCCATGGACAGCACCCCTGGAGGCTAAAAGCCATCCAGCTATTGTTTATTTGTGTGCTGCTGGCAGACTAAGGTCCCTACCGGCGTGCAATGGCAGTTGGGAAAGGCAGACCATGGGTAAGTTTGTGTGTTGCTGTGTGTCCATATGTATTGGATTTTGATCCCTACCTACCTCTGTTGTTAGTCCTGAAAGCCTTGGTTCAGTTGCGAGTGTAAACGCAACGCATATGTTCCCGTGTTTACAGCTAGTACAAAGTAGCTACCTGTAAAATTTGTTCTTTTGTTTAGTTGATTATAGCTGCAACCTAGTACACAGGTTATAGCGAGTAGAATACAGCAGAATAGTGAGTACAAAAGTATACAAATAAGGGTAGAGGGAAACATATAATGGAAGTAAGATAAAGTAGAACTAGAAGGTGGAGGGGGTAAATATGAGAATAAATGTGGGTGAACGTGAATTAGTGTGGGTGAATGTATGCGCGTGGGAGTGAGTGTGCGTGCATATACATGTTTATTACATAAATTATTAAGGAGATACAACCTAAACTTGCTCTAAATGATGTACAGGATCTACTTTAATATGGTACAAATCAAAGCAGGGAACAATACAAATTGGTAGCTTGTACTGCTCACACTGATAGGTGGTGTTCTTCTTACCCCTGCCCCTCTTATTACTACACAAAACACACGGTTATGAAGGCCGTCCACTTGTACATGGGGCAACCTTCTCAGGAAAGTTCTGCTCTGTTAGTCGAGCCGGTGGAGGGAGAACATTGACACAGCATGGAGGCTGAATGGGCGCATCACCTCCAAGTAGCTGCTATGCAAACTCAATGCAGAAGTGCTTGTGGTCTAGCTTGCGGGCACTCTGGTCAGAGTGCACTTACAGAATGTACGTATTGACGATGGCATTATCACTGAGGTGAAAAAGGGCACATCTCCACCACTTGAGAGTGTGACAGCTGAAGCTGTAGTATGACATCACCTGGTCAGCCTCGTCCACCCCACCATGTGTATAATATTGTACTGCTCCATCACCGTCGGCTTCTCTATGTCCTCATGTCTACCAGAAAGACTCCATATCTTTCTGCGTTTCATCACTGGAGAATCATCGTGGATGATACTGCGCATGTTGACCTGCCATTTGTCTATCCACTTCAGTGCGAGCATGCCCTTCTCAACCTCATGCTAGCCTTTTAACCCTTCTTGAGTTTGGAAGCAGTCACAATCTTGAGCATCCCCTTCCTATTGGAACGGACAGTTCCACAAGCACCAAATCCAAACTGCCAGAGGGATGAGAACAGTGTTGGACTGGAGTAGTAGTTGTCCATATAGACATTGTGTCCCCTCTGCTCCAGCCCTTCAATAAGCTTTAAAACAACAGCATGTGTGACTCCACTGCTCGCATCAAGTGAGGTGTACGTAGATGAGGGATGTTGCCAATTTATTGTTATAAAGCCTCTGCCTACAAAATTAGTAAAGTTAGCTTTGTTCGCAGGATCCTGCTTTCTTCAGTTGCGCTGCTTTACCTTATGTAACCGAATAGAGCAGGGGTCTGGGAACGAGGCTATGTAACCATCTGTATTCGGTTATTATTATCAGTGGTTTGTCCAGGCTATTGCAGTACATATTGTGGCATAACAGCTCATTAGACATACAAAATATGTACTGTACTACCAGTATTTGGCATTTCTAGTAAGTATTACATGGATGGGGAGGTAGGTATATGGTAGCCTCAGTCCCAGATCAATCCTCCACTTGTCTACATCATATTGGTTGTTTACTAATGATTTCTTTTCGTACCTGTGTAGAGTCGCCAGTTGTACATATATCCTGTGGCGCTGTCTGCAAGGACAAAGGCTTTCATCTCCTACTTGGTCGGCTTCTTCGGCATATACTTCATGAACCAACCCCGGCCTTTGATGCCAATCCTAGCCTCATCCACAGACACTTTACGCCCAAGCGTGTATGCAGCCCGGAAATTGGCGATGAGGGGATCAGCAAATGGTCGGAGTTTATAGAGGGCGACATATCCAGGCTCTCCCTTCGGAATGTACTTTGAGCTGTCGTTGAAGTGGAGAAAACGCACCAGGAGGGAGAAGTGACAACGCTTCCAAGAAGGTGGGGGTCGCAAACGACCGTGATGTGACCCAGCAGTCCTCGCTGGAAAGGTAGCTGATCAGCACCGTGATGATAATCAATGCAAGAGACTTCTTCAGTTCCACCACATCATGTGGGGACTTAACCCACTGCTGCACCTATGAGTGACATGATAGCTCATGGCTATCAATGTATTGCTGGGCGAACAAGTTGGTTTGCTACACGATTGCTTCCAGAATGTCATCTGTAATAAACAATTGAAAGAAGTCAATTGGAGCTTCGTTCATCATGTCCTGTGTGCAGCCAGAGTTCAGCATATACTGTGGGATGCTGTCATCACTGCTGCCTGCATCATTCCACTCAGATTGTCACCATCATAATCTCCACCATCATTTCTGTCACGCCCATCATCACCAATATCTCTTCCTCATCAATATAGCCCTCGAAGCCATCGTCACTGTCATTGTCTTCAGGCATATGAAATTAATTTAAATTGTAAAGTAAAGCTAAACGTATTGACTGGAAAATCTTGCAGTGGTAAGGCTCCTAAAAATACTCGTGATTGGGGAACAGAGCAGCTGTCAGATCATTGCAGGTATCATTACTGAAGCCTACAAGGTCCTCCCCTTTATTATGATTAATGCTACTAGATTGTAAGGGTCCCACCCATCGTTGTTTGTACACAATATAGCTGTGGGCGTATGTATATGGCGTTCGCGCTATGCGGAAGTAATGAATTAGCGTATAAATACACCTATCACGCTTGAAGGGTTAAAAGTTGATAATTATTTGCTAACTGCATTTAAGGGCTAGTACTAAATTGAGTTTTGTTATCCCAGGTCTGGTAGTAGATGCCAGTGTCCTTTGACACCTCAGGCCTGTCCACTGTAAGTTATGTATATAGATTGTATATAAGCAGAGTGTGAGTGTCCATAACATGTATTTAGAGTTACCGAAATTTGTTTTTTGGGTATTTAACTTATACTTATGGTATATGTGTGGCTCATGCAGAAGATGTTATCTGTAAGAATACTTTCCTTTCTGTAGGTTCCATGGTATGCCGTGTTTTGGCAATGGAATATGTGATGAGTGCAATAAGTGTGTATGTTTCGAGGGGGTAAGTAGAGATGTGTGTTTAATAATTAACTTTCACACTCCGCAAGAGTCTTGTAAAAATTGCCATCTTCACATGTTACTATGTAAAATAAACAAATCCCACTCAGCTAAATAAATGGATTTTTCCTGTTGGCCTTTATATACAGACATAATGAGTCTGTGTGTGTGTTTCAGTGATCTGGCTGATGCTGTTTTGGCAGGTCCACTTTTTCAGTCAATTACCTTGTTGGGTTCACAGAAAATTATTACTACAGTACTAGCAATAGCTTTACACCACTTGCTGCAGCATGATGGTATCAGCAACCATATAATATAAATTGCATTGTCCCCAGACCCGTGTGACTCGGGAGTTCTGCGATGCAGGTATGAGACCAGTGTGTCATTCTGCACAGCATACAACACATAATTATATATAGACTTGAGGCCATTGTGCTTTGTTCACAGGCTCTGCAGGTTTTTGACATAGTTCCTTGAACAGGTGCTGGCCCATAAAACTTTGACCTTTGAATTTCTCATTTGTTAGGAAATATATTATCTAAAATACTAGTTTAAAGCTCAGAAAACCCAACTCTAAATCTGAAACTAATCTGGGGTGAGGGGGATATACATCCAAACCCTTTGTTCCTTCAAAGCACTTTCCACAATCGTATCTACCTTTTCATTATCCTTAGTTCTTTGGTCCTGACTGTTTCTGTAGTCCTCCCTCTTGTCCTCAGTTCAATAACATGAATTGTGGAGGTAAGTCGATTGAAAAGCATAATAAGATATTGGAGCAACTTTTGTCCTCCTGAGTTTCATAGATTCAAAGGATGGGAGAAGATACGCTTCAATAAATACATTTCTCAGTTTCTCCAAAAAAATTCTGTACACAAATGCACATATGCACACACACACATACATATATACACACACACACATACAGGACCACAGCGAGGTGTGTGTGACTGCCCTACCATCTCATGCATGTGTCTAATTGCTCAGCCCTCTGGCTTCCCTTACTTCGGAGATGGGTGCCAATGTGACCCTAATAATTGTTACAATGAAGCATTTCCAGGGGTAAGTGTCATTAACAAGTCCTAGCTACAGCCTGTATTTTAAAGTATACAGGAAGGCTGCAATCACTTTCTAGTTATATCTGTTTATTCGCTGCTCCACTCCAAGTAATTGTTAAGCATATCCAATGCCATATGTACTTTATTGGCCAATGTTGTAGTAGTTATTGAATTACTAATTTGAATGCACTAAGCTAGTGGATGGCTGTACTGTAGCTATGGGAGCCTTTGCAGGACATATATGGCATCTTTACTTGCTTGCAGATCATTGCAAAGTCAGTGTGGTACACTACTACTCTCTGTCTCATTGTATGTACCTGTGTTTCTGTGTGTGTATATATGTGTGTGTGTGTGCATAAGTAGCCATGCTGCCATCATGCCATTTTGTGCCAGAATGGCACTAGGCATAGGCTTAATTATGACTACTGAGCACTCCATCCTTGCTAGAGTCGCCGTGAGAATTTTGCTGCTTGTGGTTATGTACCGTTCTTTTAAAGCTGTATGCTGTATGCTGATGCTTAGTAGCTGCTTTTACCATATCATGCCGAATGACAACTCTGCTCTGCTCAGTTTAGATCACTTCATCTTGTCGCTAGTATGGCTCATTCTCAGGTACACAAGAAAATATGCAGTCGAACTTCCAATAAGCCACTGGTTTCACGCATGTGCATAATTTCTAGTGAATATAAATTTCAGCCAAGCCTATAGGTCATAGTAATTTATTACATCCATATCTCCACTTATCTGCCATACGTCACACTCGGCAGTTTGGTTCACCTTCAATTATAGAGAATGTAGTGGAGGTGATCAACCACTATTGTGCTAAGTGTATGGTAAATATAAAGTATGGTAGGCAAGTAGAGATTTAAAAATAGATGTAATTGTGATTGCCATAATGCACCTGTACAAATTAACTCTTTGGCAGCATTCATTAACATTCGTAACTTCCACATCATGCGACACCAATTATTGCCAACGTTAAAAAAACTTCAAACTCTTGTATGGCTGCAGGCTGTTTTACTTGGTAGGTGCCGGCGTTGAAGGCTAGCAGCATGTCATTATGTCGGGCTATACTAGTTTGTGTGTTAAGGGCTTGGTTGTGTCGTGACTCTTGCGGAATGGCAGTTAAACAAAGCTAAACTAAAGCGCTAACCTTCCAATTTGTGTACCATCAATGTCTGCCCTCTATCTGGTGAGTTACGTATGTTGATAACTAGTGCATTGATCCCCAGAGCCAATACAGGTGCTTTCAACCCATTCCTGTTATTGAAAAGCTTACGTGTGCTACCAGTGTAAAAGCCGCTCAACAGAAAGTAGCGCTTAGAATACTTTCAATTGGGAGGTGGAGATTCAGATCGATTGCTAAAGTCTGTAGGGTCGCCCCCCATACCGTTGTGACTGCTACTAAATTGGTAGGGTCTGCTACACTTCAGTTTGTGCATCAGACTGCAGCAGACGTATATATGTACACCGTTCATGCTACGCGGAGGTCATTAACAGATGTCTAAATATGCCTATCACACTCAAAGGGTTAAACAGGCTTTAGATTGACCTCCAGGTAAGTAGGTACATGTACATATTCTCAAGTACCTGAGAATGAGCTATGCCTCCACATGGCATGCACAAATGAATATACACAATGAGCTGATCAAAACCACTTGGCACCGTGCCATGCCATGAAGATTTTTGGTAAAGTCTGTGTAAGTTGTTAATATTACAGGATTGGTTAGGAGTTAAAATTTCAAATTTAGATCAAAGATAGCGGAGAACAAACCTGACCTCTAAGTATTTTCTAAAGTCACTCAGATAGCAATTGTTAAAGCGAAAACCCACCCACCTGATGTTGATTAACTGAGGTAAACAATGCTAACATCCAGAGTCATCTTGCCCTGACTGCTTATGATAGCCAAGGTTTGAACTCACTCAGAACTAAGATGCAGATTTAAGCCCCTTAAAGCATTTTTCAATCAAGAGTATCGCAGAATCCTGTGCTTTTCACTAATGTATTCACTTTTGCGAGCTTAGCATCAAAGTGTGTCGAAGATACAGCTAATAAAAGCAATTTTGTACTCTCTAGGTTTGGAGCGCTGTTTGCTGATGGGTAGAAGGTTAGCAACGTAGCACAAAGAGTGTATGGCTGACTACAAGGAGGGTATGGCTGACTCAGTGTGGTGTATGGGTTTTTCCACCTAGTGTATGGCTGACCCTCCGTACCGATTACACTTAAATATTTACACTGATAATACATAAAGCATATAATCTATGGGCAGAATCTATGCCTTATCAAACTTCTCTCCTCTTTAGGAACTCTGCCATGTGCTAGGTGATGGGGTTAGTACCTGTTCTTGCAATTTGTGTCTTTGTCCACCAGGCTTCTTTCAGGACAATGGGACATGCAGGGTGAGAAGCTGCATCCTATCTTCTCCTCCCCTGACTCATGCAAGCAATAGCATGACACAAAGTCTGCTGCTAGGATTATTCTATTTATGTAATATGTGCGCTAGATTCAACATCGCAGTTATCATATAGACTCATTCCCAGCACATGTATAGACAGAGTTCAAAGGACACCACAAGCAATTGGAAATTTGGATCTCAATATGTGTGCTCGAGGTTGAGTTTCCATGTAGGCATAACGTTTAGCAAAAATGGTGTGTTAGCATAGGCTGATAGATACTGAAGTTGGAACCAGTCATTGTCCGAGAATGCTCCACACCCAATGCATTAACACTTCCAAGGGCTTATATGAGTGAAAAGCCATTCCAATGATGCCTTCACCAAGATAGGTTGCTTCAGAAAACTAGAGCTAACATGAAATGCCATTCCAACGATATCGATGAATAAATAGCTGAGCCTTTAGATTTTGAGATAGCATGGGCCCAATTGCCTATGTCATCGTTGGCCCAACCTCTGATGGCCTCTACTCATTCCCCACAGCCTACTAGCCTACTAATTCAGAGCTACCCTGGAAATGTTTTAGGAGTCATGAACCCTCCCCACCTTTACAGAGGCGTCCGTGTATTTTTAGCTAGCTAGTGGCCCCATCACTGCACTTTGTCTACTTGGGCTAAATGAAGAGCCACACTTTGGGAGTTGGCTACCCATTGATTGGCTTTGGGATTCAGCCCCTGATTATCTGTATCACTTGGTGCTGGAATCTGCCTCTGCGAGATTAAGGCATTGACAGATGAGAGCAGTATCAGCTTTATGGGTTTCCAAGGAGCTATTCTCAGCTATCTTCAGCGTCAAACTACACTGAGCAAATAATAGTAGCAAATCATACTATACTATTGCTGTCGACAAGTCCCAGAATCTCCCTGCCAAAGCCACTCGTCATATTATGTGGGCCATAAACATGCGAGATCTAGAATATGCCTCCTCCCTCCAACAACATAATGCTTTGCAGATCTGATAAATGCTAACATAGACAAGCAGACAATTAAAGGGCTAAAATTTTTGGAAAAGCAATCTTAGGAATCAGCCATGTACGCACTTTATGGGCCAAGCTGATATAAACATTAGGGAAATAGTTTGGCAGGGATCCTCAAAATGTTTAGCTAATAAAGAAACCATAGAAGTACAATGAAGAAAATTGACAGAGGTTGAAAGGTTGGGATTAGTATTAAGAAGTTGGGATTAGTAATAAGACTACAAAGTTAGGTCACCGATATGGTAATTAATTTAAACCTAACCTCTGAATCTTTATTGAGGAGAGTAACTTCTGAAATTATTACCTTAAGCAATAAACCATCCAGACTTTGGTCGGTATTGATTGACTGAGGTCAAAAATCCTTTTGTTATGTTTTGTATGTTTTTGCACCATTAATTTTGGTTTTGTGCAGTTGTTTGGTATTTTGCTGTTTCATGTATTGCTCCTTAAATGTTTTGGGGAACACATTTTCAGTACACGTAACCCTGTGACTATGGGGGGAAAAGTACCGTATTCACCTTTAGCAGTATTTCATTCATAATTCTGAGACAAACTGCTAACCAGTACTGCTTCTCTGCCTCCTCTCGCAGCCTGGGGTCTGTGAAGCCAACCAGCCATGTGCACGCTGCATTGCTGGATTCTCATCTGGAACGGAGATCGGTTGTGCTAATCTTGAAGGATGCAATGGCATCCTGATCACCCCAACTGCCTCAGTTGATTGTGAGTGCACCTATTGGAAAATGCTATATGAAAATCTGCAATGATTTGTAATTTTCTTTCATCTCCATAGCAACATACATTGAGTGTACGTTCATAGATGATGATGGCAGGCTCCACATCTTCCATGTGCCCCCAAATCAGGATGAATTTCCCAATCTTCCTATTTTCGTGGAAGGTGAGTTATTGCTTTGCAGAAGATATTGTGTAATGTAGTAAAACCTTGACGTGTATACATATTATTATGGTGAAACCTGTCTAATGTATGACATCTGCAGCTAAAGTATGTGGAAGCATCTCCTTCACTGCAACCTTTATTCCACAAAACAATTGAAGCCGCGCAACTCCTAAACTTTCTCTTCCTAGGTAGTACTCCTGTGATTTACCATCAACAGCCACATCTTTTAGCATTGATGGAACACAAAATCTTTTGTCACTCTCTTGGATGCCACCATGTTTTGATAGAATTTTCATTTTCATCTCATCTCATTGCCTCTTTTCTCTTTTGAAGTTCCCATTTCCACCTTCCCTTTCGCTTCTCCTGTACCACATTTTTCGACTGAATTTGCCACACATCATTACACCACCCCAGCTACCTTCACTAGCATCAACAGTGTGTCCAGAATTGGAACGAGGGCTTCCAGGTTCAGTATGACTGTCTTCACTACTTGGAGTACTGGGGGGTGAACTAGGCTCACCGAAACTTGAAGCTGCTTCACTAGTAGATCTGTGGTCATCTTTGGTCGATTTCATTTATCTGGGTGTTAAATTTATGCTGAACATAAAAATGCTCATAGTGCCTTTTGTTGTAAACCGAACAAAGAAGACCTCGTGTTCTAAAGATAGAAAAGCAATGTTACTATATGGATCTGTAGTTTATCTTGCGAAAAGTCGAGTTGATGGAGGCGGGATCGTTCTATGCTGACGGCACTCGTGTATTATTTTATGTTGTGGGAGGAGCTACAACAACACCCAACTAACCATACAGGTATGGTCACAGTATGTTACGTACTGATAGAACGCCTCTGGGAGTGGGAAACCATGCTTCCAGGCATACACCTGACCACTCCTTTAAGATCAATCAGAAGCTTGACCATGTAGTTGCGCTTTTTATGGAACAGAAACAGGCGATTGGACACATTCAGAAGAAAATATTTGACATTAAGAAACAACTGCCTACCTTGTCCTTGGAAGTGGATATAGTGAAGACTATTATCCAGAGTAGCGAGCGCATAGGACTTCCAATGAGGAAGAAAGTACCTGCAGAATGTTTGGTAATATATGACATATCTGCCAGGATCTTTTAAGGCCATTAAAGTGGTCCATGTTTATCAGCACATGTGCAACGTTTGTCCAACCTTCCTACTAGCTTGTTCAATGCTGAAACAACAAAAAATAGGGTTATTATAGTGCGGCATTGGACAATAAAATTAATAGGCCATAAACATAGAAAACAAGTAGTATTATTAGATGATTATTATATCTATGTATACCTTCTGATCGCCATGGAAGTTTATGCTGATAAATGTCTTTGTGCTCTCTTTCCTCTGTCATGTATTTAGTTTCTTTTCCTTATCCTTTTTTAGGTATTTCTTTCTCTGTGCATATAGCTGTGTAAACAGATAAAACAAACCCTGCTAAAGGGGAATAGTAGCTGGGTATTACCTGAACTTACCCTTCTCCTAAGGGTGTTCTTCTTGGAGTTTCTTTTTGTTTCTGTGACTGGAGCAATTCTCTCAGGCTTGTTATCATTGAACAATCTTCGACGACTTTCATAATATCGGTGAAATGCCTTCAAAGTAAGAATAGTGTAAAATATTATCTAAAGCTAAAACACTAAATTTCACTACCTGCCATAAGATGAGCCATCTTGACAGGTTGCTGCCGAAAGATGGGACATCTTGACAGCACAAGGGCCATACAGACACAAACCCACCTGCCGAAAGATGAGTCATCTGGACAAATTGCTACCTGAAGATGGAACATCTTGACAGCATAAGGCCCAGTACTATACATATACAGTAGTAACCGTAACCCCTACACCCAACAAACAATAACTGACATTTAAAGCTAAAAGAAAATTTCTATCACTGCCATCAACATGAAGTGCACCTCTGGATGCTCCACATGGGCGGCTCTTCCTTTATGTGCAGCTAAGCAATCACAACCATCACCATGCATCACTATCTCCAGTTCACCAGGAACCACCATCACCTCCAATAGTACCAGCTTCAAGACAGGCATCTTCTACCAGACGTAGCTTGATGATTGAATTTAGTTCTATATCAGATCAAGAATTAACAATATAGACTTTTGATGAATTAATATTTTGATGTAATAATATTTTGATATTGGGTTTGAAATGGTAGATTTGGGTGTGTTGCTTTATGGGCATGACATATTCCCATATCATCCCATTCCCGTTACGTGGCCCTCCGTATCAGGTCCGTTCGGAATCATTTAGGTGGCTCTTGTACGGAGCACATAATATTATGTTGCGCTGATCTTGCCAAGTGAGCCAGCACGTCACTCCTCTACCTCCTCCAGAAAATGGGCGGCCTGAACCTAACCTTTCTTTTTGCCTTCCACAAGCAGCTGCAGGTCTAGATAGTGCCAGTCCCTCACTCTTTTTCAGCTCACATGACTGCTTTGAGACTCAATTCAGGAATGCACAGAAATGGAAGGAAGAGCATTACAGGAGCCTCTAGGATTGTGGATATACCTTTAACCTTGAATTAATTATTAACTTATTTAAGATGATCAAATTTTGATACTAATTTTATGAACTATTACTATGCCAATTTTTTTTTCATTCCTGCAGGTATTCAAGAGATTCCACTACAGATTGCATTTGTTAATAACAGTCCAAGAGTTATTGGGAGCAATATCTTTGTGAATATAAGTGTCAATAAACCCACCTCTTCACTTGTCTGTTCCCTTCGAGATCCTAGACAAGAGTTCTTTGCTGAACAGGACTGTAAGTTTCAATGCCAACAGTGATGAAATTTATTAAAAATCGTTTTAGGATGAGTTTAATTTAACTCTCAAATGCAGCAGAGAGCATAATTGTATCATTATTGAAAAAATTGTCCCATGCACGGTAGCATTTGGAGTATATATGAAATTGCAGCATTGAGGCAGTACGCTTCTGCTTGTTTAGTTCAATTATATGATTACAAAGTACAAGAATCAAGTATCATGAAAAGGAAGACATAAATGATGCAACCATGCAAAACGCTTTCTTAAACATTTGCTTGCAATACACAAAACTTAATGCACAATTTACCAACTCAAAAGGTATGTAGTTAATTAATCATACTCAACGCAAAACATACCTGTATACCTGTACTGCTCAGCTTGCTCGTATTTTCCACGGGTCTCTTTTTTGGCTGATTCTTGATCCGCTGACTTGACTAAAAGCAGGCTGGGACCCATGGCTCAAAATGACTGTTCAAGTGAGGTAAGGCAGCAGCCAAATTAATACAAATGCTGCCTTGAATTTTTCGCTTGACTTCACCAGTACGATCATTGATATGATGTAGCTCCAACTAAAGCCAATCTCGTCTTTCTCCTACTAACTACTCGCTAGCTGTGGAAAGGCAGCCTGCTGTTTATATTATAGCCATGTAGGAAGTAATCAATGGATTGCTTTTGCAGCTGAAAATATTATTTCTCAGCTTTACCTTGAAATAACTTTCCCACGATATATATATTTTCCAGAACCTCCTCAAAGGCAATGAATACTTAGTACTTGATAGTCTAGCATGTGAAATCGTGCATTTTAGATGAGAATAATACATGTGAATTGGTATAATGAATGTAATTAATTTTGGATTGTATAGGCTCCATACTAAACATCGTGTAATTTCAGAATAATACGTGTGAATTGGTTTGTAAGTATAATGAATGTGGTAATAGTAATTATCTTTGGATTGTATAGGCTCCATACTAAACATCGTGTATCCCAATCTCAACGTTGGATACTATATCTTGCGAGTAGTGGCAAGGACTGATACTGGAGAATTGGCCAAGATAAGAAGAGGAATTAGAGTTGGTAAATGTGACACTATATTGAATATCATGTGCATAATTATGATCCCAGCTTAACTGCTCTTGCTGATAGTGTGTTTTCAATGTAGAATTAAAAACAATAATGCACAATTTGTAGAGTGAGGATGAGCTTTAATTAGGCACATATGCATGCATGTTTTATTTAAGTGGCTATTATAGAAGCATACCAGAATTTACAAAAAGCAACTAAATATACCTAGCCTGCCATGGTATATTCCAGACCAGAGAAAATGACTTGTCTAGGGATCCAGTCTTTCAGTGTGGTGGTAGGATACTATCAGCATGACTGGGACTGTATGCATTATAGTGGAACCTCTAAATGTGGTCACTCCATAGAGTAGCCACCTCTCTATTAAGGTCACCTCGTTAGGTCCCAATGTACATACTGTTAATGTATTATGGACCTCTATAATACAGCCACCCTCTATATTGCAGCCGTAAAATATTGGCCCGAGGGTGACCACAATATGGAGGTTCTACTGTAGTGACAATCCCTATCCTTTCCAGTGCACAGCTACCATTATGTATATTATACTGGTCTTTGACTATAGATATCAGAAACCATATTATTGTAATAATATCATGCAAACGTAATAATCTACATGCACTTAGTCAGGCCAAAGTGACAGTGTAAATCACATTATACATTTTCATTCATTGGGTTTTCTATATAGTCGGGCCTATTCAATTATAAGTGTATAACTATAACGCCAAAATAAGAAATAGCAGTGGCAAATTTCTTGGTCTGGACCTACGTATGAACCAAGATTTGGCTGGCTCATAACCCTTAAGTACGTGCAGTGTACATTCATATTGGTCTGTAGAATATCAATGCATGGCTGTTGACATCATTCTCTTGTGAGGTAGTGTAGAGCTGGGTAGTCATGGAAGGAGCACTGTACATTCCACAAACAGTATAATCTGTAAAACATAGTATTATCATCATAACTATGATATTATGCTCACATTCTTAGGCAAGAATGCTATATATTGCTACAGCTTGGTGCAAGCAATTTTGCATACCTGTACACTTGACTGTTTTTTTTGTATTTAGGAAATAACATCGATTGCACGGTGAATCTAATAAACGGTGGCATAGAAGTTCAAGATGGTGAGGTTTCCATTCAGTTTGTTATAAATGGCGATGCTACTTCTCAAAGGCACCTTTGTCAAGTAGACCGTGAACCCCGCCGACAGTGTCTCAGTAAGTTGTTTATAACATTCTTAATTGTTACTGCAAACCAGAAGAAAAGTATGCCTAGCTATAATATTATAACACTGTGTTATATCTTCAACTTCATTTGAGCACTAGGTGTTGTCAGCCTTGTTCCCAGGCCTCCACTCCAGGTTTTTTGGCACTTGCAGTACAAAAAGTGTACTTCTTTAGAACTGCAAGTGACAAAGCTGGAGGATGCACAGTAGAGATTCAGTGTTAGCATATTATGGCTCTCTTGGTGTTCACTATACAGGTGAGACCCCTGTGTTACTCAGTGGTTTATCACGTGGAGGTCATCGGTTTCGAGTGTTACCTCAGGGTTGCATTGGACAGAGCCATGGTCTGATTGTCAGGATCACTGTTCCCTAGTTGAGAAGCAAAACATCAGGATGTGTAATATAGTTTACTGAAGTACTCAATAACTGTTAGGTATCTAGAATTTTTTTTTGAGACTGAGCTTAGTGCTTAGTGTGTCCAGGCATTAAACTACTTTGATTTCTTAGTATTTTTTCCTGTAACTATGCCACAATTAGCTATGGTATTACAATAATTCTATGCTAGTAGCATGCGCTCACAGCGGGGCTGGGGGGTTGGGTGTGGGTGGTCGTGGTTGGGGGGTGCCCTCCAAGAAAATGGGTAATTTTAGGGTTTACAAGGCGTGGCTCCGCAATAGCAGAGTGCAATATTGAAAAAGTTTTTGTTAGCTACATTAGCAATTTAAGATTAATTGAATGAAATGCTCCGTCCATAGTATGGGTGTAAGAATCTCATGCTCAGACCCCGCCCCCCCTCCTGAGCATTCAGATAGGCGATGCATGAAATTATACCGTACGGATGAAAATGTGTTTATTTTTCTTGTATCATATTTAGTTTTAGAGATACAAGTTAAAAAAGCACTTTTTGCTCTCTTTGTGTGGTCCACTATAAATATAGAGCCTTAGCAGTGAAGCTACATGTATATAAAATACCTTTTTATGCCTTATACATTGCTGTTTTGGTCTGTATACTGTTTATAGCCATATCTATTGACTGTTCTGTAAACAGCAAGGCTTAGGGGAGGGTGGGGATGAGCAATGGGCAGATTGGTGTGTGGGGAGGATGGTGAAAGGAAATGTGGCACTGTCGATGGTGAAAGGAAATGTGGCACTGTCGTAACAGTGATATCTTATACAACCATGCACACATCTCTCGGTCGTCGCAAGTTATGGCATAGCTATAGCCCTATAGCCGCATGGGCTACATCTGATATTGGTGCTATATTGCATAATAATACATGCTGTAACTATTATATACACACGTCCCATTTTCCTTAAGCTAGTCTTTACACTTGGCAGTACATATACACAAAGTGGTGATACTAAATCCCATATATTCTATGGCTGTAATGTATGAAAGGAAAATATTTGGCAAGAAAAGTTACAGTTCAAAGGACAGTAACTACATCTTCATGATTCAGATGCATCAACAGTGTCTTGGTCATCACTCACAGGTTCGTGGAGCAGTGCTACACACTCTTCAGGATTGGCCAGACGATCTGGCAGTTGTTCGTCTGAGCTGCTTTTCTTTTTAAAGAATACGTAAAGTCCAACTATAATTATGTATACAAAAATTACAAGCACCAAAATGACTTGCATGAAGTTTGTTAGCTTGTGAAGAACTCTATATCTTGAATGTACTAATCTATGTACCATAGCAGAGAAGTACAAGAGGGCAGTTACGAGAAATAACAGTACATCAATAGTATTGTGAATGAAAACTTTATAAGGCTGTACCACAGCAATCAAAATAACAAACAAGGAAAACAGTACCCCTGTTAGGAAATAAAATGAAACTACAGAAACGCTCAACGACACTGCAGTAATAACAAAGAATATGATTCTCTTGAAAAGGTACACTGCTGAAAGATAGCGACAATCTCTTGTGTCATTCGTACCATTTTTGTAATGACCTTGAAATGCATCCATAAGTATGTGTAGTGCCTGACACCTCAGCGTGTAAAGGTTAAGAATCCTTTGAAAGCACTGGCAGGGGTAAATACACAAAAGCAACAGTGGAAGAAAATTGAATATAAGGAGGACTACAATTGCCAGAATAGCATACGGTAAGTGTTGTTTGCCAAAGTATTCAACTGTTCCATCATAGTAGAGGTGCAGTCCCATTGACTTCCCATGGACATTGTACAGATATACAGGAAGAAGAAAGTTTAATGATACACTAAGAAATTTGACATATGAAAGAAGAATAAAAGATGCAAAAGCCTCAACCAAGGAAGTTTGAATGTCCCACTGCCTGTGAAAGCGAGCAAAGCATCTACGAAAAGGTTTCCATAGCAATACTACTATCTTACAGTTACGGTCATGTAACTCAACAAGAAGATATGTAATCACTATCAAGAGAAGTGGATATGCTGCTATAATGTAGTCCAGTGCTAATACCTGGAGAATACTCATAATGTTGTGTAGACAAAACCGTGGATAAAGTGTGCGAAAGAAATCCAAATTCCAAAAGCCAACCAGTGATGTAATCAATGCAACCAACGTACTATATAACTTTGGTCCTTCAGTAAAGTGAATATATAACAGTTCTACTTGTAGAGGTGATGCCAGCACTTGGCACACCAGTATGAATGCATTCAGTAAGGATGAAGTAGCACTGATGCGAAGGGTAACCAATGCAATGAAAAAAAATGTTAGCGGTAGAAAGGCAATGACACAATACTTGACTAAGTTGGTTGTGATAAAATGTGAACACTTTACACATCTTAGGTCATAAGAGTATACAGGTGGAGCAAAATCTTCCTTGCACTTTCCACATAATTGGCCGTTCCGATTTCTCCATTCTAGATCTGTGTCTTGGTGAATTATGTTACACATGTAATTTGTTAATCCTCCAACAGTTATATTACTAGGAATTGGATAATAAACTGTATCTCCTCCGTAAGCACACCTGTTTAAACAGGCACCAACAACTGTGATATTTGGGTCCTTTGCATAAGGTGTCATACAGTAACATGGTAGCAACTGCACCTGTAGGGTTTTATCAATGCACTGCACCACACCTCCCAACTTACTACCGCATATACAGCCTGTAGTGCCATTAGAAATACTCCATAGGCCCGGACAGGAAAGAGTTGATGGGTCCATAGTAGTGAGGTTTCCATAATCCTCATGGTATGCAGACTTGGCACCTTGTATGATCAAAATTAGTAAGCAAACGAAACTCAGCATTGTTTGTAAGAAAGCAGATAGCTACTATTATGTTCCCTGCAACACTAATTTGCAACCGTTATAGCTCACATATGTAGTCATGGTGTACACAACAGTTGACATTGAAAGTTGATTTTAGTATATGCTTACCCCACTAGTTTCCAAATGATGCCTATATAAACAGTTTGTGATGATACAGTTCATGGACTCCAATGTCCTTGATGAACAAGTAATAACAAAGCGCTATTATTATATTATGGGAGATCACTGTATACCCATCACATGCAGCATATTATGTATTATGTACAATGTCTGCATGTTGAAAACTGATACTTAAATAAAATAATACACATTTAAATGAAAATACAATTCTGCCCACATTTTATTTGGATTAATGCGATAGCAACCCCAATTATAATTCAGTATGCATATGACAAGAGCTCTATTTCCATCTACATGTATGAAGAAGGTGGACTTCACTAGTAGCTATCTCATCCTTCTTGCAAGGCCTGAACCAATGCAAATTTGCAGAGAAAAAGATCACAGGTCGACGAGGACAAAACTACAAGGACACCAATTTTTCAGATCACTGCTCTGAGCAGCCTACTGGAGTGCAACACAGGACTGTCGGTTCCAATGGTCTGTACGTGATGCTGTGCAGCTCCTTTTATCAGTATCCCCAAACATCTTCCTACGCCACTGATTATGTAGTAGGAGGTTGAGGCAGCCTACATGCACATATGTCATTGTGCATATCTGATATAGATAGTCGATATAAGAGTATAGACTGCAATGCACACGATGCATGTAGCTAAAAGCCTGAGTAGGAGTTTGAAGTTGCCAAAATACATATTAAAAGTAGGTAGCTACATTGAACATGCGTATGAAAGCCTGAGTAGGAGTTTGTAACAGCCAATCTACATACTGAAAGTGCAGTCAGAGATAGCTACAACAATGTCTGCATCAACGCATAATGTTACTGGACATTCTGACTTTAAAATGTACATATATGGCTATTTCTAACTCCTACTCAAACTTTTAGTAGCTATGTATATTGGCTGTTGTCTTTTGGGTTACGTAGCTCACTCTGGGTCTGAGCCTACACTGCATGTTATACCGAATAGTCAGGTGGAGCCCTCCTTAGTCAAAATATCTTCCTACACCACTCCAATAATATACTTATGGCCATGTAACTCCAAAAGAGAATATGTAATCAATTCACTATGAAGAAAAGTGGCCATGGGCATGCTTCTATAACATAGTCAAGTGTTAGTACCTGGAGAATACTCATAATGTTGTGTAGACAAAACTGTACATAAAGTCTGGAAAAGAAGTTCAAAAAAAGCCACCCAGTGATACAACTAAAGTAGACTATATAAATTTGATCCTTTCATGTTCTGCTGGCAGAGGAGCTAGATGTTAGTACTTGGCACACTAGTATGAATGCATTCAGTAAGGGTGAAGTAGCACTGAATGGTAACCAATGCAACAAAGAAACATTTTAGTGGCAGAAAGGCAAAGAAACAGTACTTGACTAAGTCAGTTATGAGCTGACATAGGTTGTGGTAAAGTTTTATTTATTTCAAAGTCGAGATTGCAAAATGAGTATTTTTCAGGCTAGCTACATGTGTTTTGAGCTGCACAACAGCTTGGGTTTGAAGTGGTCCTATAGAAAAGACTAGATACAACAGTTTTGGCCAGTCAGTATTGGTGGTGGGGTCAGACTGTACGTGGGCCCCTATCAAATGACAAAATTTGGCATTCTAGCAACAGAGGTTAATATTTTTTTACATGGATTATAAGTAGAGGATGCTTAGTAAATTTGTGCAGGCTTTGGTTTTGCCAACATAGCCATCAATTTGGTTTGGAGATCGACCTCCTGCAAGTCCCACCTTACGTTAGCAAAGTATGAAGACTCACATACGCCTTGATCCCACGTTTTGAATATTTGCTGCACTTTGCCAAACAGGCAGTGTTTATACTATGCAAGAAATGTTTGGTAACCTGGGAAATTGAAGCTAGCTATACTTGTATAATATGCATGATGATGAATGTTTACATACAACCACAAACAGAAAATAAACTGATCACCTAATCTATAATCAGAGAGTTCGTTTTTGTTCAAGAAGCCATAGAGAAATGTGTAACATCCCCCTGAGTTCTAATCTTTCATATAATAAACTGCTGACATCATAGCCACACAAACCTCCACTGAGATTTATCTTCCATGCACACTCCACTCAGATTCAACTTAACTGGAGTCTCAGGATCGCACCTGCATAGCTGAGTCAGCCATAACTAGCTACACTCTTTCCAAATTAACCATACACTATGCTGAGTCAGCTGTATACCTGTTGCATACTGTTGTACAAATTGATTATACCACTCCCACTCACAGGTTCAGGGAAACACTACTCAGATGAAGTATAGCCTGGCTCCCACTATATTCGATTGCGCGTTGCATGAAAGTAAAGTTTTTCCTTTGTGTAATAGCTAAATTGCAAAAATGCGGGGGCTTGGGGATGAGGCTAATCTCTTTATGTTCGTGCACACTGCAAAACATGTGGGTTGATTTAACCCAGTTGGGTTACCACAGTTGCAATTTAAGGATCAAAAACAACCCTCACGTTTTTGTGTATGCACTCTACAATAACATGAGGGTTGATTTTGAAACTTAAATTGTGTGCATGATATGCACGCTGCAAAAACTTTCAGGGTGGTGCCTTCAATAAGTAAAAAACGATGTAATATAATGTGTCACATATGTAGCATTCAAAGAAAGTAGAATTGTATTTCTCAATAATGATGAATGCATGTATGGTACATTTTCAAAGATAACTTTAAGTCTGTTCTTACACACAGTAGCTATCTAGATCTGACAAGCAATGTTGCGTACTAGCTAGGATAGCGATTTTATAATCGTTTGGATTTAGCAACCTGTCAGGAACAAAGTCATTAAAATATTCCCTTGCAACTTCAATGCCATCTTGAAACACACAACTGAGAAGTCGGAATCTTCGCAACTTTTGAATGCAGTTAGTTTTCTGGTTTAATATCCAACAGATGATGAAGGCGACCAAACACAGCAGTGGAAGCGAATAGAGAATATGTACAATTACTGACAATCCTTCAGAAAAACGATCATATAATAATAATAAAACAGTTTGAATTACAATAATAGAGTAAATGGTAGACATAATAATGAATATTAAAGCATCCACTACATTATAAATGTGCTTTTTGTATGGTTGCATAAGTATAAACAAGAATGCTATAAAGAATAGCAGATACAGCTATGTAAATCCGAGGTCCTGTAACTGATATTATGAAGACAACGATGCGCAATACAAAATAAAGTCCAGCAAAGAAACGATAATCACGTGTGCCATTTGTTCAGCAACCATTAAATGTTTCACTAAATGTACGAAGAGCTTGGGGATTCATTTTACAGTGTGTCAGACATTTGTGAAAGAATGAAGTTGGGTAAAGTAGAAGTAGTAGGGGTGGAATAAGAATAAATGTCAAAAAAATGACAATAGCTAATATATAGGGCAAATGGAAAATGTTCTTTATGGAAGTATGGAGTATTTGCATCATAATAAACAACTAGAGTGCTGACTTTCTCTCCTCTACCATTGTATACATATGAACCTAACATTAAGAAGTTTGTAACAGTAACAAACCTCACATATGAAAGAAGAGAGTTGCAAATGCATCAATAGAGGAAGTCTTATGAAAAGGCTTCCAACAGCAAACGATAAGTCGACAGCCACGAGCATGTAATTGTATACAGACATAAAGGAGGACAAGAAAACAAAGGGATACAGTGCACTGACATACTAGTAATCCTGCAATTATGAAATTTGGAAAACATTAATGTTTACAGTAGTACATTATTGAAAGTGTATCCCAGGAAGGAAACACAAGTATTCTTTATGCTACTAGAATTGACAGGGAGTGTTACGTGTTTGCTATAGTTCTTCATAGTCCTTTGGGTTCAGTAACCTGTCTGGAGTGAAATCATCAAAGTGTTGCCTTGCCACTTTAGCGCTGTCTCGAAAGATGCAACTAAGAGCTTTATATCTTCGAAGCCTCTGAATGCAATTTGTTTTCCGGTTAAGTACCCAGCACATGATGACGATAATCAGACACAGTAGTGGAAGTGAATATAGGATATGTACAGTTAGTGAAAGTCCCTCAGAACGGTGATCAAGAAATAGCAAAAGAACTATTTGGATTAAAGTTAGAGTGTAGAGAGTAGACATAATGGTGAATATGAAAGCATCTGCCACGTTATTGATTTGCTTCTTGTAAGGTTGCACAAGAACAAACAAAAATGCCATAAATGAATACATTATGGCAGATATTGCTATGTTATTAAATCCAACCTCTGTGAATGAAATCACGAGAGCAATGATGCGCAGAATAAAATAAAATCCTGCAAAGAAACGATAATCACGTGTACCTTTTGTACCATCCTTAAAATGACCATTAAATATCTCAATAAACGTGCGAAGGGCTTGGGAGTTCATTCTGCAGCGTGTCAGACATTTTTGAAAGAATGAAGTTGGGTAGAATAGAAGTAGCAGGGGTGGAATGAGAACAAATGTCAAGAAAATGACAATTGCTAAGAGGGCAAGTGGGAGGTGTTCCTTATGAAAGTATGGAATATTTGCATCATAGGAGAATACTGGTGTGCCAATGTTCTCTCCTCGGCTGTTGTACACCCTTGAACCTAACAATAAGACACTCGTGACAGTTAAGAACCTCACATAAGAAAGAAGAATGAGAGTTGCAAATGCATCAATGAACGAAGTCTTTGGATCAACACTCCTTCTGAAGTAGACAAATATCCTGTGAAGTGGCTTCCAACAACAAACGATAAGCCGACAGTCACGAGCATGTAATTGTATACAAGCGTAAAGGAGGACAAGAAAAACAAAGGGATACAGTGCACTGGCATACTCAAGTGAAATAGCTTCCAGCCTGTTGAGGTTCTTTGTCAGACAAAAGACAGGAATAAAATTGTTAAAAAAGTTCAAATTTGAGAGGCTGTAAATGCCATCAAGTACCTTTGTTGGAGTACTGACTTCATATGGGGTCGTAGTGCTTTCTTGGGCTTTTATGATATCTTCAGTAAATGCAAAATGGAAGTACCCCGTGGTAGCTTGGCTATAAAAGATGAATGCACCAACAGGGCCTGATACCAGACTGATGCCAAATACAACAATAATCAATAAACTAACAGTGATCGGTAGATACACAAAGGCAAGAAATTTTATCCAGCTGTTAGAAGTACCATCACTGCAGCTTACACATTCAGTTGCTGAGAGAGGGAAGGCAGCAAACCCATCTTCACACTCTCCACAGAGCATTCCTTTGCTATACAGTGGTCCACACACATGTTCATCAAGTGCAGACACCTCCTTTGGAAGTGAGTAGTAAAATCTGTAAGAATCCCTTCTGAAAAAGCCTGTTATGCATTGACCAGCTGTTATCTCTCCGGTTTCATTATCATATATCATACAGTGGTCAATTCGCATTGATGCCGTCTTTAAGTCTTCATCACATTTGATTATTCTATCGGGCCAACTTGCACAAACACAGTTACTTCCATTGTCATGACGTTGACGCACAAATCCAGGCGGACAAGAAGGGCTAGTTGCCTCACTTTCAGGTTGCAGTTCTGTTGTGGCTACAATACACACACTACATAGAATTGCTACAACTGCTATTATCATGCATAGGCCCATCTTGAACTGACAGGCTAACCTGTTTTGCTAGTAATCTCACAGCAGCCATACAAAATTCAAAAACACCCCCTGTAGTTTATATAGGGCAAACCCATTAACTGCCAAGTAGGATAATCAGAACTGTGTGAGGCCAAAAAACACTTTCATTTTTATGGTTACCATGCTTCATAAACCACCCCCTAGATGTTTTACTGAGCAGCTAATGCTGGGTAAAACCCTTGGGCTCCTCCTTGGGGTTTAACCTAAACTGTCTCTATCTCAATTCTGACCATATTTAGTTGTTGTAACTATACACTACTTTTTTCTGGCCTCAGAACTGAAACCACTTAGCTAGCTATCATTCCTAGTCATGGGTTTACCCTAAACTGTCCCAAAATCAATTCTGACCATCCTGTGTGGGCTATTGTTTTTGGAGAACTGAAACCACTTAGCTATGATTAGTGTAGCCAGGAGCCCATAACCCAAAGGGAAGGAGCTGTGTATATAGGCTGATTCCACCTGTTGCACTTACCCAAAACTCCTTATATGGTAAGTGCTACGTAAGCGCTATAATTTACTTAGCACTAGTCTTTGAGGTGGTCAAATTGTACGTGTGAGGACCCCAAAATTTGCTAAACCATTACCATATTACTTTTAGTTTCAGTTAACTAAATGTACTCATTTTGGAGCCAAAATTATTACTTTTGTACTATGATTAAATGTCAATTTCAGTTTATTTATTGAACCTCCTACTGAATCTGTTTTAGGTGCTAGTTTCAATTAGCTCAAACGACACTGTATGTGAGGGCCTGGGGTCAGAGACCCTGAGGGGGCTTAGATAACCCCGCAGTGCCCTGTACTGGTAGTCTGGTACTAGCCTTACAGATAAGGACAGAGGACCTTGGGGTGGTCCGGTCATCGTCTAGTGCTACCATGTGAGGACCTGGGGTTGGAGACTGCGAGTGGGCTTAGATCCCTGCAGTGCTGGGGTGATCCAGTCATGGGCGTGGCACCATGTGAGGACCTGGGGTGGGAGACTGCACGTGGGCTTAGGTAACCTTGCAGTGCATACCCTGGGTTGGTCTAGTGATGGGTATGGTACCCTGTGAGGACCTGGGGTGAGAGACTGCAAGTGGGCTTAGATCCTTGCAGTGCATACCCTGGGGTGGTCCGGTCATAGCATAGTGACACCGTGCGAGGACCTGGGGTGGGAGACTGCGTGTGGGCTTAGATCCTTGCAGTGCATACCCTGGGGTGGTCCGGTCATGGGTAGTGATACCGTGTGAGGACCTGGGGTGGGAGGCTGCGTGTGGGCTTAGATCCCTGCAGTGCATACCCTGGGGTGGTCCGGTCATGGGTTAGTGATACTGTGTGAGGACCTGGGGTGGGAGGCTGCGTGTGGGCTTAGATCCCTGCAGTGCATACCCTGGGGTGGTCCGATACCGTGAGGACCTGGGGTGGGAGGCTGCGAGTGGGCTTAGATCCCTGCAGTGCATACCCTTGGTTGGTCTAGTGATGGGTATGGTACCCTGTGAGGACCTGGGGTGGAAGGCTGCGTGTGGGCTTAGATCCCTGCAGTGCATACCCTGGGGTGGTCCGGTCCTGGGTTAGTGATACCGTGTGAGGACCTGGGGTGGGAGGCTGCGTGTGGGCTTAGATCCCTGCAGTGCATACCCTGGGGTGGTCCGATGCCGTGAGGACCTGTGGTGGGGGGCTGCGAGTGGGCTTAGATCCCTGCAGTGCATACCCTGGGTTGGTCTAGTGATGGGTATGGTACCCTGTGAGGACCTTGTGTGGGAGACTGCGAGTGGGCTTAGATCCCTGCAGTGCATACCCTGGGGTTGTCCGGTCATGGGGGTCCGGTCCTGGGTTAGTGATACCGTGTGAGGACCTGGGGTGGGAGGCTGCGTGTGGGCTTAGATCCCTGCAGTGCATACCCTGGGGTGGTCCGATACCGTGAGGACCTGGGGTGGGAGGCTGCGAGTGGGCTTAGATCCCTGCAGTGCATACCCTGGGGTGGTCCGATACCGTGTGAGGACCTGGGGTGGGAGACCTGCGAGTGGGCTTAGATCCCTGCAGTGCATACCCTGGGGTGACCCGGTCCTGGGCTGGTGATACCGTGTGAGGACCTGGGGTGGGAGGCTGTGTGTGGACTTAGACTAAAAGTACACATTGCACAGATGGGGCCTCGTGTGGAGTTAGTTAGCACAAAACCACACACACAAGAACGTTTGGGGGCCGCATCGCACATGATTGTCGGAGAAGTGACAACTACACGAATTGGCCCCGAGGAGACGGGTGTCTCTGTATACAACGCAGTTCCAAGGACCAGTTATGGCTGCTACAGGAGAGCAGAGGTGCCTGAAACTCGCGATCGATCTGTGTACCGTCCATCTCCAGCGGTCAGATCTCTGCTGAAACAGAGGCTAACCAGACTTTAATCGCGTTGGAGCTGTAGTAAGCCTACCTGGGTAAAAAGAAGTGATCAATTTGTCCAGATCTCTGCTCCTTCGTGCGCCAGAACTACCAAGGCGGCATCCATGCAACTGGTAGGCCGCCATCTTGGACACGTGCCTGCCCCCCGGGCGGCCCGCGGGGCCGAAAGCATTACGGACATAGATATACATAATTATATATACATATATACATACACTAGCTCAGATTCGATCCCCACACTGCAAGATCACCTGCCTCGCGCTAAGGCACTCGGCAATAACCCTGCAGTGCGTACCCTGGGGTGGTTCGGTCATGGGCTAGTGATACCATGTGAGGACCTGGGGTGGGAGGCTGCGTGTGGGCTTAGATAACCCTGCAGTGCATACCCTGGGGTGGTCCGGTCATGGCTGGTGGTCTAGAGCTGGGAGAGTTGTTGTTTGCTCTCGGTGACCTGCAGTATGGGGGCGCACTGGCCTGGGGTGGTCTAGCTCTGGGAGAGTTTTGTTCACTCTCGTGACCTGGCGTGGTCAGTATGGGGGCTTCTGGAGGGGGGTGGAGGTAGTGGATAGGGTAGATGGGAATGCCTTGCCTATTGGAGACGAGTGCTGGAGTAGCTTTGACTATTCGGTAGGCCCTAAAGGGCTATCACACTCCCTGACAGAGTGGAAGTGAATAGGCGGCTAGTCCCATGCAACCCGATTGCGGTACCGGCTTCCGGCTGGGAAGTTAATGGAAAGAGGGGGGAGGTAGAGAATGTTCTTACCCGAGCTAGCTGCCGGAGGGCTTGGGTAGCTCTTCCGCGGCCTGTATAGCTCTTAATGGGGGGGGGGGGGGGGGGTTCGTCGAGTACTGGGTGACGGTGCATGGATCTGTCGTTTGCTGCGAGGCGGTTACGTCACCATGAGCTGGTTGAACTGATATATGGAAGGGGTTGTGGAGGTTACTCTCCGCCATCTCCAACCGTGAAGAGGCGACTAAACTTGTCGGTAGAGAAAATCAGGAGGACTTGCCGATTCACTCAGTCGCTAGAACTTGGCTGACTGACAAAAGGCGCGTAAGTCATGTGAGCTGGCTCTTTGATATCTCGTGATAGTCTATGCCGCATAGGTTTGTTAATAATGATAGGTGCACACCCCTCTGCTGTTAACTCGCCTTAACCACCGTTAAAACTCATTAAACCAGCCATGCATAAACTGTTAGGCATTCCATATATGGAGTTTTCTTGTAGGTGCCATTCGACAACAGGTGGAATTACTAGTTCAACGCTCCTTCCCTTTGGGTTATAGGCTCCTGGTGTAGCAGCAGCTTCTCTTTTCTAGCTACATAGAACACACATATCTTACTGGAAAGTACTCATCAGCTTACTACAATCTATCCATTCCCAGATCTCACAGACCCTTGTGTTGACAGTGTGCATTATTCAATCACGTTCTAGTCAGTTAGAGCCGTTTGAGTCACGCGCCAACATACCGCACGACGAGCATTCATCGTAGAGATCTCGTGACCTCATAAGAGGCGAGCTTAGCAAGAATGGCGGCTCTGGTCCTACGATGTTTGTCTGATATTTGCTAGTGACTGGAATTTCTATTTTCATAAAGTGCCATTGACTCCCGGGATTGGTGATAGAAGCAGGGACTGCAGTCTTCACTACCGTAGAACCAAGGACAATATTTAATTATGTACTGGTATGTCATTTTGATTGCTGTTTGAGCAGCGTGTAGAGGTCTGCAGACCGCTCTTCAATGGCAGATGGTAGTGCATAATTATATATGTGTTTAATTAAGTACCAGAAGTTAGGTAAGTACACGGAGACAAATACTAAACAAACGAGTTCCATACGGGACTGATTGCAAACCCACAGTCTTGGTTAAATTGCCGTAGCGTCTGATCAGCAGTTTAGGTGAAAACTACGATTTGCAACTTAATTTCAGTTTCTGTCCAGAGTTACAACCAAAACAAGTTTTATAGGGGTGTGCATAAAATATAGCTAAATCCTGTTTTGCTGCAATAGCTATACATGTAGATGAGAATCCAGTGGTGCAGTGGTAACATCCTCGACTGCGAGTCCCAACAGGCACACTTTTTTCTTGTACGTTTTCCTTGGTAACTCTGTGTGGTAGCCAGATCTCTTACTCTTCATGTGCCACAACTTCAAAGATGGCATCCATGCGTGGCCGGGATAATTGGACTCCCCCAAACCTACCGATTTTACTGGGCCCCTGTGTCTGTATTATTATACTGGGTAAACAACAAAGAGTCTCGTGGTAGCAAGTATAGTCTCGTGCCCAGACTCACCCCCGCAAGGAGTGTCCGTGGGGGGCGAACATTGGTCTGGGTACGAGACCAGACTATAGCAAGGTGCATAAGTATTGGAGGGTCAGATCCTGGGTGGGACGTAATATTTTTTTACACAGCCATCGCAAAAAAAAATATTAAGAGCTGCCATGCACAGTACTGCATAGCCAGAAAACTGCTGTCTTTTTGTGTTTAAAGGATTAGTCACAGCTGCTACAGAAGAGTAGAGATACGGGCGTCACCAAGAATCGGCCATGGCTACTACGGGAGAGTGCAGAATCAGCTGTTTGTATCTCTCGATCGTGCCGTCTGTCTCCAGTGCTCATATCTCTACTTACAGCTACGTAGGCAACACAAACTGTACTAACCTGGCAGCTGCAGTAAGCCTCGTTTCATTAAACTATTTGGTAGAATTGTCAATTCCTCTGACTCTTCGTGCACTACAAGTTCAAAAACTGCATTCATGTAAAGAGTGAGAGACGCCATTTTGAATCCTGGGGGGGGGGGGGGGGGGACATAATAATATATATACCAACGTGGCCTGACTATACATCACGATTAGTTGCCTTGCTACCGCTTGGCTAACCTCGTACCCAGCTCTTTCATGCCCAGATTTTATCTCCCAGCCATGGGCTCACTCACGCTCACCAATTACCTTGTGTAGAAATGTAGCTTATGTGGGTAGATACAGACTGCTACAAATAGTCTTTATCCAAAATTCCATGCACAATAATTATATGTACATCGAGGGAACACCAACTAGCTAGAGGCTAATACTAAGGTTGCCATTGTCAGGAAATTGCCACATGATCAAAAGTCGTGTGCACTGCATCATCGTGTGCTGCAAGCGGACACTAGATGTGGGCAGGTCTAAGAAACGGGAAATTTTATTACTATGGCCTTCTGTTACTGGGCTTTGGACACTAGGAAATTCAGAGCCTAAAATACAGGGGGTTACCTAATCATTTATTATCCTAGCCTCAGTCCAAGCAGCACATAAGTGAACAAGTAGTTTCGTGCACTAAATTTCCGTAAAGTGAATTACATGCGTAGTCCCTAGGTCTGTGGCTTCCCAACTCAGTGCATGAGCGAGTGTATCAAGAGGGAAGAGCTTCGAACGAGGCTACCTTGACCAGGCACAGTACCAGGTACATGTTGTAGACAGAGATGACAAAGAGTTCTTATCAAAAGACTCAAAAAGTATATACATGTACATAAGGCCAAGGTAATAAGAAATACCTACGTATAAAACAGACGTCTATAGCATGTACATCTCATTAGTATAACAACATTCTATGTAGCCACCTTTAAGTTTGCTGTGGAGACAGATGTGTACATGGCAAGTCCATTTGGTACCACAGCTTAAAGTGACTGATACGTTTCCCGACCGTAACGCTTGGTACAGGGACTGATGGTAAATAAAAACCCATCCTGCAGAGTGTGTGTGTGTATGTGTGTGTGTGTGTGTGTGTGTGTGTAAGGAAAAAATGAGGGGATACAAAACAGGAGCAGAAGTGATGAGGGAATACGTGCGATCAATTAAGGAGAAGAGGAGGAGCGTGATCAAGAAGAGGAGCGTGATCAAGGAGAAGAGGAGCGTGATCAAGGAGAAGAGGAGGAGCGTGATCAAGGAGAAAGGGAGGAGCGTGATCAAGGAGAAGAGGTGGGCGTGATCAAGGAGAAGAGGAGGAGCGTGATCAAGGAGAAGAGGAGTGTGATCAAGGAGAAGAGGAGGAGCGTGATCAAGGAGAAGCGTGATCAAGGAGAAGAGGTGGGCGTGATCAAGGAGAAGAGGAGGAGCGTGATCAAGGAGAAGGGGAGGAGCGCGATCATGGAGAAGAGGAGGAGCGTGATCAAGGAGAAGAGGAGGGCGTGATCAAGGAGAAGAGGAGGAGCGTGATCAAGGAGAAGAGGAGGAGGGGTAGGAGAGTAAGAGAACAAGAGGGTAGGAAGAAACAAGAGGCTCCACTATATTCAAGATGGTAGCCCTCGTACCCAAACATAGATTTTAGGTACCGTATTCTACGTATTATCCGCCCATCCCCTTCTTTGAACAAAAGTTATGTTGGACATATATAGTATCCGCCCACCCCTTATACTGTCCGTGTCAGCTAAATCTATAACTAAAAACCGAAAAACTCCAAGACAGTGAGTAGAATCGAGCGGCAAAATTCGACCTTTGATGTGCTTTAATTGGAATACCGACAGTAAGTCAGCTTACTATTTAGGTATTTAGCTGATAATAGTTATCTGCATGCTTCCATAATAGCTTTTCAAATACATTTTGCATCCATACTTGGCTAAAATATGCTAGAAAAGGCTATACTTACATTGTACCTTGTAACCTCGCTTAGCATATTGCGCATTTGCTACGCGTTCGAGTGGGCGGATACTACATCACGATTATACAAACTACGTATTATCCGCCTACCCCCCACTTTCACATAGCACTTAAGTGGCCCGCCCATAATACATACAGTAGGGGTCAATAAAAGTTTACGTTCCGTATTTGTAGCACAATCGTTGTACGGAACCGATTTCACAGTTTTTATAAGCGTAGCATTATTGCGTTTTTCCGGTGAAAGTACGGTGTAAAATCGTACTGCAACAGCTGTCGGCTGTTTCGGGTCACAAAGAGGCACAAAAGCTTACTAAATAGCTATCTAATTTAAATGTACGTAGACAGAGCCTAACCTCAGCTACACAAGCAGCTACAGATTGGTACTCGTTTGATAGCTCTACCGCCGATTGGCGGCACGAGTAACATGGCCTAGCTGTCTAGCTTCACTACTATCGATTTACAGCTTACCTAGCATTGGTTGACTGTAAAAACAGACCAGAAGTCTTTCTGCAGCCATCTGGTAAGTTTGTTGTCGCTTTGCAAGCTGTTTCAGAGCTGTTTGTAGCGCTTCCGTTTGTTCTATCGCCATTTTAGTAGCCATGTGTACTGAACCCATATAAGCGGAATTATGGTTTTCCGCATCCGTAAAAACGGTTATCAGTGCACAATCCGTACCCTTGTATGATCATAGTACAAATACGGAACGTAAACTTTATATGGACCGCTACTGTAGAATACGGTAGTAGCTGTGAGGGCTAGGATGCTACGTTTATGTGACTGCATTTGCAGTAACCCAGTCATTTTTAACTCATTGCACGCTATAATTACGTCATACGCGTGATGCGTCCTTGCGAACTTTCCAGCTGAAAATGGTGTACTAATAAAACCAGTGTAGTGCTAGGCGTTTTTTCACTTACCAGGCGAAGGAGATAGCGGATTCTTTGCTGATTTTGTTTGAAGACTGTCTGCTACAGCCATCCAAGGCAAAAAGGAAGCCGGATTGGAACGACGCAGGCTGTTCAGGATCGGTACACGGTAAGTTTCGATACGGCACTACTGTAAACGCAGTTTCGTGCCCTGGTAGCGAAGGATGATGATCCTACTGAGTGTCTAACTCACTGTCCAGAAGCAAGATCGTCGTAACTGCCACTGAGTGACTGCAGAGCCCGATTAACTGTGGAGTACTATAGCTATACGTAACTAGTTATCGTATATCAATTTCTATTTGCCGTGTACATCCGTTATTTTATAATTTTTGTGCCTACTTTCGGTACAGTTACATCATAAGGGTGTGGCTATGCCTTTATGGAACGGTAATGGGGAGTTTCCCTTCGCGTAGAGCCGCTGATTGGTGTGTGTGTATGTACTATGAGCCTATATATAGGCGCTTCACGTAGACTAATTGGAACGCGTGTGCCTATATATACATGTAGGTGCGTCGCGTGCAATGAGCTAAATGCGCATACTTCAAAGACAAGTATGCGCATGTATGCGTTAGTCAATCCTCATCACCGAGGGCAAATATATATGCTTATACCGGTATTCATAGCTTACTGGATACTGACATGGCTAACAAGCTTCCGAGGAAGCCACTACTAATCCCTACTGACGTCGGCAATGCCAGCAATCGATCTGAAGCTCCACCTTCCAACCGAGAGAATCTAAGCACTTACTCTTTGTGGTACTGTTTTTACACTGGCAACTTAGGCAAGCTTTATAGCACCAGGAACACAGTTACATGTAGTAGCACTCGAAAGCCTATTATAGGCTTGAGGGATCATTCCAATACTTATCAACCGCAGTAACTCACAAGCTAGAGGGCAGACATCGACGGCTCAAGAACAGGGAGAGTATGAAGGTTAGCGCTCGAGTTTAGCTTAGCCTAACGGCACAATAACACTCATAGCACACAATTTAATGGCAGCTTGACAGTTCCTAGACTCAAAAGTTGCCGTTCGCCAAGTGAACTAGCGTGCAGCCATAGAAAACTTCGAGTTCATGTACCTTGGTGATAATTAGTTACAGCTTCCGCGTGGGCAAATACAATTCTATTTTTGAAATTCCATCCATAAAAGTCCATTAGCTAGAGCAATCAAACGATACAAGAAACTTGGTAGCAACCAGTGCCTTCCCTAGAGCCTTACCTTAATGAGGAAAGGGAGTTCCTTCCAGAAGGTAACGTTAGGGATGACCTCTGACCCCCTGGCTCCAAGGTGGTAGTAGTTCACTAGGGCCCCCACAATGAAGTAGGATATGAAAGCTGCCAAAAATCTGGAAGGGAATAGATACATATACAGTAGCGAGATTTCATTCTCTTTCTATCAGTGTACATGTGTCACAGATGTGTCACACCTCTCTATGCTTGCACTGTACTGCTCTGAGCTCGCGCTAGCCTGGTTCCCGGTGTAGAGAAAGGTTCAAGGAACGCCAGGTTTCCACTGTTCGTGCATGCGCAAGAATTTACGGAAAAAGGTCAGTAAACGCATCTGTAAATTGTATGAGAGCCTGGGGGCAAGGCTAGCAAACGAGCATAACCCAGGTACATGTACGTAATTAAGTACACATACTATGTACAGTAGGGGTCAATAAAAAGTTTACGTTCCGTTCTCAAACTACGATCCTTCTATGGTAGAACGGTAGTGCAAAAGACGGTGTGAATAAGGTTACAGTACTCTAGCTAATCATAATTCCACTTCTATGGATTCAGTACATGTGGCTGCCAAAATGGCGACAGAACAAATGGAAGCGCTACAAACGGCTCTGAAACAGCTTGCAAAGCAACAACAAACTCACCAGATGGCTGCGCAAAGACTCCTGGAGTGTTTTTACAGTCACCCAATGCTGTAAATCAGTAGCAGTAAAGCTAGATGGCTAGGCCTTGAATTTTGGTGCCGTAAAGCTAGCTAACGGGCACGTATACATGCACAGCTGTAGCTGAGGTTAGGCTGTCTACGTAGCTAGCTATCTAGTGAGGTTTTATGCCTATTTGTGAGTTTAAAGAGCCATAAACTGTTGCAGTACGGAAATTTTCCGTTTTAACGGTCAAAGTACGCTTGAAAGTACGGCAGAAAAACGGAAAAGGAACGGACCATAGAATGATCGTAGTACGAAGACGGAACGTAAACTTTTTATTGACCGCTACTGTACATGATTTCATCTTTACACAGTTAATTGACTCACAGACACATGAGGATCAGTCCCACCACTCCGACTGCTGTACCTCCACCTCCTCCTGCTGAAGCGGTAGTTACAGTTTTGCCCCTTACTTGAAACACCTGGGGAAGAAAAACGGTATTTCTCCTAATGGTTTCATACAGGAATTTTCTGTGGTAGGGCGTGAAAAATGATGTGTGTGGACCCCCCTCCCCCCTCCCTGTGGGGGTATGCTCACCCAGGATATTCAGTACTTAATTAGTAGCTAATTTCCTCGTCTGTATGAATTAAACCCTGGAAGATACTTTTAATTTTACTTTTACACAGACATGACAGGGACTATCTATTACATGACCATAGATAGCCTGATCATCGGCACACAATATAATATTCTGGTACAACCGAAAAACATATGGGATGATAGTCGGTCCAATGAAAGTTTGCAGGCCAAGTTACGAACAATACAACTCACATAGTTCCTAGTGCCAGCTTGGGTAACTGGAACATTATCAATCATGGCAACAGAAGTGGCGTTGGGGAAGTAATCAAACTGCACTTGTGCCACTCTGTAGGGGAAACAAGATAACATCTCTAAAGCAAGAAACTCCATGTTCTGTCTTTTTCTATACTACCTTACGCCGCTACAGGGTTTTACCACAGAACGTGTGGTGTATATAATGCCGCATCCAAAGCTGGCTGGAATTACAATATATGTGTGCATACAGTTATCGACCTCACAGCCACTGTGCATGCGAGGGTAGCTAGCCAGGTCGACGAGTGCAGCATTGCAGCATCAACTAGAGCGATTGTACAACAATTTTTACTGGTAAATCGTTCTACAGCTGTTGTAAGAAAGCACGGCAAGCTATTGCTCGTAGCCTGTACCTAATTTTGATACGTTTCTATGTGTCTGTGCATGCTGCCAACCTACTGTTTTGTGTCTTGAAGGATGTAAACTGCATGCCACTGTAGCTACTAGTATTCTGTGTCTTAATTGCCCAGTTCCAGACTCGATGCAAAGCTTCAGTACTCACATAGCAATCGTGAGATTCTTTTATTTTGCAACAAGAATATCAATAACAATGCTCTGTGGCATAATGTAATATAGAATAAAAATATTATGTCATGTCAGAGAGATTGATTTCTTTTAACTGTTTCTCAAAAGGAACTCAAAAATTTGTCTTGATCTACTGCCCAGCTTCTCTAACGAAGCCACACCCATCGTGCAGTGACGTTTTATTCTGACGACAGCGGCAGACATCATGTGTGAAAATTTACCAGGCCTTCTCTGCATTTTTTTCCGCGGCGTACTTGTACTGTACCAAGAATCATTCATGTTGCTCTAACAGTTGTCGAGAAATGACATGTACAATGTAGCAACTTGAGCTTGAAAGAAATCGTACAGCAATACCGACAGCTACAGGGACAGCTACAGGTATACCGTACAGCTTAATTCAACAAGTCCTCTGCAGAGTTTTGTATGAAGGAAGGATTGCTACAGGCCTAATGACTGTAGTATCTGTGTAGTGTGACATGTGGACAGTACAAGATAGGTGGCGTGATCGAGTGATTTTGATTAACTGATCTCGTCTCTTTGCTCGCCCATGCCAGAGAGAGGCATGACTCATTCTCAAGTATGTGAGGAAGTATATATGTGACCGGATTTGGGAAAACTGGGCACTTTGCACATTTTTGAACGTGCATACTCCAAAGATGCGTATCTCCAGAACTAAACAAGCTATCTAAATGAAACATCAGTGGTTTATACAGGAGGCTTTGCTTCAGTAATAATCTGGAAATGAAGCCATTCAACCACACCACAATGAAGATACAGGGCCAAGTTCGCGGAACTTTCGATCGCACAGCAGTTTTCGAAAAACGATGGTATTACTAAGGCGCGTATTACTGAAACGGAAAGAGCTGCAGACTTCTAGCGTTGGATTCCTTTAGTTGAAGGTTGGTACTTGTACTGTACCAAGAATCATTCATGTTGCTCTAACAGTTGTCGAGAAATGACAGCTTGAAAAGTGGCGAAAATTGAAAAGTTCACTGCATATTGGCATACTGCACCCACCTACATGTAATCCACTGCACATGGCATACTACAAGAACAACTTCCACATATCTACATGTACAGTACTATTAAAAAAATAAACTTGGCAGTAATGTAGCTGCGTTACACTGTGGCGGGAGAGTACATATGCATGTACATTCTAAGTTCGCGTAGCAGGAAGTACATTATTATGCTGTTCAAAGTAGGATGAAGTGTATTTTGTGGTGTACCACGAAACTTTTTTTTCTTTTTCTCAGCCCATTGAATGGGCGGAGCGTGTACGTACATAAGCAACTTAGTAGTGTATAATTTACATGACACAGAAATTGAGTTCTGGTCATAGAAGTAAGATTACCATAATGCAACAGCGCTGCAGCTCACCTGATCAGGGAAGGGCCCGAAGCTTCATCTCCTCCTCCATATAGCACTTGAAACTTCAGGGGGTTCAAGCTCTGGACGATCCAGTTGGCTCCCTTGGTGTTTCTGGCTACATAAATGTCACCACTCTGGCAAGCCTGTTGAGAGAATCAGTACTACTACTCAATGTACGACACAATATGCAAATGACTTGATTGCCGAGCGCCTTAGCTCAAGGCAAGTAATCGTGCAGTGTGGTAATCGAATCTGAGCTAGTGTATCATGGAGTACGGTAGTACTCCATATATAGGGATGGCTCCAAAAAAAAATGGCTGCCCCATTGTATGTGTACAAAGTGATATGTTCAACACTCTGCCCTAGACTTAGTCATAAGCTTTTATGGACTATACCTGTCATTCTCGAGTGTTTTCAACAGTAACAAGACTGTTAACGCTGACAGAGAGCATCGCTGAAGTGCCAAATCGGCAAGTCGCTAAATCGGCAAATCGTTTTCAGTCTTCTTGTCTTCTTTCTTTCTTCTGAGGCCATAGCACAACAATGACTCAAGCGATTACAATAATTCAAACGCGAAGAAGCGCTACTGGATTTGGGTTAGTGCACCCACACCATAGCGTTCTCAAACAACTCAAACTGTTGAGCACAGATTCTCAAGCGCTCGAAGCAAGTACTTGCCGCTATACGCCGTTCTGTTCCGTTCCGTTCTGCGCATTAAGCGATGGTTACGCCTACACCGGAAACGCAGCCTCGAGCATGCTGCATGGACGAGCTGTTCTGCTTAGACGCTTGGAGTACGCTTTATGACGGACCCAAAGTGAGTTGCTGTAGTTACGTTATAATAGTAAGAACACTGAAACAACTGCTAGACCAATACAGACCATACTAACCTCCATGATGTGCATTAAATGGAGTCGGCAAACTGCTGTAGCCATTGCAATGTTACATACAAGAATGTGTGGGTGTACAGTGGCATTCTCAAGTCGGTAGGCGCTTAGCTACAATTCACATTAGCTGTATTTTGCTACTCTGCTGTATCTTTAAGCCCCACTGAAAGCTTTGCAGTGCAAAGTGCATTCTATGTCTGTTACATTATAGGTGCTGTTAGTTTATCATAAATGAGAGCATATGTGGATACAGCTAATAACGCTCATCTACCCCACACAACATGACCATCTAAACACCATTCATACCTTTCTCCTCCCCACAAAAAAATAACAGAAACAAGTAACAAAAAAAACATTTAAAGAACATATAGGGATGGAATCCCCAAAAAGCAACCAAACAAGGTAGGAATGGTACCACAACACCCTTACGGATTGTCATACCTATATCTTTTGCCATTTTTCCAACCTCAACACACACACACACACACACACGCACACCGACCAATCCCTGCCATGCCACACCAGCCATATCCACAGCCAATAGAATGTGCATGGCAATTGCAGCACTTCACAATGCAACACACATCACCCCCTCACACTACAACTTATCCTCCACATGCAGCAATACACACTCGTAGGCTAGACTACATACATGTACCACTTACCCCACATTCTACACCACAATCCACACCTACAATGACAACTACACTCTTCCACCTGCAACAACACCCTTTCACCTCACCAACAGTTAGTACGGAACACATTTCCAAAAACATTACTGTATTATACCAAAGTACGTTAAATAAAACCTAATCATCTACACCACAATCTAACATCCTGTCGTCCCATGTAACTAGCACTTACGTATACTAGTGATACACAATGTGCAGGGATGTCCTCGCTTCACGAGAATTGCTGGGTGTGGCACATGGCATGCAGGTGGCATGCAGGTGGCACGCCCATAGCACCCACCCACAAATGAAAAAGGTCAAACACACACATGGTGGCACGCCCATAATGGCTACTTGCTATTATGTGCTTAGAAGACCAGAGGCCGAAGCAAGCTTACTGTGATAGTGATCGCTGTGTGTTTGATAGGCTATACCAGGAGAACTGGCTGGAACAGGTTACGACGAAAAATGATCAATCGAACTGGAGTATAGCTTCGCTTTGCTCGGAACTAGTTGCAAAAATGGCAAAAGATATAGGGATGACAGTCCGTAAGGGTATTGTGGTACCATTCCTACCTTGTTTGGTTGCTTTTTGGGGATTCCATCCCTATATGTTCTTTCATTTTTTCAAATGTTTTTTTGTTACTTGTATATATATCTATGTCTGTAATGTTATTGGCGTCGGGGTATTTTCAAGTAATAAATCCCGTATAGTTGTGGAGTGCGAGCGTAATCGCGGGTGACACACGAGTGATTCGCGAGGGCTGTTAAGTCACTCGTGAGCGGTACTGTAGTACAGCAGCAGTCAAAATATTGTTCCCGTAATCCTACTCCGGTGTAGCGTAGTCCACTCCGGAGTTACACAGTCTAGCGGAACAGAGCCAGTTCAAAGCGTACTAATCTGTGCTCACGCGTGCGTTTTGTGAGCCTTACATCATACGTAAGATGATTTAATTGTGTGGACAGATCTTGTGCATGAATTGCGCAATCAGTAGATCGCAGACAGGGAAGAGCTAGGGACTTCTGAAGCTTTCTGCTGCAAACTGCCATCGTCTAACAGGCCCTGGAGTATTTTCAGACTGCAAAAAGCAGAGGCAAGTAACCAGAACGTTCAAGTAAGAGTGCAGTGTGTGGTTAGCAGCTGAACTGTTCAACAGACCTCATTAGGCTAGTGTCTTAGCTCCATAGCCGTAGTGGAGTAGTCTTCATTGTCTCTATAATAATACGGAACAAATTGATAATGAATGCAATGAACAGTACAGATGATGTCATCTCTTGACCTGGACCTGATCTCTGCTTCACTCCGTGCTCCGTAACGGAGCAGAATTATATACGCTTGGAGCTGAGACCGCTACATTACTGTACAATTTTTTGACTCCTACTGTAGCTGTAACATGCAAACACAGTGATGTACGTACATGTGCTGTAGGTGGATTGGCTTTAATTGGAAGGTTCTGATAATTGCGAATTTGTAGCAAGGTTGCAAAATGCAATGAATATACTATTGTACATGTGCATCCTGTACATGTAGCTGTGTAAACATGGCTGTCCTATAAAACCAGTCCTATGGTATCTTTGCGCATGTGATGCTCATGTATCAGTTATTGTACAGTCTAGTACCACTCATGAGCAACGCACGTGCGAGTCACACATGTGTCCCACGCGAGTAATCAAACACGCAAACGTGAGTACTACAGTACGTATGACGTAACCTGAACGCCAGCACTCCACAGCGCAATCAGTACTGGTAGTAGATCATAGACAGTGCAGAGACAGAGACGTCAAACAGGCCCTGCAGTATCTTCGGACCAAGCTAAGCAGAGGTAGGTCACCAGAACGATCAAGTAAGAGTGTAGTGTGTGTTATAGCAGCTAGCAGGCCTCAGTATCTTAGCTCCATAACAGTAGCGGAGTAGTTCTCATTGTCTCTCGTAAGCGCTGTGCATTAGTTTGCAACAGAAATACATGTATGAGAAAATAGTACACAACAATTCATAATGAACAGTGCAGATGACGTCATCTTCTCTTAACCCGGATCCGATCTCCGCTTCGCTCCAGCTCCGCTCTGGACTCCGTTGGAGCGTAACGAAGCGGAATTACACTTGCTACGTTTGGAGCGGACTCTGCTACGCTACTGTACAATTATGGGAACAATTTTTTGACTACTACTGTAAACTCCCTGCCAATTATTTCCGTCCATACGTTACAATGTAAACTTACCACACCATCAGGGGTACCTCCAGTTTTACAGGCTATAGGACTGCAGGGGCTAAACTTGTAGGTGTACAGGCCAGCTCCTTCATGGGATGTATCTGGGATGTTCTCCACGCTGTAAGAAGATAGAAATCAGTCAGATGGTTTATGTGAAAATACCCAGCTGGGTTTTAAATACATGACATCACAGCCATGGTAAAACCTGTGTTGTTGTTGTTGTTTTTTCACAGCTGCAAAAAAAATGCTACGAGAAGTCTTGTCATCTGCTCTTGCATGCAGCAGACAGTCAATTGGGATCACAGGAGTATAGTAGATGGCATCTGCCACCTCTCGTAGCGGTGGTTGCAAGCAATTCACAGTCAGGATAGAAAAAGCTGTTCAACAGTGCATTCATACTTTGGCATGCAATAGAACCATGCAACAGAGGAGCATCAAACTTAGACAGTGATGGCCAATCATTGCTAAAAGACAAAGCTGGGTGGAGTTACGCATGCCGTCAGAAGCCAAAAAATCAGCGCAGTCAACAGTCAAACTACTGAAAAGACCTGGTCAAGGACTTGACCCGGAGACACGGTTATGACTATAGAGTGACGTCCCCCCCAGCCCCTCGTTTCATGTCAATGTCAAACATAAAACTCTTGAGGTAGTTAGTGCTGCAGCTAGCATATTGGTGATGGTTTATGCATGTGACCTTGTCCAACCCCACTTGCCTGCACAAAGGTATTCATTCAGAGTTTGTTGATAAGGTTATGCTACTAATATTTCAGCCCCCCTTAGATATTATAATAACATTATGCCAAACTACATACATATGTTCCACATGAATGCCCAACCGGTGTTCGGTTGCACAATGTAAACTGGATCAGTAATATTTTATACACAGTTATTGTCAAATTTCGCTCAAAAGCTCAGAGCAGATAGCAGAGATCTGGGAAAGTTTATTACATACATGTACGTGTAGTCTTTCCTACGGTGGCTCGGTCCCGTCACTTTGTACTTTGCTTTAGACTTTGTCATTTGCACTTAATTAGGGACATACCGTATTTCGGCTAATTAGAACCGAATTGGTGAGCGATACGGCGAATCGGTCACTGATTCAGGCGAACCAATTCGCCATATCGGTCACCGATTCAGTTCTAATTAGCCGAAATACAGTATGTCCCCAATTAAGCGAAAACACGAAAATGACAAAGTCGAAAGCAAACTACAAAGTGAAGTGACGGGACCAGGCCACTGTACTGTCCAGGGAAGCCTGCCACAATCCGGAAGTTTGTAATATTCATGTATCCTTCATACAAGTGGATACTAGAGTGCTAGCAGTGCGATCAGAGTACTTTCTTCAGCGTAGTGCACATACAGTGTTGAACTTGGGCTGGCATTGTACATCACAGCAGAGCCGATTGCGCAATGGGACAGCGCTAAACTTGTCCGTTATGCAATGGGGGCAGTAATGAAGTTGTCCCATTACGTGACCAGACAGCCATCTTCAGCTAGTCTCGTGTGGCCAGGCCTTTCCCTCTGCGAAAAACGAGGAAAACTAAAAAGCGGGAGGAGTAAAGGAAGAAGCTATAGTCATATGACTGCTGCAATCTGATTGGCTCTGCAAAGATGTTGGCAGAGGTTACAACATCCTGTTCAGAGTCAACAGACCCTTACTCCTCCACCTTTTTGCTTTTCCTGGTTTATCGCAGTGGAAAGGGTCGGGCCATGTGAGACTAACCTTGTAGTGCACCGGCTGACAGGTTGCAACTGGACAAGTTACACATCGGTATGGAACATATACATATATAGATGAGTAGGACAACTATCCTTTTAAAATAGACAACAAATACAAATGACATCATCATACCCACAATTTTACCTATTCAGCATAATTTATACAATGATTGCTATAAACTTACGGAAAATTCAAAATAGCTTTCAAGTTGATCGCAAACTTTGCGCCTTTACATTCACAGAACTCGTTTCCTTTAACTGGCGTGCAGGTCGTGTTTTCTGCTCCAGCTACAAGTGCAGCTAAGAGGCTGAGTATACTCACAACCAATACTCCCTCCAAAGCCATGGTCGCCTTCAGATAACAAACTCAGACGGTTTACGCTTCTTGGAGCAAGCGTGTTTACACCCACTATGAGTTGCTAGTTGTACTCTACTAATAGTACTATACAGCCGCTTGATCAAGTCACATGTTTTGTGACGTCACAGAGTCGCGTGTTTAATACGTTTAAACCCCGCCCACACTGATATGGATACGCGTACTCTGCGCCGGGGCCTCTCGTTAGGTGGCAAGACCCCCGCACGACGCGTATACGTAGTAGGCCTATAGCTATCTATGATTGGAAGGTGGGAATTTTATTCACGGACATTGAGCAATATATACATATATATATATATGGGGTAGTTTATGTAATGTGAGAGTGGTATACTCGTACCTAGTCTCGCGGACCAGCCCACTTACTTCCGCAGCACCGATCGCTTTCAGTATCGGCACGCGTGCCGATACTGAAAGCGATCGGTGCTGCGGAAGTAAGTGGGCTGGCCCGCGAGACTAACTCGTACCACATGTGCGCACACTTCATACGTTGGGGATGCATGGTGGCAGGCGTGATGGGACATAGTCTCATGCACAAGCCAGCCCTAACTATCAGTACGGGTACAAGACTACACTAAATGAATGTATAATATGTAGCCATACGATGTTGATAATATATACATATATATATACGTATATATATTTACGTTGCTCTTGTGCTGACCATTCTTTTGATCAAATGATAGACTCTATTTCATGTGATTAATTCTTATATCACCTCTACTTTAATAAGCTGCAGCTATGCATGCATGTGGTCTATAGCTACAATCATTATAGAGATATCTGAACCCTTTCATGATCCGTAGTCTTTGAAACTTAACTAGTGAGAATTGCAGCAATTTAACAAATCAAATTTACATAGCTACAGGTTGAAAGAAATGACGTTTTCTTAAAAATTCTAATACACTTTTTTATTTAGCTATCTCTGAAAATCTGCCAAAGGGACACTATATCTGTAAAATGATAATAAAATTAAGCCCCCATAATAAAACAATAGATACTGTTAATGCGGATAGCTAAAGATGAGGAGAAAAGCTGTATCTCAGGAACAAATGCGGCTGCCTGTTAAGTGACATGCAGTGGATGCTGTCTTTGAATTCACAGCTGGCAATTTGCTTTTGCAACTGGAGACTTATAATTACTAAGTAGGTAGCTAGTAAAATACAGAGTTTGTGTAGCCTATGAACAAGAGTGCCTAAACCAATTAAGCAGCTACTGATATGGCATGAATGGTACAAAAAAACTGGCGTGTGTATATCTGTTGGTTGTTAGGTTCTAGCTAATCAATTTATCAGGATGCAGATCTTGTGTACATGGTTACTGAATAGAAAATGCAGGTAGGTTATTTTCTTCTTCATTCTCATCTAAATCCTGCATATATGTAAAAAGAGAAATAATGGCATAGCATAACAAATCAGAATATCAACGGATATCAATGGAATGTATGGACTTTTAACAATGTGATGGTACAAGTCCAGTATACATTCAGATTGTGTCATTCCCGAGATAAAGCTGCTTTGTCCCGATTCCTTCTAGTAGCAGCAGTATTGAAGTACAATGTATTTACTGAAGAAACTTTCACTGTAGTGTTGTTTTAGTTAATCAAAAGTATTGGTTAAAACAAATTTAGTAGAGGCCAAAACAGATTTAATTAGCATACTAAAACTGAAAGTTTCCTCTGAGGAATAAACTAGAACCAAACTAAAAATTTTTGTCCATAAAACGAACCATTTTAGTTAGTTAACTGAAACTAAAAGGTATTTTAGTAATAGCTTAGAAATTTTAGTTAACTAACTATAGAAGAAAGATGAAGAGAAAAGCTGGATCTCAGGAACAATGCAACGTATGAACACTATACTTGCACCCCGCTCTGCGTAAGAATGTCCGATCATATTTGGTGTCTGAAAATAGATCACTCACCCTACACTACAGCTTACTGGCTTATCTGAGCTCAAATTTTCAGAAAACACATCACTTAACATAACATAATAAATAAAGATGTATTCCTGCTTGCATGATACAAATTCATACCTATGTTACCGGTATATTATTATATGAGTGCTACGAATTATAGAGTAGTACATGCATCAGTGACACCAGGAGCCTACAACTCAAAAGGAAGGAGCGTTAAACTAGTGATTCCACCTGTTGTCGAAAGGCAACTACAAGAAAACTCGGAATGCCTAGCAGTTATGCATGGCTGTATTACTACTAGACTAGTGCTAAGTAAATTATAGCGCTTACGTAGCACTTACCATATAAGTTTTGGGCAAGTGTTATTTGACAGCGGGTGGAATCAGCATACATACACAAGTTTAACCCTCCTTCCCTTTGGGTTATGGGCTCCTGGTGACAACAAATAGTAGCATCCTTCTCTCATGTGCGGAGAGCTCAGAATGGAATAATTAATTAATTAACTCTTTCTGTACTAGCTGTATTCCGATAGATATACCTTTATTTCTTTCGACAGAGATACCTTTGAAATGGGATGTTGAAGAATATTCCATCCGGCTGTGCATAAATGAGAGATAGTAGGATGTGAGTGTTGAGTATATAGTGGAGCAGATTTAAACAGGATCCCATGTAGGATCATGTGACTTTGCGCTATGCCCTCCAGGCTACCGAATTAGCCAACTACTATACTGTTACTGCCCCATTGCATATGCTCAAGCTTACCAGAGAACCCCAAGACTAACAAGACAGCTGCAAACTCTGGGCATGCAGTACCCGCTGGATTGTATGTCTTTCTGGTGGTGAAATTGCAGCTCAAGATCACGCTAACTTAATTATCAACATAAATACATGTATGTGAATTGGCCGTGGAACTGAAGCAAGGATAGGCTATATATTAACACTATTACGATTGCAAAACCCATAAGCAATCTTGTTATCTGGGATAAATATTGGAGTGGGGCTACAGCCCCCCCCCCCCCTCCAGTTCCTACGCCTATGTGTATTACATGATATCCGTCATATATACAGTGCTTCAAGCTTAAAGAGTGCAAATTGTTGTATTTGCTGTATCTCTGCTACCATTATACTAAGCTCTCAAAAGTGGAAGATGTACCTATATATGTCTGCTACAGTCTGGTGAAATTATTAATTCAATTAGTAAACGTCACAGAATTCTATGGCTTCTACAACACATCTGATTTGCAAAATTGCTTAAGGTGGTTAAATCTGAATGTTAGTTCTGAGTGAGTTCAAACCTAAACAGTCGGGCCAAGGATGTTAACATTGTTTACCTCAGTCAATCAACAGGGTGTCATACAGGGGGGGGGGGGGGGGGGGGAAAGGGGGGATATCCCCCCTAACCCAAGTTTCCCCCCTAGATATCAGACCAGAATTAAATTAATTTTATCTTAAAACAAAGTAGTATACCAAATTAAAGTGAATACAGTTAAAGCTCAATGTATGGGCAGCCAAGGTTAGTTCCAAAGCTTAAAATTAACCTCAGAGGATGTGTGTGTGTGAGAGGGGGGGGGGGGGCATGCCCCTAGTGACCGATGCTTCTTCGAAGCGCCATGGGTCGCGGTTTTCCCCCCCCTAACCTAAAATCCTGTATGACACCCTGATCAATACCACAGATAGGACCGAAATTCATGTTCTGAGTGGGTTTTGCTTAAGGTAGCACCTTTAGCAAGTGTCGTCTGAATGACTTCAATTTTTTTAGAAGTCAAGCTTGTACTAACCTATCTTTGACTGAAATTTGAAATCTTAACTCTTTACCAATTTCGACATATTACCACAAGAATCTGTTCAATATCTGTCAATTTTTCCCGAAAATCTGCATGGTGCTTATATGGCTTTTGTACTGGCTAATAACCGTTTCTCTGACGTTCTCATACATATTTGTGCATGCAGGGTAGAGTTGTTGTGACCTCTAAATTCAAAATTTACACTGCAGTCCTTTAAATTTGAGCAAGTGGTGGTGAGTGTATAGTATTTTACTGAAAAGCTATAAATGTAGAAATTTGCAAAGATATTAATAATCCTGACAAACCTTGCCTTCGTTTAGAGCAACAGTAGTAGACTACAAATCCAGTGACCACACTAGCAATACCAGCCAAACTTCTAAAACAAACAACAAAAATCATGGTAATTACAGTGAATAATAATCAGTGGCCTTTTTAGAGTGGTGCGCACCACTTGGTTACATGTAGCCCTTAGAAACACCTGTCCACGTTTGAATGGCAATTATGATATTCATAGTACCACTGAGTACCCTCTGGACTAATTATATAATTAACCCAAGCCATATGACTATGCAAAAGGGTGCAAGGACAGCCAAAGGCAGTACAAATGTACAGGTTTTAAATTTCTGTCAAGAATAATAGTGATAAAGGTAGAGACATACTAACAGATATCAGCATACACACTCTTAGTGTATGTAGTCACCAGCAAGGCAAAAATTAAGTAACCTACTGAAAAACAGAGACCAGTTAGATAACACCACACTGCAGCCTGTATGATATAATTATGTATACATCTAAGGTGGACAATAAAATAATAGTGACTGCATGTGTGATCTGATAGGTGAGACGGTAGAAGTATACTCAGTACTTCGTTGCCTACCGCTATCATTTATTGATCCTCCCACTTCTTGGGCAGACTATACTAGGTCCACCCCTCATTAATAAATACATGTACTTGATACGTAGTTCAGGTACTATTGAGATTAGGCCTACGGCCTATATAGGTAAAACACATTTACATACTGGATTAAAGTCTCCTCTCTCTATAGCCTCGTACCCAGGCCACAGTGTGGCCTGGGTACGAGGCTACTCTCTCTACAGACTCAGTGTTGTCAGAAAATTTTCCAATGGGATACAGGACTGGAGTAAGTCATTAATTGTCGGACACCATGTATGATCGGGCAAGCCTCAGAAAACATTCTGGTATACCGCATTAATGGAGCGAGAGTCTAATGTATATTGCACCAATTCTTGTTTGAGCTAGACACAATCAAATGAAAATTTAAATGACATCAATGATCAGCAAAAATTCTTAGACAGCGTTGTCTATCTCTTCTCTAAAGTAACTTTCGACGAGATTTCTACATCATTGGGAAGCCCCAAAACCCTTTTGCTCCACACCCACTTCTTGTAGCGATAGCTAACTTGGTCGCTGAAGTGCAGTACTGAATGTTGACCAGGCTCACTCCCTCTATACTTAATTGAACAGTAGATATTTTCATTTCTTAGGTGTTCACTAGCTATTGCAAAGACCTGTAATATGGATATCAATGGAATGTACAGAATTATAACAATGTGATGGTACAAGTCCAGTATACATGGTGTCATTCCCGAGATAAAGCAGCTTTGTCCCGATTCCTTCTAGTAACAGCAGTGTTGAAGTATTTACAGAAGAAAGATGAGGAGAAAAGCTGTATCTTAGGAACAATGCAACGTACAAACACCATACTTGTATCCCGCTCCGTGTAAGAATGTCCGATCATATTTGGTGTCAGAAAATAGATCACTTACACTACACCACAGCTTACTGGCTTATCTGAGCTCATATCCTACCTCTGTGAATGAAGAATATTTCTACCGGAAGACCAAGAAGAAGTCCATCTCTACCCTCTGGATAAGTTTCTGCAGCAAACAGCTAGCTCTAATTTGAATTTCACGCGATATTCCAATTAATGCCCACCCGCGATCATGCTATTGCTGTGGATCTCCAGTCAGATGGACTTCAAGAGTGGTCAGTGTATCACAGTAGGGGGTACAGAGCACATATAATTGTATGGGGACTTAGGAAAGACTTGAGTACTCTAGAAATTAGGTCAAAGTTTGATGATTTAGGTCTAGGAAGGCTGGTAAGAGGGGCAGTAGGCTGGGAGGGAGATCATGTCAGGCTTATTCTCTTGCCAAAGGATAGCAGGGAAGTTAGTGCTGGGGTGATTAGAGAGATTTCTAGCTGCTTAAGGAAGATCGGCTGTAGGTGTGTTTTAGATGAATCAGTGAAGAGAGATGTCATGCCTTTACAGTTGAAGTATTCAAACAGTTTTACTGGTTTGCAATCATGTGTAGAAGATATGGAGGGGTTGGAGGAGGATACTGAAGAGTGTAGGGAGGTCAGTAGGGAATCTGTTGTAAATGTAACCGATGTTCACAGCAAGGTTAGGGTAGCTGAGAGGGAAGCAAGGAAGGTTAGGGTAGCCACTTGGAATTTCTCTGAGAATCTGTAGTCAGCGTAAACAGAAGGAGGTTGCTGGGGTGCTGAAGAAAAATAACGTAGATATTTGTGCTGGGCAGGAGTCATGGGAAAAAGAGGAATCAAAGATTTATGTAGATGGGTACAAATGGTTTGGGAAACCTAGGCAAGGTTCTTCGGAGAGTAGGAGGGGAGAGGGGGGAATAGGATTCTTGGTAAAGGAGTGCTTAGCCAGTGGAGTAGAGCTTATTAAGGATGTTAGCTACGAACAAAGTATGTGGATCAAGGTGAAAGGTGAAAACGGTAGGAATACTTTATTTGTGGGTTGTGTTTACATGCCTACGGATAGCGAGAGTGTTTCAGTTATTGAAAGCAGTTACGAGGAATTGAAAGAGGATGTGCTGCGTATGAAGGAGCGTGGTCAGGTTGTGCTTCTAGGTGATTTTAATGCTAGGGTAGGAAGATCTTCTGAACTAGATGATGTAATAGGTATGTTTGGAGAAGGAAAATGCAATGCGAGTGGTAACAGGATGATTTCCTTTTTGACGGAGGTTGAGCTTGTAATTTGTAATGGTCGTGAGTTCAATGTGGAACCACAGTGGACTAGAGCTAGGCCTTCATTGAAGCAGAAGTCTATCATTGATTATATAGTTACTGATTCCAACTTGTTGCAGGTTTCAGGGAGTGTGCAGGTAGATGACACCGATATAGGGAAGTCGGATCACTTTTTAGTATGGATGGAACTGGGTCGGACTGTAAAAACTGCTAAGCAGCAAAAGCGGGTAATTAAGAAATGGCGCATTGAAAGATGTCAAGAGGAGGAAGTGAGGCAGCAGTATCAAGAAGCTTTGAGCGTAGAAGTAGAAGTATTTCAAGAAAGGATACAGACAAGGAAGCACCAGGGGCTAAGGGGGTCAGAATTAGTGAAGGCAGTGGTTCAGGATTGGGAAGACACAGTGAAGAGGGTAGCATCAAAAGAAATTGGGGAAAAGGTGATAGTGTGTGGCAAAGCAGCGAGATGGTGGGATGAAGAGATTAAAGATAAGATTAGGTTAAGAAGACAGGTTTACAAAGAGATTCAGAGTGGTAGGGAAGATAAATGGGGACAGTATTACAAGTTACGTTCAGAAATCAAGGAATTGGTACGTAAGAAGAAGTTAGATAGTTGGAATGAGGTGATAGAAAAGGCTAATAAAGATTTTGATGTAAACAAGAAGGAATTTTGGGCATTTGTTGGCAGGACTTCAAAGGGTAGTCGTAAGAGCATTGCTTCATTAAGGAGTAGTTCAGGTTCATGCGTAACCAGTACAAAGGGGAAGCTTGAAGTTCTACATGAGCATTACGGTAAGCTGGGTACAGCATCAGTAGATGATAAGTTTGATGATAGCTGGATGCCCATGAGTTTAGAATATTATAGCAACTGATTCAGAATTACATACGCAAAAAGTGACTTACATAGACATAACAGCTAGTCCCACAATGCCCCAAACTCCTAAGCATATCACTCCATTATCCTGTTCTGTTCTCACCGTTGAACCTCTCACCTGAAACACCTGCAGAAAGAGTGTAGGCTACAAATTATCAATATGTCAAGCCATGCTTTTAGCCCCATTTTGTGCCATAGTAGCGCTAGCCACAGGTCCCATCATAGGTTCAAACAGTCTTGCACAGTCGCTGGGAGCGTTTTGCAACTTGTAGCTATCATTTTGCACCTTGAGGCTTTTGTCGATGCTAGCTAGCTAGTTTCACCATACGATCAGTGCTGAATAGCATGACTTTCGTGCTTCTAACAAGCTCCAGCTTGCTTTCTTTGATGCTTCTTGCAGAACTTGTAACTGTATTTACTTTTTACCATACCAGATATGGCCCTTTTCACACCATTTGTCTTAATACAAGCTAGCTGTTTCACGGTATAATGCAAATACTACTTTCGAGCTTACAGCTCAATTTCTAAATGGCTCCTACAGTCCTTCCAGCTATGTTTTACTGTTGTCTACATCAGATATAGCCACTCTTCATACCTGATATAGACACTCTTCACACCTGATATAAGACACAGTTCACACCTGATATAGCCGTGTCAGCACTTCCAGTGGTATGTTACCCATTTATAGGTCTACTATAATCTTAGCAACCACCTAGCACCAGGCTATAATTGTGAAATAAACAATGCAGCTTGGAGAGAGATCAAACTAACTAGCTCCCTGTTTGCGCTGCATGGTCAAAACTGCTCATGCAGTGTGTTGCATTTTGCACATAGAGCATGCAAAAATCAGGAAAGAAACAACAGCTGGTGATAAAACAACATATTTTAATTACAGCCAAATTTAGGTGTTTATACCTACAGAAAGTGAGCTGCCCAGGGATTTTTGTATTTAGAATGAGCCAGGAGGAAATATTTAGCTATTTTTTTTGCAGTTTCTGCCGAGAAATTAAATTTGCAGCTTTCTTTCCTAAAAGGATGGTATAGGCATAAATTCCCAGAAAGGTTTAACACAGCCTTAAAGTGACATTTAAAGTATCACAGGGGCTGCTAAAATACTAGCAAATATGCTAGATGGTTGCACAGCCGCGTTTCTGAAATAGCCAGTGGGCGTCCACTTCTTAATTCTCAACTGGATCACATTTGTAGCAAGAGGATGCATGCATTGATAAATAATAAGCTGACTACTTTCCCCAGATTTGAAAGCAAGCCATCAACACAGATACGAAGGAGCGATAACCGACTCTTCATATTAGGCAGGATGAGAAGTCACAACAGAATCCCAAGTGGCATGGTTCATACGCGCACCACTTCAGTATCTAATATACATGTAGTCACTGATTCAAGTCAGTATGTGGGGTTGTGTATTGATAACTGCTGCAATGTACCTTGCCAGTTGATCCAGTTTCAACCTCATCACTTTCAGGCGCACCAAAACTTCTTTCGACTGCTATGTGCATTCATACGCGATGTATTTATTGCTGAGCCACACCTTCTCAAATTCTGCGACTGCTGTCGACCCCAAAGCTATAGCTAGTAAGTGCTATGGCTAGGTTTTGCAGCAGGTTGTCCAACTCCAGGCGTGGCCTTGCTTCCAAAGCCTTGTAACTAGAAAGCTACAATAATTGTATGTACGACACTTCACCCACTTTAATAATCCACAATGGGAACTTTGCATGCCCAAGCATATTAAAAAAAGTATACATATCAACGTATTGTACCAATAGAAAGTGCTATTGTAGTGTAGCTGAGCAAGAAGCAACAGAATACTTCCTGGCCGGAAATTTTGATGCAGTGTGCAGGCATTTATAATCAGCTGCTTCACAGCCTCTAATCAAAACACCTGGAGTTGGAGGCTGGCTGCAAGCCTGAAGTATTGCTATTTTATCCCAAAATTGCATTTTAATATGTGACACCTGCAGCTGAGTATCTGTTGTCCATCTGAACCACAATCTGGTGGCTACGGCCCTGCCTTGAGGTAGTACTTACCATTATAGCTACCCTCAAAATTTACACATTAAAGTTTTTTCCTCTCATTTGGCACTGTAACAAAAACTGTCATATCTCAAAATTCAGGAGTATTATGATATAAGAACAGTATGATTCTTGGTAGATTACAAGTACTGCCCTTCAACTAATACAAACCCATGCTAAAAGTCCGTAGCTCTCTTTAAATTATTCCTAAGATACGTGCTTCGGTAGTACCACCATTTTCAGGAAATCGCCACATGATCGAAAGTTCTGTAAAATCAGCCCTATATATCCCTTGTTCTTATGGTCATTGCTGCAGCATTGCTTCCTATAGTAACCACCTGGCATACTGGAGATATGCCTCTTTGAAGCATGCACATTCAAAAATGCAGGTGTATTCACTCCACGAGTCCTAGGAAGTGACACATGAAACAGGTACAAGCAATGGTACAACTCACATTATATCAGGTTTAGCTTGGCTGACTAAAATGTGACTATACTGTTTTCTACATGAAAGACATTACGAAAGAAGTATCACTGTAGCTTACAATTAAAGTGGGAAGGAGGTGGAAATATTAACAGGAAAACAGCATTAAAGGAAGCCTGAAGATATCACAGCCTTTTGAAAATCTCTACTACAAACACTGTAACTCACATAGCTCCTAGTGCCAGTTTGGGTATCTGCAGCATTATCAATCATGGCAACAGAAGTGGCGTTGGGGAAGTAATCAAACTGCACTTGTGCCACTCTGTAGGGGAAACAAGATAACATCTCTAAAGCAAGTGACTCCATGCAATGTATATATTATAGGCCTGGCTAGAAAATGAACATTATTCTGTCTTATTCTATACTACCTTACACCACTATAGGGTTTTACCATAGAACGTGTGGTGTATAAATGCTGTATCCAGGCCTGCACTAAGCCGGCTGGAATTGGGGACGCACGCATACAGTTATCGACCTCACAGCCACTGTGCATGTGAGGGTAGCTAGCCAGGTCGACGAGTGCAGCAGTGCAGCATTACCTAGAGCAACTGTACGGTAATTTTTACTGGTAAATCGTCCTACAGCTGTTATAAGAAAGCATGGTAAGCTACCGCTCGTAGCTTGTAGCTAATGTTGATACGTTTCTATGTGTCTGTGCATGCTGCCAATGTATTGTTTTGTGTCTTGAAGGATGTAAACTGCATGCCACTGTAGCTACTAGTAGTCCGTGTCTTGCCCAGTTCCAGACTCGATGCAAAGCTCACTGTTGCTTCAGTACTCGCATAGCCATAGCCTCGTTCCCAGGCTCTAGTGAAGGGGAGAGTAGAGCCTGGTACACACTGTTTGCACATGCACAAGAATTTACGGAACACGGCCAGTAAATGTGTCCACGAACTAACTCAGTCACATGGCGACGAGTAGTACGGAGGTAGTATACGAAGTATAGTAAGCGAAAGAACTAGAAGAATAGCAAAAATACCTGTAATTGTTTATCCGCTAGGGTTATGGTAGCTGTCTTACCATAGCAATTCGGAAGCGCCTCTCTCCTAGTAGCTGCTCAATTTTCAATCTCAGATCTGGCCTTTAGTGCCTTTCAGAGGTATATGGGATTGAACAATCGAACTAACAATCAATTTCAAGGCATCTACATGGCGAAAAATCATCAACACCAGCTTAGCCTCATTCCCAGACTCTTCTGAAAGCACCACCATCCTCAATTGTACGCTTGCAACGAACGATAATACGACGATGGACGGAGCGATATTGCGGCGTAGTATCCACTAGTTTCCAAAGCCCCAGAAATCCTGGGGTAACTGAGCATGCGCAAACAGTGTGTACCAGG